>VXBC01000605.1:180743-269253 GCA_013399945.1 Ploceus nigricollis | reverse complement strand
AATATTTAAAAAATGCTGAAGCTGGTAACAATCCACAGAGCAGAGCAGCCAGTGCACGTTCAGGAAACAAAATGTAGCTGGTAACTCATTTGGTTGGAAGCCACCCATTCTCTACCTCCCAACCTGAACTTCAGGGCTGTTTCATGTTTCTGAAACAGATGCAGCTCTAGATATATATATATATATATATATAGTCAATTTACTTTGTAGATNAGTCCATTTACTTTGTAGATTACGATTTAAAAGATTTTTTTATTTAAAGTGAAGATGGTAATAAAATCTCAAGAGGCCCATTTTGTTTTCTGTTGTTCAACTTAAGCCAGGCATGATCCCATTCTTGTGGTCGAAATTTATGTCCCTGCTTAGATAAAAGCATATACATACAAATGCTCTTTCGAGCTCCTTTTTTTTTCACTCACACACCTTTGGGCCAACAAAGTCTGCTGGAAACAGGCATTGAATCAAGCAGGTATGTGAGTGCTTTTGAATAATTTTTTTTAAACCTCACAGTGTAATTTAAGATTTCAAAAACTACGTAACAAAAAAATTCAACCCCAAGATTCCATTTTAGAATCTGAATTAGCTGGATAATGCATTTGTGATTTTCTTATCATTTTCTTAACAGAAAGTTTCATCATGTACCAAACTGAAATAGTTTGATATATAAATTTCTTGAGGTTTAGTATTTGAGACTTCATCTCCTCATGTCACACGTAAAGCATTTTTATCACTTTTTTGTCTCACTCTTCATGGAATCATAAATTTCCAAAGAGACTCTGGTGGTCTGATCTGCTCACTGTGGCATTTCTGCCATATTTACTATGGATTTCTAAGATGATTCTTCAATGTGATAGAATGTGCATTAATGGATAGATGTTGGCATTAATATGATATGATATCTCTGACAAATGATATGATATCCATTTGCCTGAGAGAAGATGTTTTGTTCAAGTGCACAGCAAATATAATCAGAATGGTTCTTTAAAGAAAAGAAAAATGCTAGCCTCCCCTCACTGGAACACTGAGCAAGAAGGTTCTTTTTTATCATAAAGTTCACTTGGCTTTGGTTATACATAAGCTTTTTATCAACAGACTGTCAGCTTGGGACACTTCTGTGAATTGGTCACGAGTGCCACATACTGTTTCAAAAGAAGCTGCGTGTTAGATCTTTCTTGTTAGAGCTCTATAAGCATGGGGGCTTTTGTCACAGGGACAATTCCAATTTAAACTTTGGTTTCAAAGAGTAGTTTAATTAGTGTTTTTGAAAGGACCTGTCTGCGGCTGATTCTGATCTCGCTTAAATTTAGGCAGTCCTGTAAATGAAGTATGAGATTCTGCCTTGTAAAGCAGTTCCTTGCTGCCTATTTTGAGGAAAATGTATTTTAAAAAAAAAAATGTAGTACTGAAAATGAATCAATTTTTAAAACATAAAATAAAAACCCATGTTAAAGAGCAACAGTCCAGTGAATTTTTTCCAAGATGAAGGCAGAGTGCCTTTGGATTCCTGCCTGTTTGTACACATGAGGAATGTTGGTGTCTTGGGACAACCACACTCCTTGTCATGTATTTTGCTTTACATGGACTCAGAACTGTCATCGCAATGCATATAAACATTTTTTATTTTCTTCACCTGCTCATGTGGTGCACACCTGGGGCCTGCTGGCAGCACACTTGGCTTCAGCAGGCGAGGGAGAGACACTGCCAGTTTGGAAAGCTAGCCCTGTTCCCTTCATGTAAGTTAAGTCGAGTTGATCCCCCACTGTTTTTATGGAGTGGTTAAGGACAGGGCTGAAAAACTTCAGCTTCTACAGAAAAATCAGAAACATGGGGGGAAAGCGAACTGCAGTAGAGACTCAAACAGCTCCATCAGTGGTTCAGTGAGACTTCTGAAGCAGAGGTTCCCCTCCTTTGCCTTTCAGCTCTGAAGTTTACCCCTGGTGAGTGTTCTGTCTCTGCAGCATGAGCAGCATGTGCAAAGCACTGTGCCAGGTGGGCAGCCAGCGGCCCTTTAGAAGTCAGACACATGGCACAGGGTCTGTTGTTGCTCTATTAACGTAATGGCTTGGACTGAAACCTTTGTTGCTGCTTAGAGCTTCCTGGAGTAAAGGAAGTGTCAGCTATGGATTGCTCAGAGCTGGCTGAAACATTTATAGCGGAACCAAAATTTTAATTGATTTGAGTTCATGGGTATTACATAAAAATTCAAGGCTTCCTGCTGGGTTTTTTGCATTAGTAAACATTTTGTTGAAACACTTTCCGGTGTCTGGTTGTCAGTCTCTGAGGCCTGAAAGCTGCAGGAGAATGGAAACAGCACAAGGGTAAGTTGTTGGAAGGTGTCTTTTGATGAGCAGTGAATTGAAACTTCAGTCCAAAGGGATCTTTTGGACCATGAACAGATGTTATCCTTACAGATGTGCACACCAACTCATAGGTTCAGATATAAGTGGGAGTTAGGGGACTGAAACCTCGCTCCTGCTCAGAAGGAAGAGGTGTTACCTCTTTTTTTTCTTTTTATGCCTACATGCTCTTACTGATTCACCTGTGTGGGCCATTCTGGGGTAAGGGGGGTCAGAGACCTGTCCCCTCCCGTGCCTGCCTATCCTCATTTACTCATATGAACAGATCTTCCCTTGCTTTTCTATAGTGGGAGCTACTTTCTCTTGGAAAAATTTCATTCCTAAGCCCCTTTATTGCTGCAGGTGCAAAATGTTGTGGTCATAACCGAGTTTGAAATAGGAGAATTTTGTTGATTTATTCTGAGGAGACAATTCGTGCTTGGAGTTAAGACTGACATTTGTTACTGATGGGGGAAAAAAATTGAGCACGCTTGTATTTGATTTGTGGGTGTGATCTTTGAAAGGGAATCTCTGAAGTGATGGTTATAATGTAAATAACAGCACCAGAACCACCAGTTTGGAATATCCTGTGTATGTCTGGCATCTTGTTTCCTCTACATACCCCAGTTATCCAGAGGATGGATGCCTACCTGTATCTTTAATCAACCTAATCCACAACTATGCAAGGGATCAGAGTATTTTCAGGTGCAGTGCTTTACGAACAGCATTCATATTTCAGTAATCCCGGCAAGGCTGTCCTGGACATGAGTATTCTCACACACGGTGTGTGGCATTCTGCTGCAAAAAAACCCAAGAGTGTTTCCAGTTAAAATCTGGCCTTTGCATCAATTTCATCCTTTGGCAGAAGAGTTTGTATTAGGTCATGAAGAAGTCCAATAATCCTATAAACACACATCCTTGAGATACAGAGCTTTTTTAAAATTAGGACAATGTACCATGTTATCAACATTTATCCAGCTGGTCAGAAAATGAAAAGACAGAGTGAGAGACTATGCAAGTATGTATATGTCTTTAATAGATTACTGAAATGAGCAGCAGAGTGATTCAACTCTCTTGGGCTAATTCCACAATGATCTAAAACCAATGTTTATTATAAAGCATGGAGTTCAAGCTGTGGAATTTTTCTCTTCACTTCCCGTGTCTTTCCACTCACACTCACCAGCACACACTGAATTGGGTGCTGTCAGACAGAGTTTGTGATGGTGGCAGGGATTTGACTGGGCCTCTTTTAGGGATAGAAACTCTGAATAATTTCTGACCCAACTGAGGATTTTGATTTCAAAGTTCATGGCTGTTCAGATTCCTGCTTTTGATTTTGGGCTAGATGGACTTTTGATCTGACCCAGTACATCTGTTCTAATGGCAAGTGATGCATTGCACAGGAAGTAGGTGATGCAACTTCACAGATTGCTGGTTAGGGCTGGACTGGGTGAAAGATGCTCTTTTCCCCCCTGTAAAGCTGAAGATATTTTGCACTTTGGCCACCACATAGACGCGCCTCTTTCCTTCAGGGACACTCCAGATAGCTGTTCTCTGATGGAAGATAAGGACTGTTACTAATACACTCTGCTTCACTCAAACACATTTTTCTGCTTTGGCCAATAAAATTCCTGATTTGTAGATCTTTGGAACATTCTGTCTGGTTTATTTATTGATTTATTTATTTACTCTTCCTGGCAGAAGGAAAAAACTTGCTTATTTGTTGGACACTAATTATGAATTTTATTCTGAGGTCTTCATGACTTAGATTAATTAGACAATGTTACAGAGTGTTTCTGGATTTAAACACCTGTGGAAAGCAGGGAAAAGGATTCTTGAGATGTTCTATGGCATTCTTTGTCTACGTCAGCAGACCAGGCAGATCCAGGACATGCAGTCACCCGTATTGCCCAGTTGTTCACACAGTTCTGAGTTAGACACCACTTCCACAGACAGTTTTACCCTACCCTCATGTTCATTCCTCACTTGACTTCATTAGTCAATGCTTTACCAAAAGTCAGTTTTTTGTAATTTTTTTTTTTAATTCTCTGAACAGTCTTGCTGAAAAGGAAAATGCAGAATATCTGTAAAAATAGTTATTATTATTACCTTCTATCTGGGATTTGTGTCACCACATCCAGGGTACTGCACTCTGTCAAGAAAGACATGGACATACTAGAGCAAGACCAGTGAAGAGGAATTGTGGTCTTTCTGCTGCCTATAGCAACCTAATGTGATGGTACGGAGAAGGCCAGGCCAGACTCTTCTCAGAGATGCTCAGTGATTAAATTCTGATGTGAAAACCACAGGAAATTCCAACTACATTGTAGGAAATGGTTTTTCACCATGAGGGTGGCCAAAAACTGAAATAAATTATCCAGAAAATCTCTGGAACTTCCATCCTTGGAGTTAACTCAAAGCTTGACTGGACAAGAACCTGAGCAACCTGATCTAAGTTGACCTTGCTTTGAGTTGAGAGTTGGATTAGAGATATCCAGAGGTTCTTTCCAACCTAGATTATGCTATGAATCTATGATTATATCCAGGAGATAAATCTAAGGGAAACTTATCTTCTTTTCCTTCACAGACTATTAGTACTTGAAGTATCTAAGTGCAGAGAGGACACATATTTTGTTACTTATTTTGAATTTTACCCCCTTTATTTACATCAGGTGTATCTTCATTTGTGTAATTTCACTCATCCTATATAAAATTCTACTGATGCATACTAATAAAAGACAATTCCAATGAGATTTTATTTTTAGTTTGTAGCTCTATTCTTCCCTATAGAGAAAAATAAAGTACTAGTTCAGAGATCTATGGGACTCATTTCTGAAAGATTTTAGATATGACTATTAATTTTTGATGCCTCAAATTCACCTAATTTAAATTCTAAGAAATCTAATATTTTTTTAAACATTAGAGCTTGTTGTTTTGGCCTCAGTTACTTATAATCCAATTGCAGTCAACAAAAGCAGAAAATATATCAACATGTCCACAAAAGAGAAAATGAGTTTTTCAAATTGACTATGCAAAAGCAGAGCCTTATAAAATCTGAGATTATTTCTGAAAATCTTATAAGCCCAAGTAAGTGAAATCCAGCAATTAGAATAAGTGCAGAATGCTAATCAACTTGTAATAAGTTTAAATGCCAATAAAATTGGTGTCAGACTGTTTGATGAGTGGCACTCTTCCTATTCAGATATTCAATGTTGTAAAGACAGATGCCCAAATCAAAAGATTAACCATAGAAATACTGTGATGAAAAATACCAAAGGATGTGATTTATAATGTTAATACACTGAGCTTGTCTGGTGTGAACTGAATGTTCCTGAAACTTGAGTAAATAATTTGTATTTGACTATTTATGGAGTCAATAAAATAAAGGATCTCTGTCTTCTCTCCAGCCAGCTGACCTCAGGAGCATATGTTTGATCTCAGAAAGGGGAGTGATGACCATAAAAGTAGTGTTTTTCTGAAGAAAGAGGAGAAATTTAGAATCTCATTTGGTTTTCAGACTTGAAAAGTTTATTAAGGGACAGCTCTGGATTACTGCTGTGAATAAAGTCTCTCTTTCCTCAATCTCTTTGCATTCCTCCACTTTCCCAAAGTAAATTTAAAACCAGAAGAAATGAACAAACTAAAATTAATTTTAAAATTTCTAATATTCATAGCTATTTCATGACAGATAATTCTACGTGTTCTCTAACAGCTGGATGGAACATGTGTTTGTGTTTGTCCAGCTCTGAGTGTGTTTGTAAATGCACTTGTTTTGTGATGACTGGCAGGGAAAGGAAAACACAAGAGGCTGCAGTCCCACAAAATCGGAAGAACACTCACTCTGAAACGGCTTGAGTTGATGTTATGAAAATGCTAGAATGTAAATAAAAACTATTTTCATGCCAACATCCTGGCCCTTGTGAAAAGTGATGTTCATTTCCCAGACCTTTCTCTGGAGTAATTTGTAGTAATTTATAGCCACTGTGAATAGCCACATCTCCTTTGTGCAGCACACGTTTGTTTGAAATATTAATCAGTTCCATGAAAGGAATTGCATTTTTGAACGTTTCCCACTGATACATGACAGAATATACAGTCATTACTCTTTTCTGTGGTTTTCCTAAAGGTCTGTTTTCCCCTCATTATTACATCAGGAGAATGGAAGGCGTTTTCAACACCTGCTACAGTAGCTCTAAAAGGAGAAGTCAGAAGAAGACCATCTGCTTGCCGGCCCTTCCTCTTGTTACTCTGTTTACACAAACGTCTCCTGAAAACCACCCACTGTTTCCATACTAGAGGTATTCTTCACTTCTGGTGAAGAAGTTAACTAAGAAGAGACAATTTTATTTTATGAAGCCCTACATTTTAATGGAATTATATATGTCAAACCTTGCTAAGCCAATGCTGTTGTATATTACACAAAGTACACCAGTCATTAAGAGAGCTGCGAGTTTCAATGAGAAACCGCTGAGATATTTACTTTTAATTCTATCCAGTCACCACAGATCAAACAAACTGGAACTTTTTTTTTCTTAGCACTGAACTATCAAACATATAATGAAAGAGTGTCAAAATCCAGAATGATTTGGCCAGGTTGTTTTTAGGTATTCTACATATATAATATTTAATGTTTAATAACAGTTTTACTCACCTGAAGATTTATAATGGTACAGAGTGCCACAGCAATGTACTAAAGTGTATGTACTATAACAAAGAGAGATCAAAATAATTTAATGGAATGATAAAATAATTTCATGTAATGATCCCAGAGACAGTGTCAATGTTTACTAGTACTTTTTGAAGAACAACTCACCTTTCCTGGAAGCTAAAAAGCAGTGGTTTCTAGAGTGAATGTTGTTATCAATTGTCATTGAAAACAACCTTCATATTATTATGTATGATTATTTAACTGCTATGCATTGAATGATAGAATCATAGAGACATTAAAACTGAAAAATATCTCCAGGATCAAGTCCAAGCTTTGACTGAACATCATGTCAACTAAACCACAGCACTAAGTGCCACATCCAGTTGTTTCTTGAACAATGGTGACTTCACTACCTCCCAGGGCAGCCTGTTCCAAGGCATAACAACCCTTAATATCCAACCTGAACTTCCCTTGGCACAGCTTGAGGCCATTTCTTCTCATCCTGTCACCAGTTGCCTGGGAGAAGAGGCCAAAGCCTACCTTGATACACTCTCTTTTCAGGTGGTTGTAGACAGCAATAAGATGCCCCTGAGTCTTCTTTCCTCCAGGCTAAACACCCCCAACTTCCTCAGCCACACCTCACATGATTTATTCTCTAGACCCTCCACCAGTTTTGTTGCTTCAGCACCTCAGTGTCTCTCTTGAAGTGTGGGGCACCTCATTTATAAATGTCCTGTTCTGAGGATATTCATCAGAGCTATTATAAATGTGCTGCAGACTGGATAATTTTTCCTACCTATAAGCCCTTGTGTTATACATGGCATAAGACCTAGAGCTTTCTTAGACAAACATGAAAGCAAAAAGATAATAAATTGTTTGTGTTTTTCAGTGCTAGTCAGATTCTGGTGTAACATTAGAAAGTACAAAACAATGATTTGCATTCTTGATATGTAATGAGTGAAAAAATACCCTCTGTATCTATTTGGTGCTTGATCACTCTCAGGATTCTTGCACCAGCTTGCATATAGTCCTTCCAATGGATACAGAAAAGTTTATTAAAACATGTGTTCTATTGTGGTCTCAGAGCTCACAATCCTGAGTGCAGTGACACTTCATTTTACACAGTCAATGTTAAGGAAAGTGCTTGTCACTTACAGCAAAACAAAAAGCTGCTTGTGATGCACATAGCCTGGACAAAAGTTCTCGTCTTAAATTTTTCCAAATTTCAAATGATCTTTTCTTGGCCATTTCTCTGCTTTATTCCTGAAAAAGTCCATATTCCTTTCCTTGGCTGAAGTGTCTCTGAGAGGCTTCCCCAATTTGACTGCCTGCTGCTGTGTTCCAGGATTGCAGATCACTTAGCACATATGGACCCCAGAATATTAGCCTTGGCAAGATCTCCAGGCTCTTTGCAAAATAAGAACTCACACTTCCCAAGCCAAGTGTAAGTGGAAGGTTCCCACAACATTGGTGAATCCAGAAAGGTTCTTGAAGGCTGTTCACATCCAAACAACTGAAGAGCTTAAAGCTGTTAATGGGTAATTCTGCTTACGGTCCATTCTTGTGGTAAGAAGCAAGTTATTAAATTTTCCTTTTGAAGGCACACTGCTTGAAGATGCCAGAAAATAAGAACTTTTCTTAGCCAGTGCTAATAGCATGCAGTTTAAGCTCGAGAATTTCAATTTATCTAAGTTCATTTTATTTTGCGTGGAAGAAAACCTACTCCTTAGTAACAATTTGAGTATGGTAAAAATAAAAGTTCAGTGGAATTTTTTTGTCTGAGTCCCCTACCTGCTTATCCAGTAAAAACATGGGTTCATCAGTCCATCTCAATGCTTGGAGCTGGAATCAGTGGGAATAAAATCACAAGCAGAGGAAAATTATACTCCCACATTGAGTTTAAACTGGCTTTAGCAAACCACCCTTTCCTAACTATATTGGTATCTTGCCTCCTAACCCTTGACTCGGAGATAAGTATTAGAAATACTTCCACTACTTGGTTTTACAACATAGCAAACACATGGTGCATGGATTAAAATATCCAAGAATTAATTCATGTTCATCCAAGAAGGCAAAACTGCATCTAGGTACTGCCACCTGAGGGTTACAACAGCAGATTTGATTCTTCCTGAGGTTTCACAGACGTGGTGCACCCTTGCACACCATGCTCCCATGGGAGGTTGATTTTAACATCAGGAGCTTCATAACAAGGTTCATTTAGGGGAGATGGAAGTTACTCAGTGGTTTCTACTATACTAGTGGTAAAAAGACATCCATGTGGTGTTTTTATAGTATTCTGGGGTATCCATCCATCCATTCCTCCATCTTAAAATTCATTCTTCCACCTTGCAGATTCTGTCTATATGTCTGCACATGTATAGATCCATGCAGCCATCTTTGTAAGTTCAGAAACCCCTTCTTTGATACTGACATCAGACCAGGGTACAGGCTGGTACTGAAGATTTGGGGCCTGACTTACTTTTGTACTGAAATAGACTGAGCACTGTCAATTTTCCAAAAAATATTCTTCCTTTTCATAGGGAATGATACACTGGTCATCAATGGTTTTTCACAGAAAATAATGGGAAACTATGAGAAAAGTTTGGCATTACATTTTACTTTTGTTTCAACTCATTTCCACAGGCCAGGCAGTAAGAAATCATTAAAAAGTGCAGCTGGAAATATTGCCCTTTGGACAGTTTTGAAACTAAATTTAGCATAGGATCAGGAGTGGTAAAATATTCCTCCTCCAACAAAGAGATTCTTGTAGGATTTATTTTTAGTTAAAATGTGTCTAGGTACATACATAGCTCTTTAGAACTCCATCTAGAGTTCAACTGCAGCTTATCTTTTCTTACAAAGACATTCTACAACTGCAGTAAAAAGGTGATATGCAGATTTATCCCAGGTTCTTTTAATCTGACTGATTCAAGTGTCAATAACAACCTATGGAAGGTAACATACACCTGACTGTGGGCTGTATGACTCTGCCTCTTTTCACTATTCCCTTAATTAGATAGATGAGGAAAATCAGTTTTAAGCATAAAGTGTAGTCAAGCAGTTCTCCTTAATCAGGATTACATACATGATGAGATATAATGAGATATAATGAGGCTGACAACAAACATCACGAAACCAGAAACAGCCAAGAGGACTAATGGGAAGCATTAAACCAATACTTGCTATATATTTACATACATAAGTAGGAAGCCAATTAAAAAAAAGAAGAATAGGTTCTACAGCATAGTTCTGATTTCTGTACACACAGCACAGTTAAAAGACTCTTTTTTTCCCTATGTTCACATGCATTTGTTATCTCTTAGCCAAACAGTTTGCAAAAATATGAAGTGATAGGACCAGCTGAGTCCCTACAGAGAAACAAGTGCTTATCTGACAATGATGTCTGCTGGAAAAAGCCCAGCATCCATGGGTCACTTGCAAATTTTAACCTCAGGCCATTATCATCTCATAGCCCTTCAACTGCTTGTGTGAAATGTGTTGATGGTCTCAATCCAATTCCTAGCAGACAGGTGTCTGCATCACTGGAATCACCAGGTGGAGATGACTGCATTTTTTCCCATTAAAAAAGGTGATTATAGCTAACACAGTTTACAACATTAATATAAAGTACTTATAGTTCCCACAGCAGATGTTACAGAAACTTGGAATCCTGCTCACTGGAGAAAATTGTGCCCAGATGCTTGTACTTAAACTTTATGGTCCGAACTCTGCCCTCAGATGTACATATAACTCCCAGAGATTTCAGGGGGAGTAATGTTCATGGATGGCAGGGCCATGTCTAACTCCTTTCACAGAGTCCATACAAGTGTATTTTGGGATGTGTGGTCAAAACCCAGCAGCATGACTGAAGATAATGAGGATGATAATAGCAGAGCAGCTCATATGAGCCTCATTCAACTTCAGGGTCAAAAGATACCAAGCATTTCTCAAACACAAATTCATGTTTTGTGTTCTGATAAATCTCAGCTTCAGAGACTGGGAGTCTTCAGGCAGTTTTGCTTTCAGCAGTGGACCAGTAGGCTCCTGTGGGGATGTTAGCTGAGTGTCCTGTCTCTATTACTGCTCTACTTGTGTATCAGCCACTTCCAGAAGTTCTAGATTGGTTCAAGACATCAGTGTGTGCACTGACCCACCAACACAGTTCTGTTTGAGGTCACATACTGTGCCTGTCACCATAGCATTTGCATGCTTGTATATAATACCTTGATCTTTGACACACTTAATGAGAACTGAATTTTAACCACTACATGAGCTGCTACACAATCATTATGGTACGTACATCTGGTTTATTATTTGGTTTTTTAAGCATCAGAGCATCAGAAGAGCCCAAATTAAAATGTATTTAAATAAAAGTTTAAGGTATCTTCTCTTCGTACATGCAATTTTGGAGACATGATATGATGTGCCATAAATTTAGCTAACACACTGTGTGATTAATCTGTCAGCATAATCTGCAGATAATGTCCTAAGGGTTGTTGTAAATCAAGCTCTTAACAAAAGCAGAGGCCAGAAATAATGTTTTTAATGGTCATTAATAATGATATATAGAAAAAAAGGATTTCCCACTTTAATGTGGGATTTTGAAAATTTAAGTTCAGCTCTGGTTGCTGAGTGTCTGACATGTACAGCTACATGCTCCCTGTAGGGAAACAGACACATCAAAATGTGTTTAATCTGATCCTGAAATGAGTGGAATGAAACCTCCCTGGGGACTCCTTCATCTTTTTATTATGACTATTGAGTAATCCCAGGACAGCAAATTTAAATAAAATTACTAATTTTTACCTTGCCCCTCACCAAGAAGATTATGCTGGAAATGTATGACTAACACGGCTGCATTTGTCTCTGAGCAAACTAACATCTGTGCAGGTATGGTCCTTTATATAACATCTATGAAGATATGATCCTTCAAATAACACCTGTGAAGATATGGTCCTTCAAATAAACATTTTAGTTCAAAATTTCTTGGCTCTGCAAAATGCACAAATTTCTGTTTTGGGAGGACCAGTACTAGTTGTACTGCAGAGATTACTCATGGGGTGAAAAGTATTTTGAAAATATCCTAATTAGTCATTAAAGAGGTTTTGATATATTTTGGAGCAATATTAATAATAATAATAATAATAATAATAATAACTGATTATATTTAGTATTCAAGAAAGGAGACCAGGCAACCAAATGAGATAGTTATAAGACATTATCTTTCCAAAATTAGAAGCATAAGGATCAGGCAGCATTCTCCACAGTTCTGGGTAAAGGGCTTATGTTTTCATGGTCTGAGCACAAACAGGAAGAGGTTCCAGCACCAGAGACCTTCCTGAAGGTACTCCCTGGTTGCCAGGTCTCAGTGCAGCTGATATGGAAAATGCCTGTTCTTTCATGGGATGGAGAGTTGAATACCTTGTCCAGCCCTTTTTTGATCTTTGCAAGGCTCTTTCATTTTGATGAAGCATTTCTTTACTTTTGGTGGAAATAAAAGGCTGTATGTCGGGCACTGCAGAATTTCAGGAGAACTTCTGGAGAACTGAAGTTCTTGGGAATTTCACAGTGAAACCAGATAGGAAGAACTGTGCTGACAGAAGAAAGGAAGACAGGAAAGCTCTGAGAACAGTGTAAATTTTTGTATCAGAAAAACTAAGATCAGACTTTTACTTAAAATATGAAACATGGAAACCAGTAAGAAAAGAAGATCAGTACAGATAAAATATGAATTCATACATGGCACTCGTAGGGAGTGTAGAAAATACATTATCATATCAATAGAAAAGGAGAGGAAACACAAATAGTAAATTATGAAAAAAAACCTCATTAAATGTGAAACTTTCATTTACCTTGAAAAGTCTTAGTAGATGGCCAACCTTCTAAGAAAGAAATCCCAAATTTAGAAGCTGCTGGTAGGTGGAATTCTTTTGCCTAAACATGGGCAAGCAGGTGCTTTTGAGGTACCTCAAACTAGAGGTTTGACCTCAAACAAAGAGATCTGAGTGGAGCTGAGAGATAGGTTTCAGGCCTTCAAGGAACTCTTTTCTGCAGACTCAGATGGAGGCCATGCAGGACAAAGCTCAGTGCCTAAAATGACGCTGAATCCTTCAGTTTTAGGCAATGGAATCTCTTCCTGGGTTACCAAACAGATCATGTAACTGCTGCAGTACCCTTATGTAGGACTGGCGAGACAGTGCTGTAATAAACTGTACCAAGGAGCCCAACCCTTCTCTTCCAAGTTCATAGCAGATAGAAATCTTTGTTTCACTGCATAGAGGAAAATTGGATACCACTAACACTAAATTACCCCTATCTAAGACAGATGTTTTGATTTTAAATTTCTAATATGAAGTTATTCTTTCTGACACCACAAGCGGTTGGGTTTGATCAGGTTGGCTTTTTGACCTCTGCCCATGAAATCACCTGTTTACTTTAACCTCTTAATCTCTGCCTCTTCAATATTTTCTGATTGCCTTATTTAATGTTAATGTGATTATAATTCAGTATTGGAAAGAACTGCAGTTTGCCTTTATATTCTGCTATGCTGCTTTTCATACTGTGATGTTAATTTGTTTCAAAATTATTGTCAATATTGGTTGTTATGATCAAGTCAAATAAGCACCTCCAATCTTCAGGGCCTTGGGAAAGATGAAGGATTCCTTTTGAGAGACTTCAGAAGTCTGGGAAATGCTGGCTGGTGGCTGCATGTTGCCAGAACTCAATGTCCTGAGAATTTGAAAATATTGTTCATGTTGATTGTCTAAGTCAGAACGTGTTGCGTACAGCGCAGGACAATCCTGTGTTAGACACTCAAGTGAGTAGAAGAATTTCCCAATGCTTGTGGTTCAGCTCAAGCGTTTGCAACTTGATTGTAGTTGCTTTGAATAAACATAATAAAATCCCAACCATCTGTGCACAGCTGTACCATGCACACATGGACGCGCACCCGCACGCACTGCGAAACGCTCTCTCACACACACACACACGCATGCATCAGCGCCTGCAGCGTGTGTGCCTGTGCGTGTGTGCATGTGTGTGCATGCCCCGCGGGCTTGGCAAAGATCAGTTCACGAAGCTGAAAACAATCACAGACCAAATCATCTGGGAGGAAAAATTTAATCAGAAAAATGTGAGTCGTAATTAAAAACTGATTACTTCAAACCCTAAACAGCATAATCCCACCACTGAAAGCCTTGTTTAAAGAACCAAAATACTTACCAATGAAAGCAGCAGTAACTATACCTATATCTGTAACAGGTGTAGCAAAAAAGTCCCAATATATAACGTGGATTTTGTTGGGTTTTTTTATATTGGAAGCTGTAGAAAAACTGACACTGTAAGAGGAAATCTGGCTGTATGAAGAAAGCAGTTTTTGTGAATAAATAAAATGAACAGGTTATTGATCCAATTTTAGAACAGTAAAAAACAATACATACAAAGATGTGTTTAATATACTTCTTTACTCTGAATGAAAAAGGTAAATTAATGTTATATAAAATTTTATTTTCTAGTAATAATCAATGTTCTTAAATAACACTCAGCATTAGATCCAGGGTTTTTTAATTTGAAAGTTTTGAAATAGCTGCACAAGGAAGATTTTAGAATCTACAGCATTCTCTTTCAGTGAGTATTTCAGGAATTTGGAAATGCCAGACTGTCAGAAGAAACATAGTGCCAAGACTAAATGTAAAAGGAATAATTATACTGATGTATATACAATTGTAGGGAGATGCTGATTTCAGACAAAAGTATGGAATATATGTTAGTTCAACCAGATTCATAACAAAATTGAAGAATTTAATTTAAGGCAAGCATCATTTGCTTATGAAAATAGATTTCAAAATACTTTGATGTAGCAATAATATTTCAGCAACATATTACACTGATAATAAGAGAAAAAGGTCAGTGTTATATATTTTTATTTTTGTTGATGTTCTTTCATTAAGAAGGAAGGAGCATGGAATCAGCATTACATTAAATGGAAGTAATCTGCCTAAACAATAGATCCAATAAATTATTTTAAACAGGGGACAAAGAAGGTAATTTCTTTAAAAAGCATTAAAAATTATGATTGATAAACAGCTGCAAACAGACCTCTAATGTGGACTAATGGATTCATTCATCAATAGCTCCTCAGAATTAGTGCAAACTACCCTGGGGCCTTATTTTGATGTCCACAGTGCAAAGATCTGTGAAGAACAATGAGATGGCATTAGAGAAGGGCACCAAGGAGTGAATCAGTTTCTGAAGAACTCACAGAAACTAAATCTATTTAGCTGGGTTTTAACACCAGCAGGAAATTAAAGTCCAAATAAGCCAGTTCCCTCCCCTTTTGGTATGGGAAGGACAAAAAAGGAGAGACTATGGGTTGAGATAACAATTTAGTAAAAGCACAAAGCAATGGAACAAGACACAATAACCATGGCAATATTAATAGCAAAAGTATACAAAAAAGAGATGGTGTTTTATCCAGAAAAAGATATTTACCACCAGGAACAAAAACAAGAAGGCAGACAAGCCCTGAAGGTCGTGTCCGCGTGGCTCCCTCAGACAAAGGCAACCTGGTGACTGTTCCTGTGCCATGCCACCTGGAAAAGGCAATATGGTGAGGGAGCTCCCACAGATAATGTTTCCCACCCCCAGCCTGAAATAACAAAAACATTGGAAGCTGGATTGTCTGAGTAGGGGTGGCAGTGCCCCCCTGACAAGCTCAGTTCTGTGCAGGGACCTTCACAGCAACTTCTACTGCTCCGCTGCTGCTTTTCTTACCTCTCCACCATGCTCCTTTCAGCTTGGCTTGCCTGGACCTGACTAGGCTGGGGTCACCCCCACTGCCAGTCCCCTCCCCCTTGCATTGTCATTTCAGCACTACCATCAATTGCCTTTTCTCTGCTGTCCTTTTCAGCACCAATGGTCCCTAGTTGCGCTCTGGTGACAATTCAGAGGGATGACAAAGGGACCTGTGGGATGGAGGGGTGGATGCAAACACCTTCCCAGAGCAAGGGAAAATGGCCAGCTTTCAGTAAGGACGCCCTGGCTCCACAAAGAGGTGAGCGATATAGAATAACCACCTGGTCACACCCACACGGTGCTAAACTGACCTTTCTGTAACCAGGACATAACCTTTGGTCTTCTCTTAATCCACTTGTCTGTTTTCCAAATCTCTTAAAGACTTGATATGTACAAATTATATGTTCCCTCAACAGATGTGGTTGAATTTGGTAAAAAAGGTCAAATTTATTGACAAGCTGAGAAATATAGAATCACAGAATGGTTTTGGTTGGAAGGGATGTTAATGATTATCTAGTTCCAAACCCCTGCCATGGGCAGGAATACCTTCCACTTATGTACCATCCAACCTGGCCTTGAACTCTTCCAGGAATGGGGGATCCACAACATCTCTGAGCAACCTGTTCCAGTGCCTCACCACCCTTACAAAGAATTTCTTTGAAATATTTAATATGACAAAATAACATGACTGTGTGCCAAATAAACGCTTCTCTGCAGTCACCTTTCCTATCTCTATCAGGATCATCATCTCTTAAAGTGAGAAATACCAGAAGATCCTTGAAATCTATTATAATGCTGCTGTCTTCAAGTCCAAGGCATGTGCAACCATGATACTGATAGTGGCAGTTCTACCAACAAGGCAGCTTATAATCTTCTCACCCAAACTCCACGTGGTTTCTGGAGCTGCTGCTTGGTGGGGTGGGGAGTGTGTGGAGGATCATTTTCTTCAGATTCTTCTCTACCTCCCATTGCCCCACCTTAAGCCCATCAGGGAATCTATAGCTTGGGCTGCCCCTGCCAGGCTGCAATCGCAATGTGTGCATGTTTTCCAAGTTCCCCTTTCTCTGCTACTTGTATATCCACAAGGAATTTTTTTACAAGAAAGAGACGAAATGTACAGGTGATAATATCATAGACTCAGGGGCTTGCTTTGACATAAACCTTGAACCACATCTTGTTCCTCAATAGCAACAGACTAGTTGTTCATTCCCAGCTTTCCTACAAGAAAATGTATGATCCAAACAGAATCAACATTTTGAGACCAGCCTATGTTCATGACTGTAAGTTGTAAGTTTTCTTACCTTATATTTGCATTTTTCTCCCATGGAGTTTTCTGGTGGATTAACATGGCTAAAGAAAACTCACAAATATTTTGCTTAAGGTTTCATGAATTAATTTTTCTTATAATCTATATATTCCATTGTAATGTTCTCAATGTGGTAACTTTAAACATTTGCTTTTTAAAAATAAGCTAAAAGGCTTGTAAATACTTTAAAATTAAAACAACTTCAGGATTTTGATTATTTGTGAAAAATTTTTCTTTTTTTTTCCTTGCCATTAATCTCAATGTCCTGAATGGATATTTTGACAACTAGAACAGACTGAAATAGTCTAAAATTTAAAAAATGAAAATAGATGATAATTATATTTATTGGTGCACTGAGTTCTCAGTGGCAAGGGAAGTTAATTAGTCTGAACATTTTCCTTGAGGAAGATGAAAATAGAATAAAAATAGACTCCTCCATTTGTTAGAAAATATAAGGATTGATATTGTAATTACAAGTCTTGTGTAACCTCTGTGCTAGTTATCTTACTGAGCTGAGTACATTTAAAATATGAAGTTGAAGAAGTCAAACAAATATTTTGCAAAAGAAGTCAAAGATCTTCCTGAGCTGAGCCATGGCAACAGTTAAAGTCCTGTCCTCTGGGAAAAGGGAGCTAGTTACAAACCTTCAGCGTAGATGGTTTTGAGTAATTTCCTTTCTGACTTCCATAAATCACAGAATACTTTAATTGCAAATGCATTACCAGCAGACCATGGCCGAAACAGGATTATGGACTTTCACTTGTTCGTAGGATAAACCCATGTTTTTGTAGTTTATTTAAGATCATTTCAAATGTTTTTCTCTTATCTATAAACTGTATTAGTGATTAGTGATTCAGGCTGCCTAATTATTAAACTCCATTAAAGAAATATAGCAATTATATATTATTTTATATAAAGCATAATTTTGTTAAACACTGAGCTAATTTTCTGGCTAGATGAAATAAGAAGTGGGAGAGAAAAAGACAAATATTGAAATTCTCCCATTTATGCCTCACATTTTCCAAGTTCATAGAGTAGTTGTAAAACTTAATTCATTTTGCAAACTTCTGAGGTTTAACAATGATGTTTCCATCCAATATACAGTTTATCTGCAAGTTCTCAAAATGCTTTTTCAGCCTTTGAAATGGAATGATTGGTTCAGATTTCTCAGTCAGTCATAAGGTGTTCATTCTGTTAGTTAAGGCTTTCCAGATATGCTGAATCCAGCCCATCTAGTCAGAGGGCTTCAAAAGCAAATGTTTGTTTTTCCGGAATCTTTAAATTACAAGAAAGTAGAATAATCTGCTGTTCACAGCCATGATCCCTAGAACAAGATGTAACCAATTTAACTTGCAGAGAGAGACAATTTTATTATGCATTAGGTAAAAAAAGGCACAGTCGAGGAATGGAATAAATCTTCTAGAGAGGCTGTAGAGTCCCGGTGACCAGAGGATTTAAAACCAGAAATGATTGTGCCTGTACTGGTGAATATGTGGATATGTCAATATACTAAATGTGTTAGTTATATAATTTGTGACCCTGTGTGGGTATGTGAATATACTAAATGTGTTAGTTATAAAATTTGTGACCCTTTTTTATGTTATCTTCTGATTTTATATCCTTTTCTTAAGCCTCCCTCAGTTTAGCAGTAGGCAGCATGGAAAGTAGGATGTACAGAAGGATGTGCTACTTCCAAAGCAGTGTGGAAAAGAAGAATAATAAATTAGAATGAGCAGGAACTCACAGTATATGCAACAGATAGTGTTTGTATCACTTAACATACCACTGGCAAATGATTAGAATTTAGTGTTGGAAAGCTTATAAAATCCAGACTTGAAAAACTTACCCAGGCCAGCACAGTGAGGAAGGTAGACATTCTTGATTGCTCCTTGAAACACTGTGGAAAAGAACAATTCTTCTACAAAGGCCAGTCCAGAGAGAGGTATGCAGTAGGCCCTTTTTCAACATAAGACTCACCAAATGGTGATGAGGAAATTAAATTTTCTATTTTGAGGAGAATATGTGATAATACAGTTGGATTGAAGTGTCTTCAATAGGGGTGGTCTGTGTGAAACAAGGAACTGGATTTGGTAGTCTTTTGCAGACTCCAGCAGCCATCCATCATGAGATAATATTTAGAATTTTGAGATGATTCAGCTAGCTGAAATCTTCCCTTCTCTCAGCTTCTTTTGCTGTTGTTTATATTTCCTGTGCTTGTATATTTTATGACTTGGGTAATAAACAATAAAATATTAACTCTATTTTATAGCTTCTAGTAATAAATAATAGTTGGGACATATTTTGGGATCCTTCTAGGATATAAATTAGCTTGCCTGCTACCCTTCTGTATCAGCAGTAATGCCATGTACTTTCTATTGAGCAGTGCCAGAAGTTCTTGGAGGTCATGCACTCCAATGCTGACTTGTTTTGGCTCCTGTCTCAGGCTGAAAGCTGGTGAAGATGCTGTATTTCAAGAAACGAGCGTGCCTTGAGGAAGATATTCCTGGCAACAAGCTAATCAACAAAAATCAAGTGTCTGTTACTAAATTTGCAGGGTCTGCATGATTTTTTTTCCCTCTAAATATCCTGGCCCAGAGTTTTAATATAAATGCTTATTAGTCAAAACAATGAGAGGAACTTTAAAAAACTGGCTGCAATGCACAGAGGGTCCTGTGAGAACACTGACAGTTAAGTGAAGCCATGTGAAGAAGAAACATTTTAAAGACTGTACAGGACTCAGAAGATCAAAATAAAGTTGTCATGGACATGGGTGTTATATATACATATCCATGTTTATCAAAGAACACTGTAGAGTCTGGCCTTAATCTAAGGCTAAGTGTAAAGCTTGGAAGAGGGAAAGGTAGTCTTGCAGAGCAGTGAGGACAGAAGTGAAAGGATCTCTTCTTTGGTGAGAAGTATTTCTGAAAAAAGTGGACTAGAAAACAAAAGCAAAACAATATAGCAACTGAACCAAGATCGTGCACAATTGGACTAGGAGAACACCTTCTTCATAGAAACTGCACATGTGTAATGACCTATCCAACCATGACAGAAGTAACCTGGGAAAATAGAAAGGGGTGTTTCTGTGGCTCATTGAAATTACAGTTAAAAATCCTAATGGGTTCACTCATTGCAGCCATATGCTTTATTCATGTTTTTTGTGAAGACATTTTATCACCTGATTATGTATTCAGTCTGGTGTGAAAATGCGAGCCCTTCTGACAAATACACATGGTCAGAGAATACATTTTACAAAGGGTTTTTTCCCTCTTTTTTTTCATAAACTGATGAAGAAACTCTTTGACATAAAATACCACCAAAAAACTGAGCAACCTCCAGCAAAAGGTAAACACAGGCTCAAGACGTATGCCACAGAAGAAAAAGGGTCCTGTACTTTAAGCGGAGGGAGTACCTCAGCTTGAAAACTATGGACAGAAGAAGTTATTAACTTGTCAAGTCTTCCTGGAGAAAATGTTCAGTTCCAGAATGAATATTACAAAAAGAAAATCAGAGGATATGATGTTATGTCCACCTGCAACTTATTATATGTGTATAAGCGCTGTTTGTGCGCATGTGTGTTTATGTGAATATTACGTGTATATTTCATGGTAAGTAAATGTAATGCACAATTTTTGATACACAGCACATAGCTGTCATTGAAATAGGTGGATATAGAGCTGTGCTTGTCTGCTGAGAGGATCACAGAGGCGCTGAGGAGGTCCTACTGGAGTTAGTTGCCAGTTCCCAGAAGATGTGTTTTTTCCCTTTAAATTAGTAGATGTATTTCTTCACAGGAGGACTAAGAATAAATCTTTATATATATTACCAACATAGTTTTGAATAAAAATTTCAAACTGAAAAGTGTTGTGAAGTTTCAAAGCCATCAGCCACCGATAAAAATTTAGGTGATAAATGCATGTGGAATGTCCAGGATAAGAAGAGTTGTTAAGAGTATGGATTATTTAAGAAATATCATGCTAATATTTTGTGCCAACAGTCTCTGCCAAGCATGGTCACGTGGCATTTACAGGCAGGATTTCAGGAGGACGTGAATATACACGTATTAGATCCATTTTTCCATCTCCTTCTCTTCTGGTGAAATATTCATGCAAAACACTTCATGAGTTTCCATATTTTTTCTTTCTTCCATTAGACTCACCACAATGCCACACATCCTAAAAGCTGAAATGACCAAGGAAGAGTGTTGCAGCTGTTTCCTGACTGCATATGGAATGTTTTTGCAGGTATTGACCCAGTGCAAAGTTGAGAAACGTGTCTAGTCCAGGTTTATCAATTTGGAGCAACCGTTTAAGGAAGCCGCCGCTCCCGGAGATACCTCCAGGACCCAGGACGTGACACTCCCAGGGGACGTTGGCAGAGTGCAGCAGTCTCTCCTGTTCAACTTGCTGAGTGAAAATGAGTGAACGGAGGTAGTGGAATCCAGGTCAGTGCCTCGCAAGTCATTTGGTGGCCTTTCAGTTGTTGATTGCTTTCTCCATCGTAAGGTCTTTGATTTTAATTGGATCATTGTGTGCACATATGGATATTCCTGGTGGCCTAACCAGTGAACATAATTAAAAGAAATGATTGCCTTTCACTTTAAGCAAACATCTGGTTTTACTTGAAGCAAGATGACTTAGCTGTTTCAGAAACATTCTTGTAACCCTGGATTCACATTTTCATCTTAAAATATATATTTTCTCTGTTCAAGCAGCATGTTAATGTAAACACTATATATAACTGACAACCAAAATTTTCAGAAGTATTTGGTGCTCTGAGCATTAGTGAAACCACAAGAATTATTACATTTTTGATTTGATCTCTGTAAATCTGTTTCAACAGTCACTCTGATTCAAACAATTATTCTGATTTATATTCCAAGAACTATAATTTGCAGAAAATGTAACCATGTGAAAACATGTTTTCGTATAGTATATCTTGGCAACCTTGTTTTGTTGTGATGTCATTGCCTTGGGTTTCATGGAAATACTGAGGGAATAAAAGGAAAACAAGACCCTCTCTTTGAAGTATATTTGCGCATCCCCTCTCTCCACCTCTAAAACAGTTTTAATGTCCTTTTTCCATAGTGACACTGAGTTTTCTGTTATTGCTTGACTGACATTATGGCCAGAAAGACTCTCATGAAGGGAATTTAATTGAGAGGGAAGGATTTGTCACCTTGCACTTCTCCCTGTCAGGTAGTAATCATCATTTATATAATGAGATATTTTGGGATCCGGGGGTTCTTTACTTTCATGTTGTTACAATTCCAGTTTCTAAACAGTTAAACACAGGCACATAAGCAAGGTACACAGAGCAGAGAAAATGACATTTCAGACCATTTATCAACAGCAGAAGTAACACTGGAACTTTATCCATTAAAGCTCTATCTAATCTGGTTTATTGTAACATCTGAGAGAAGATGACTGTGCTTTATTAAACCAAGAGCTCTCATTCACTTCATCACATCTGCTCTTTCTAAAAAAAAATAAAATAAAATAAATACAAGGTTATTAAGAGTAGCCCTTCATTATAAAAAGCATAAGTTACAGATACGTACAATAGAATGAAAAATGGCAGAAGAAAATATCTTCATATGGAAGCAATCCATCTGGATACACCTAGATATGCTATATGGGGATTTCCAGTACTATTAAAAAGGTTGTCTCTAGTACAAGATATTAAAAATATGCCTTGTATGATTTAGAGATTTTAAACATTTCCAGTGTTTTTACTGAAAGAAAAGGAAAAGAAAGCATGGGGAAAAGGAAAGCATCACATTCAGAAACATTCCTAACTGGCTTCATATTTTTGTTTTTTCAGCACCAACAAGAAAACACATCAGAGATGAGCTCATGCCTGTCAGAAGGGATCGTATGCTAAATCAAATGGCACCATTTGCTAATTTCATTTCCCCAGTGCATGCACTTGTGTGTTTGTCTGGCTGTTATGTGTCTGGGATGTTTGGAAACTGCAGGTTTTTCTTATCTGCTTTGTTGCACAATGAATTACAAGGAATTTTTCTGTTAGTGCTGATTGTGCCCTCGGTCACCTTATTGCTTATCCTGAGTAGTTTCATTGATTTCAAAGTATCTCTTACCTGATTAAGAGAATGGCTGGAAAATTGTCACTATTGACCCTGTAAATTCCATCAACGACTTAAGTGCTTAACTACTGTTGAGTTCTCTCCTTTGGCACTGTCTATCAGGCATAGGACTAGGCACGTAGTGCATCCTTTGACTAACATTGAGTCTTCATAGGATCAGATAGGATGGATTTTTTCATAGCATGGATTTTTTCATAGCATAGATTTTTTAAAATGTAATTTTCAAGCAGTTAAAAGTCACATATAGTTTGTGTTGGTTCTGAGTTTATGTATTTGCTTTTAAATTATACTTTTCATTTAGCCTACCTCTACATATCTGCTCTTCAATATATTATTATCAAAAAATCCCTTTCATTTTGTGAATTGGCAGCTATTTCGTCTCCACTTGCAAAAGTAAATGAGCAAAATGTACATTGGACATGATCTCAGCACTAGTCATATACTATGTTCTAACTTTTGAAGGCAATGCTCTATAAATCTCTAAAGGTATATCCATAGATTTGAGTAATCTACCATATTTCCTTCAAAATGCCAATCATGGACCTCGTCTTTAGCAAATTTGGCATTTGGTACAATAAATAAAATTAATGTTCATGTATTAAGAAGAGCCACTGTAAGTCATTGCTCCCTCTTTCAGGACTATTGCTTTAGCAGTTGGTGTAGGAAATGAAGTCGTTTTGGGGGGGTAGGGAACAGCAAGAGTTGTAGAGTACATTTGAAACTCAAGTTAAAGCTGATCTCAGCCCACCTCCACATTAGTCATTCCAAGGTCTACTGCAGGTGGTCTTCACACAGAAGCTCAAAAGAGTCCACTTGTGCCAAAGCATGGAGCTGGGAGAGGAAAGTGATGGAGCATTCACTGGGAACAATAAAGCTTTCATACTATGGAAAGAGTGGAGAACCAAGCTGAGCAACTTGGAAAAATGTTAGCATGTAGAAGGCAAAAATAAGAAATAAATTTAAAAAGTGTGCAAAAAAGAGAAGGACAGACTTTGTCTTTGGATAAGCATAGAAGCAGTTCCAGAAGAGACACTGCTAAATTGCTTATCTTCTGCTAAAATATTATTTTATAAAATAAGTAGAATCTGATCCCAGCTGAAACAGCACAGTGAGTATAGACAATTTTTCCCAGTTCTACCTCAGTTGAAATTAATTATTCATTTTAATTTTTATTGCACCTCCCACATTTTTCCTTTTTCCCAGGCCCATCACTTTCTCCAAAGTTGGCTTTTCACCCCACTGGAACTAAAAACTGAGGGTGAAGTCTTGGTGCTGCTGAAGTTAATATAAGTTTGGCCTCTGCAATGAGGTCTGGATTTTACATAGATGTTTAAGAAGTTCTTTGGAAGCATTCATGCCTTCACTCAGGAGTTTGTCAGATTTTAGTCTCTTTCTCTCCACTGACCTACAAGGATCTTAGCTTATTATATGAGATTAGGGGGTTACCTTGCATTCCAAAGTGTCACTGATGTTATTATATTCTCAATTTGAACAGAATATAAGGGGGAGCCATGAACTGAATGTTTTCTAAACTTTGTGGAACCCTGGGCTGGAGGAAGTAGCAATCCCTCCAGACATGACAAACATGGGGTGAAGGCAAAAATGTTACTTCTATGCAGATGGGCTGAGAGATTTGGAGCTGTTCAGTCTGGAAAAAGAAGGCTCCAGGGAGAACTTATAGCACCTTAAGTACCTAAAAGGGCTACAGGGAAGCTGAGAGGTACTATAGACAAGAGCCTGTAGGGATAGGGCAAGAGGTAATGGCTTTAAAACCACAGAGGACAGATGTAGACTAGATATTACAAAGAAATTCTTCCCTGTGAGGGTGATGAGGCTCAGGCACAGGTTGCCCAGAGAAGTGGTAGATGCTCCATTCCTGAAAGTGTTCAAGGCCAGTTTGGAAGGGGCTTTGAGCAACCTGGTCTAGTGAAAGGTGTCCCTGCCTATGGCAGGGGAGTAGGAACTGGATGATCTTTAAGGTCCCTGTCAACTCAAAGCATTCTGTGATTTTAAGTAGTGCAGAAAAAGAGTAAATAAGGTTGTGATGGCAAGCATAAACAATTTGCATGACTTGTAAGAGCTAAGGTCACTGAAAATTATAGATATCCTACTAGGGTATATGTTTGACTATTGACTTTGCTGTTTCCCCAAAGAATCCCTATCTAGTTGTCCTAGACCAGAGTTCATGTGAGAGTAGTAGAAGAAAGCTGAGTCAGGAGATCCCATTCCCCATAGGACAAAAGTGAACTCAGAAAACTGCCCACTTTCAAACAAGCTGTGCTGGAAGATAATGACTGGGGCTTTGCCAGCATCGTCTCTTTTGTAAGTTTGCTATTCCTCTGCTCTGTGGTTAAGCTAGGAGTCATACTGTAGCATACAGCAGAAAAAGGGATCAGACTTTATAGCTCATCTTCTATTTATAAAAGCCACGTACCGCATCCCCCTAGTGCAGCAGACTAGATTTAGTTTCACAGATATGTCTTCAAAGCAAAGCAAATTCAGCAAACTTCACCATGACTTTAGTTGTGTTACTAATGCAGTGGGAAAAACCCACATGCTTAGGTTTTTGCTGAATTAGGGTCTAATTCTGCTGCTTTCTTCTCTGCATGTATTTAAAACAAATTTGGAACTAATCAGTGGAAAAAAGAGCCTGAACATCAAATAGTTCTTATTCCACATGACAACCTTAATGAATTTTCCTGTAGAAGCTGTCTGTGTCCGACTGGTTTTGAGCACTGTCAGTGATACAAGTAGCACATGTAATGTCATTTCCAGGTGACAGATTAACAATGGTACAAGGAGTTGGCTGAGGAAGAGTTTCAGAGCAAATAGGTGAGTGAAAGACTGGAGGTGTCATTCAGCTGTTGCTGATGGAGGGTTATTTCTGCTTTAAAAGATAATCTTCACAAAATTTGAAGTTTAATAATGAGAAAACACCCATGATATCTATGTCTCATAAATTCTGCTTTTCCAATCTTCAAGTGCTATTATTACTACCATAGTTTATAGACAAGTGATTATTGAATAATTCTATGTTGTCAACATTTTTGAGTGTACATAACCAATTTTTTACAGGGCAAAAGGAATCTAATAGACACTCAGAGTATCCCAACACAAGCTGAGCTTAAGATTTACTGGTTTACTCTTTCCCCACAGGAAATCAGGGATGGTCACACAAGGGAACTGACTGTGGTGCTGAGGTTGTGGCTCTGAAAATTTTCATATTCTGTATGTAAGTTAAAATACACTCTTACTCTCTAGGTTGTCGACCTCCTGACATTTGGCAGAGATCAGCATAAAATAATCTGTTTTTATTAAATTAATTAGTGAATAATTGATTATCTCTATAACTACATCATCGTGAGATTGCAGTGCTCGCCAGCTGTTGCTGCTGCAATCATATGTGTGGTTCAAATGGATATGCAGAGTATTTACAGGACTGAGTGAAACATTTGTGCCACTTATTATGTGTTTAACAATCAAGGTAGAATTAGAGGGTGAAATCAGCATTATGCCCCACAATGTGATGTGAGAGAGGCCATGACATCCTGCCACTACAATGTGCCTGGCTGGCAGGGTTGACATCCTCACCATCATGGCTGGTCTACACTGTGTCCTCATTAAAGCCATACATACAGCAGACACATGCTTTTACTGGCTTATTGCCCTGTCACATGGAAGAGTGGTTTTGGGACACTCATTTGCCTGTGTGCATGCCAGACTACACCCCATTTTGGACCCTACTATTGTATCCTAAACTTATGATTTATAGGAAGCGAGTCCCAAGCATCTGTTGACCTTTTAAATAATGAACTGTACCTTTAGTGTCACCTGGATTGGATAAATAAAAATTAACTCAGAGGTAACAAGACTGATCAAAGAAGTATTTTACAAGCACAGGAGCAAAGTAAAGCCTTTTTACAGAGAGTTA
Organism: Ploceus nigricollis; assembly: GCA_013399945.1. Lineage (NCBI taxonomy): Eukaryota > Metazoa > Chordata > Aves > Passeriformes > Ploceidae > Ploceus > Ploceus nigricollis. The sequence continues at coordinate 242,133 of VXBC01000605.1, read as the reverse complement.
TTTGAGCGAAATTTATGCTGATGAAAAATTGAAGTACAATGCAAAACTGAATTTTTTGAGACACATTAAATGGCTGCATATTTCATTTATTAAACCACAGAATATTCCATAAAACAATGGTTCCCTCTTTAATGAAACTCTATTAAAGAAACAGACCTGTCAAGGGAATACATTTTTATATCCAGTTAGGTTTTGTATTTAACAGATCCCCACTTTGTATATTTTTCTGTGGTAGCTGCTAAGTAAAATATATATACTCTTGAATGTTTGCTTACTTCTGGAATAGGAAATTTCCACACAATTTAGTGATTTAAGAACTGATTCTAATCTAATAATAATAATAATCAAAAAACCTTTTGGGAATACTCAATGTCACTCAGCCTGTGGAACAACAGCCTTTGTTCATTTAGAGCATCATTTAGTTCCCAGAGTCTTTCCAGAGGTTTCATGGGGAGCTGAACTGCACCCTGGAGCCACTAGTGTGCCAAATTGCTGATCTGACTGGTGCTCAGGCTTCATTAGACCTTTTGAAGAGCAGCTCTGGGAGTTTATCACCTTTCAGCGATGACTCAGGCACTCTTTCTTGCTTTCTTAAGTAGATTAATAATAAAAAATCCCAATAATGATGGCAGTCAAAGTTCACGAGGAAGCACAGGAGGGCTTAGATAGATCACCATGTCACTGTTCCTTGACAAGCTACAGTACATGGGGTGCTCCCACTGACTGACCATACTGTTAGCACATGGAAAGGGCCAAGTAGTGGAGCAAAGCTGTCAGGGGCAGAGCATTTAAGGATAAATGACATTATATTTGCAACAGTGCATGCTTGGAGAATTGCTGCAGCTCCATTGGTGTCTTTTAACTTGTTAACTATCTGCCATCATCAGGGATTTGGTCACCTCTCAGTTTCACAGTGCCCCCCTGGCCCTCCATAAAGATGGGTGTCCCTTAAAAGATCTTAAAAAAGAAGATATCCCAAATCACAAGTCACTCACACAAATCTTCTCACTATTATCAAGAAATAATTAAATACTTCTGAATAGCAAGTTTGATTAAGAGTTTGCAAGCCAAAGAGCAAGCAAAACCCATTAACTGTTTCCCAAGAGCAAAGAAAGTTCATAAATTTCTTCCCCATTACAATAAATAAAGAGCAGCAGCTTTAAAATTCTATTTTACCACTTATAGAGTCACAAGATAATTTAGTCATCTGGTCCCATTGCCTGCCCAAAGCAGGGCTGAATCCAAAGCTAGACCATACTATCATAGAATCAGAGAATGGGTTGGGTTGGAAGAGATGGTGCAAACACTTCCAGGGATGGGGCATCCACAGTAGGTGTTTTCTTGTGAAGGTTATAAACATATCCACAGATGGAAGTTTAACAAATGTTTCATGGTGTTGGTTTCTAATCAACCATTATTGTAAATTGGGTATGCTTTCTGAAACCCTAGCCTTGTAGATAAAATTGTTATTTTCAGCCTCTGGACTAAAATTCAGCGTTCAATCCCAAATCTGATACAGTGTTTAATTTAAAGATTTTTTTTCTGAGTTATTGAAATAATGAAAAATATCTTTACAACTTAAATCCACAAGCAAAATTCCAATCTGGATAGTGAATTAAGCATTTTAATAGTGGAAAGTAGAAAAAAGGTGTAAAATACAAGCTCTAGATTCTTGTTCAGGTTAAATCAGCATATTTTCCTTTGATCTAGTAGATCAGCAACTTTGCTAGTCATCTCTGCCATTTTTCACAGAAATATCTTTCTCTTCTGAATATCATCTTCAGCCATGAAAAAAATGGAAAAGTCACTTCCTGACAGTTTCACTTGTAATGACTCCAGCTACTTTATCACCATTTAAAATGATAACAGAAAGTCAATCAGAAGCTGTCTGAAAATATTTCCCATAGTATCTGATTCAAAGCAAGGTGACTAGAAAGAGTGTTGTCTATTTCATGGAAGTCAGAAAGTGTGGATGATGCCACCCAGTTTCCCTTTCCAGGTTCTTGAAATACTTTTTCTGTAAGTAGCATTTAGGTATGTGCAGGTGTGGTAAATAAACTCAAGCACAGCTGCTGCATGTTTTCTGTAGGAAAATGCAAGATGCCACCAACTCTCTGGCTGAAAAATGCCACCTCATCTGTTCTCCTTTGAGGCCAGACCCATTCTAGCTGTGTAATCTCTAGCTTGCCTTAAAATTTAACATATTAGTAGCCTCTGTCTCATAGATTATTCTATAAAATGTCAATGAGATATTACGGCAATGTAAAGAGTCTGAAAGATATCCACTCTACTTACTTCAAGGTCCTTTTATATTGGCATAGCAGATATAAAATATCTGTATAATAAATATAATGTACTGGATAATGTATAATGTACTGGATTCTAAAGCCTTTTCTTACAGAAGATGAGACAAAGGTGCTTTGTCAGAGTGTATAAATCCCCAATCAGCTCCTTTGCACAAAACTTACTGACTGAGCACTCCAACACAATGGCACAAGTGACATTGTACCTCAAGCACTTCCCTCTGTTAAGGGGTAGATCAGTATTCATACTTGCAAAATCCCTTTGCCACAACAACACAGCACTTTTTCAGAGGAATGCATGTACAAGGGGGATCAGATGGAAGGAAAAAAGGTATTTGTAGAACAATTTCCCTACTCAACATTTTCTAGTTGCACATACATTAGTTCCATTCATCTGTACCTCTGCTGCGGCCGAGCACTTCACTGAAATATCTCATTCTCTTCACCACTTTATTTACAGAGAAAGACGAGCCTTAAACCATTTCAGTTTTGCTGAAATTTTTTCTGAAGTGATTTTTCCTCAACTGTTTGTTTTCATTTCTTCACAGAAGAGCTGCAATATGTGAGCTGTTTGGTTGCCAGCAGAGCTCCCTGATTACCAAAGACAATGCTGCCATAGAGAGAAAATATACTTTTGTATGGCATTTGGCTCAGTTTCTTCCAGGAGCAGACGAGAGAGAAATTCTCCTTGGGCCTGCCATTAAAATGGAATCCCCAAATAAACTCAGTAGTGAGCAAGGCCAGCACTTTTCATGTCAGTGAGTGCAGAGAACTGGTTGCAGCTCCTCTTTTTAGCTCTGGTAGATGGTTAGGAGTTTGAAGCAAACACAATATCAGGAAGGGAAAGAAACATGGACAGGGTTGGATTCAGGCAGTACAGAAATGGAAGATGTGGAAGATGTGTAAGCCTCTATCCCATCGTATTCTTCAAGTTACTGTACAATGAGTGTTTGCAAAGTTTTTGTGGCTATGCTTCATTTCCATTTCTTTCTACTTTATTTTGGGTTTTGTACACCTGTTATTCTGACACAAAACTTCTTTAAGGGTGAGCAGTAGGAGACCAAGTTTTATGCCTAAATATAGACATCTAGTGGTACCTTAGGAGTCCAGGTATGGTGGGCTACCCCAGGCCAAAGGCCAAATACCCACCCACCTACTCACTCTCTCTCCCCCAGCAAGATGGAGAGAAAGTAGAGGGAAAAAACTCTCACAGGTTGAGATAATGATGGTTTAATAGGGAAAACAAAAGCCATGTGTGCAAGCAAACCAAAAAGAGGAATATGCTCAGCATTTCCTATTGGTGGGCAGTTGTTCAGCCATTTTGAGGAAAGAATGTAACAGTTGGGAAGACAAATGAAATAACAAAGAAAATCCACCTCCCATTTTGCCTCCTTTCCCTGAGCTTTTATTGCTGAGCACAGTGTCATAGAGTGGGATTGCTCTTTGGTCAGCTGGAGTCAGTCATCCCAGCTGGCTCCCCTCGCAGCACTCCCCACCTCCTTCACTGGGAGCAAAGTGTGGAAGAACAACTCACTGCAGTGCAAGCTGTGTTCATGAGCTATACAACCACTGCTGTGTTATCAGCACTGCTTCAGCTGCCAGTTCAAAGGACAGCACCCTACAGGGAAGCTACCTCCACCCCAGCCAGTCCCAGTACACCAGGGTAGTCACTGGAGTCGGTGACACAGGACCTGCCGAAGCCTGCAGCCTTCTGAGACAGCAGATGAATGCCAGGTAGGATGCCCTGAAGCAACTAAGGCAAAAATAAACAGCTATTGTAGGCATGCCTACGTTTTGTGACACCTTGTGTCCTGCCTTTATCTCATTTGTATTAGATTTTTTCCTCCCATGATGCCATATTGCTGCACTGTGGCAATCCCTGATTGATACCATTGCTGAGTGAAAAACAACCACAGCTTCTGAATGTAGCAGGCACTTGCTTGGAAAATATATCTGCATGCATGGGCATGTGGATTTTTCTATCTCTACCAGTGACTACCACATGTTAGCCCAGTTGAGCCCATTTCTGATCCTGCCAGATTAAATCACTTAGAGAGACCGTGTGTCTTCCACAGCAAATTCTGGGAACAGGCATATGACAAAGCATATGACTCTTTTATGACAAAGACTCATAAAGAGGTAAGTAATTTCCAGTCCTGGGATAAGACTTGGTTTATGCAGCACAGATGGGCAATTTTGACATGACATCTTTATGTCTACTCAGTTAGTGCCTCTGTAATGAGTGCTAGCAGCCAGGTAGATCTTCAGATGCTGAACGACTTTTGGTGCTCTTGATTCAAACTGTAAATCCACATAAATGTTATTTCTAGTGGAGAATTTATTTGCTATAAACTGAGGAGGTGAATACAACATACGTAGTTGAGAAGAATTATAACTCTTGACATCTTTTTACTGGCTGGTGGGGCAGCATTTTTGGCTTGGTATTGCTTCAGAAAGGATTTAGGTAAATTGTACTTAAGGAGCCTTTAATAATGAGGAAAAAGGACAAGAGGAATTTACCTGTCTAGACGACTCTATCTGCATGGGATAACCCCAGCTGGCAAGTATCAAACTCTGGACACACTTGAGGTGCATCTCAAGATTGAATCCCACAAATAAATTAGCTTTTCATTTCAAAGAGTAGGGCATTTTGAAGTGCAGGACAGTCACCCTTGACTTGTGCCTCTGCTGCTGTGGAAATAGAGCAGCTTTGCCAACAAGCCTGTCTCACCCTTCCTTGGATGGGGTAGGTCTGGTTTCTGCAGGTCAGGGGTACAACTGCCCATGACCTCAGTAGTGAAACTCCCATCTAGGCAGGCCATTGCTTTAAAACTGCTGGATAATTTATTAGCACCTAAATGCTGTTGAAAAACACAGCATTCATAGCTTTGGCACCAGAGTAAGTGTTAAATGGCTGGCAGGAGGGCTATCTGCAGGGGCATGAGTGGTGTTTCACACCTAATTATCACTTTCCAGTGTCCTCTGGCTTGATAATTGAGAACTGCAATATGGAAAGGTTTCAGAAATATTTTGGAAATGTAATCACCTAGCTAACAGTAAATTAAGCTATAATAAAGGCTTTTCCCCCTGTCCTTTTGAAAGTGTTTTCTGCTTTCTTATTTTCTGGAAACAAATTGGCACAGGAAGGGTCAGTTTTCCTGAAACAAAACAGGGACAGTCATGTCCCAGTTCCCTCTCTGCAGATACATATACTGGAAAATATTACCAAAACTGATATTAAATGAGAAGAGGCACTCAACAATAGCATGTGACAAGCAGGTGGCAGAACAGTATGAAAAAAGAAATGGGGAGATTTCTTTCTTGCCATCAGCTCTGTCCTGTCTGTGGGGGAGCTGGGTGATAACTGGAGAAGTAGTGGATCTGGGTGAAGAAGTACAAAAAAGGCCTGAAGGAGACAAGGCCACTGCTGCCACAGGCAATCCCAACTGAGAGCTCTGTTGATGAAGTTAAAAACTCTTGAGAGAAGGTAGAAACTATTTGTATTCCACTCTCCCCCTTTCAACAGTCCTCCACTCCAAAGATTAAAAAGGGGTTTCTTTGTTTTTAATTTGCCATCTGCATTTATTTCTAGAGACTTTATATCCATTTATTTTTCTGTCAACATTTTCTCCAGCTTCTAGCAGATTTATTTTCCTGATGCCTGTGTTGCCCCTGTAAATTTAAATAATAATTACTTATTTTTTTCCTAATTTTTAGAGCTAGAACAACAAGTTCTAGACGGCACAGGTGCTGATTGTGTCTTCCTGTCAAAACAGACCTTTTTTCTGTCACAGCTTAAATTCATCTTTGCTGAAGATGGAGATTCAGAAAAGTTTTTAAATAACCTAGTCACACAGCTCTTCCCAGCTGCTGTTCTTTGCATTCATTGCTGTTCTCTACAGTACTGCTGGAAATATTCCTTGTTGTCTAGTATCCTATGTGATGGAAAAGTTGCTATGAGAATTTACCAAGAGAAATCAGAGGAAGAAGCTCCTGGAACGACTGGTGGTCTGCTGGGATCTGGAGGAAATGAGTTGTGAGCTGGTAGGTTGGATGACTCCTCTCTCAGAGTGAAGATTAATGGGATAACCCTGCTACTGATTAAAGGCAGCTGAAAAGGGGATTGTCAACAGCAAGGGACCACTTTATGCATTTGCTGCTTTCACAAGAGACTTTCTGAAGGTGAGGAGAAGTGAGGCAAGTAATATAGAAAATCATTGTGTGTTGGTAAATTAGGAGCTGTACCGTGGGGAAGACTGTAATATTTTGCCACCACGCTGTCCAGGTCACAAACCTCTGCTCAGTAATTTCTATTATCATTACTGCTGATAAACTCTAGAGCCAAGGGCTCCAGATCTTGCCAGTTTAATGCTAAAGTCTCTAGACATTTTTTAGGGGAACAATTGCCTCCCCACCTGTATCTGTGATGGCAAAGCCTTGGAATGTCAAAATCAGTCTTAAAACAAGTGACAGCATTTATCACAGTCTGATGACCAAAACTTGTGTTAACTATGCCATGTGGCAAACTTCTTTAGAAAATAGGGCACAAAATTCTCTTTCCACTTCAAAATGACCTGAAGCCAGACTTTTCTGAAGCTTGGATTTTGATGCATTTTATTGCAGAAGTTACAGTGTATACAAATAACCATGAAACAGAGCAATTGTTCAGAAAGAAAGATGATGTTTTAACTAAATTGTGCAGTAATACTGACACTTCCAAGTCAGCAGGTCTGAGGCACTAGTGCTAAATCCTAATATTTCCATTTAGACTGATGTTTGACAGTATAAGAAAAAATGGTGATGTCAAAAGGACTACTGTTCCCGTGGCTGACAAGGAAACCATTTTATATAATTGTTTCAGCCGACAGAAGAGGGTAATTCCTTTGGACATTGCTGGGTTTTATTTTCATGAAGAGTGAATAAATTATCTCAGTCCCCCGGATCAGAGGATGTTAAATTCAAATCCTGTCGCTGAAATAATCACTACAAAATAGTTCAGTGTTGATTCTGCAATTTGTGGGTAGTTTTGGTGGGAAAGGCATTTTTCCAAGTTTGCTCTCTTGATGTGTTGAAATTACAGAAAAACTGAATTCTCAAAAGGGTGGCCAGGATAGTCAAAATGGCAATTGGCTGAAATATGTCCAATAAAAAGTAGACTAAATTCAATAAAAATGCAGCCCTGCTGCTATATTTTCATATCTACCAAAAGCCTATGACAACTTAACTAGATCTGGCTATTTTTATGATTTTTGAGATGTCTCTCTTAGAAGTCCTAGGGAAAGAACCCACACGAGTTTTAAGAAACCTCACATTGAGTTTCTGCAGAATTTAAAGGTGTTTTCTTGTGAGGTTTTTTTTGACTGAAGGTTAGGAAAAATCATGATCAACCATATCAAACATCTGATTCCTCAATACTTTATTCAACATGGACTTCATTAATTCAATTCACATTTATACTGTTTATATTTCAGATTTATTTAATTTTTATTTTAGAATTACTTCTGATAAATCAACTTTTGGAAGCTAAAAACAGTTCTTATTAGCTTGCAAACAACATTGTCAAGAAAATAATCAATAAAACAGGGCAGAAGTACAGAAATAAGAAACCCTTACCTTTCTAGAAATTAACTATACTTAATATGTGATTATATTATAAAAATGTTTCTTTTCATGTTCTAGTTTATCCTTTTTGTCCTTGAAGAACCAAAAAAGGTATTTCTGGGTTTTATGAGGTTTTTGTGAGGTATTTCCAGGGTGCTTTATCAGAAGTGTAACATTGCTGATCCCAGCCAATGTGCTTCCCCTCTGTGAAGCATCTATTGTTACTTCACCACTCTGCCACTTCACACAGCAGGTGCAGAAAACACAACCAATGAGTGTCCCTTCATTTGATATGCAGACTAAACTTCTGGTCATTGTTATTTTTTTTTTCAGGCAAAAATAGGAATATATTAGCCAAGATTCTCATGAGCAAGGCATAAAAAAATTATGAGAAAATTCTTTTTGTCTAGCTGATGAAAAAGCAAAAACCCCCAAATCCCAGCAACCTGTGTTAACCATTGGTGATGAAATGATGAAATGACAGCTTCTGGGATGCTGTTACCAGAGGCGTGTGTCCACCATAGTAAGTGAAATTGATCAATTAGATCAATTTTTTTTAGACTGATATTTAGATCAATTTTGCCTGAAGTCTTTAAAATGTGGGAACAGGTAAATCATTGTTCACTAACATTGACAATTTATTTTTTTATCATAACAGATGACCTTTCTGTATCTTTCTCATTTGGTTGTTTTCCTGCTAAGCAATTCTTTTCATGGCCATTCTCAGCAGCCTGCAAGATCAGTGTCACTTATAACAACAGAGAAGTCATAGAGATTTGAGTGGTGAGTAGCTCACTGTTTTGTTATGGTTGTAGCTAATTACTCTTCAAGCTCTGCTACTTCACAGGGATTTCACTCTTAGGGTCTCTAAACAGAAAGCAGTTAGTTTTGGCAGCCTCTGGTCTGCTGTGTAACATTCATCAGTGTCTTTCCCTGGCGTTTCAAAGGCAACACTTACATGTAATGGTTTTGCTGTGAAACAAAACAGAGAAGGAGTATTGTGGTGTTGAAAACACATTTCACAGGGTTGTTACAGTTTTTTTGGAAGGATGCCCTTTATTTAATTAATCTTGCTGCTTTTTTTTTTTTTTTTTTTTTTTTTTTTTTTTGCATTTTCCATCACCATTTTATTATTCTCTGATGGACTTGGTCCCCAGAGCTGGCTCCAGGGACAGGTCTGCTGGATTAGACTGCGGTGCCTTCCACCCAGAGTATTTCCATGAGCCCTTCATGGTTCGCAGTGTGGCGTGCAGGCCTACTGTGAGCCATCAAATGATCTGTTTTCTTTTCCCTTGAGGTGAACCACATTCGCTTGTATAAGAAAGCAAAACCTCCACAGTAGACCTGAAAAGCAGCCTACTGCTTTGGAGAGGGCTCCAACAGGCCTTGATGTAAAACCCTGACCCCTGTTAATGGGATTCTATTGCCATAAAGCCTCCTTCAGACATTTATTTATTAGACGTGTATTTATTATATAAGGAGGTGATGCCAGTGTGCTGTGCTGGATTAAAGGTTGTTGAGCTTCATGATTATTCTAGAAAGATTTATTTTCCTCTGAACGCAATTACACACCAGTCCAGCGAAATGAGCACAGTGGAAAATCTCACCCCACTGCTTTGATGGACTAAGCTGGTGCCATCCGCAGTCTGCAGACAAGGGCTAAAGAAACTGAGACATTTTCATAATGTTACTGAATGACAGCTGAGGTGTTAAGTAATTTCTGTGGTAGACAAGCACCTGGAAGAAAAAAAGTAGCTTGCCTTTGGCAGAGCTATGGCTGAACTCATTGTCCAGGCTGGGATCTATCCAGACACATCATGACTTTGGCTACATCTAAATAAACAGCTTTGAATGCTGATTTAGAGGTATTAATGGGTTTCTTGAATCATTTATGACTATGTGTAGTGACAATTGTGCTGCAACAAATCCACCACATAAATCAGGTGTGTGTTTTGGCATGGTCAGTCCTGCATGGAAGGGCAGCTTTTAGGTGAGGAAAAAAAAAGTTGCCTCATAAATGTCAATAAGATAGTCATTCCATCAGATGCCAGGAAAAAGAGAAAAGCCCCTAGTAGCAATAGCAGGGTTACCATCCATGAATGCTGATGAACTATCAAGTAACGGTACACTCAAAACAAACTTTGTTGTCATTAATACTCAGTCAGAGAGATTAAAAATAAGCTGGCATCACTTTCTTTTTATTATATATAGGGCTTGTATGCATCTCTGTGTGCATATTTGTCACCTGGNTATATAATTTAAGAGTTGCTTTAAGCTCTATTTGCAAGCTATGTACTGGCTGAATGTAACTGTAGAGTAAGATTGATAAAAAGTCATATAAAGCAGTAAGATTGTCTGCATATTTGTGCGTGATGGTGTGGATCCTCATTACCAGAAGTGCATTAGTTGAGATGGGGACCCATATTAACCACATATTACTGGTGAGAGTCACATGATAAATTGTTCAGCTGCTGATTGTAGGCTTGAGCTCTCACTTTTTTGTATAGCAAAGTCTACATGAGCTTGAAGGCTTACAAGATTTTTGAGAATTTACAAGAAAAATTTATGTTTACTTTGTTTTCGAGTATTGGCAATTTTGAAATGAGGTTGACATTTCCAATGCTACTCTGAGTTCAGAGTAGATCTGTGTTGGGTATTCAGAACCATTTAAAATCTAGAAGATTTTACACCCCCAATAGTCATTGAAAAAAGACTCTCCCAGGGGACAATTCAGAAGCTGAACCACATTCAGGAACCTTTGCTCAATCCACTGGCCACAAGAGGAACAGAAAATCTTATAGGCTCCTCTGACTTGGTTGCTAGAGCTAAATGCTTGACATGAGGTTACTGAATCTGAGTTTGGGTAGGAGGAAACAGATAGGGAGGCACACTTAATGAAAGAAAAACAGACTTTATCCTGACTTCTTTTTGTTCCCTTCCTCTTAAAAAAATATATTTATAGAGTCATTAATTTGTTCATTTTTTACTGGCTTATAAAAAATTCTCTCTGTGACACCCCATTTCCAGGCCCTGTTCTTCCACGATCAATCTGTGAAATGCAAATTCAGGATACTTGATGCCAGACTCTAGAACAGCTCTTTGCTCAAGTTATACCAGCATAACCAAACTGGAGCTGCCTTCTTTGGGAACCAACACTACAAATCCTTTCTATGGATTAACAAACATATTTCTGTTTTTGAAAACATGAGCAAATGTTCCATCAAAATAAATATTTTACATAAATAAGCCTAACTTATCCAAATATTTATCTACAGAATAGATAAGTCTTGCTTTACAAGGCTTGCCAGCTCTAGCTTCCAACATGCTATTATCTGTGTTTAGCAAAAGAAAAAACAAGCAAAACCCCAAACCAACAAACAAACCCCCCTCCCCCAAAAAAGAAACCAAAACCCCAAACTAACCAACAAGACCACAAAACACAAGTTTGTTGAAAAATAAAAACTTGCCTCACATTTGAGGGTATCTCCTTCAAGCAAGAAGAGGTGACCCTCTGGATGCTATGATTTCCAAGACTTTATCCATGGCAAACAGAATGTAAGTTACACTTCACTTACTCTAAACCCCCTCAACCAGCAACGGGTTGTCTCTTCCTCTCATAGGAAGAATGAGGCAGATCTTAAAATGAACTCACTTTTTGATCTTCTCCATTACTTATGAAATCTTTTAGGAACACACTCTTTGTGTGTGAATTTGAAATGAGGAGGAGGGTGAACAAATACATTTGCTAAGTGTATGGGTACAATTAGTCATTAGAAAATAAACCTGTGTAAGCATGATGGACATGGTAAAAAATGGCAAAACTTAGTTTGGGTGGAATACACTTTTATTTCTGGCTATAGTTACTTCTGATTCAGATGATGATATGATCATTCAGGTGCTATAGTGTGTCCAGAGGTGCTAGAGCATGTCTAAAGAGGATAATGAAGCTGCTGAAGAGTCTGGAGAACAAGTCTGATGAGGAGTCGCTGAGGGAATTAGGTGTACTTAATCTGGAGAAATGGAGGCTCAGGAGGGAATTTATCTCTCTCTATAACTACCTGAAAAGAGGTTGTGTCAAGGTGTGGGTCACTGTCTTCTCCCAGGTAACAAGTGGCAGGATGGGAGAAAATGACCTCAAGCTGCAGGAGGGGATGTTTATATTGGATATTAGGAAAAATTTCTTCACTGAAAGGGTGGTCAGGTGTTTGAAAAGGCTGCCCAGGGAAGTGTCCGAGTCACTGTCCCTGGAGGTCTTTTAGACATGTACATGTGGCACTTGGGGACGTGATTTAGTGGGGGATCTGCAGTGTTAAGTTGATGGCAGGACCCCATGATCTTCGACATATTTCCCAAGCTTAATGATTCTATGAATCTATGAATTTTGTGCCCAAATGTGGCTGTGGAACTGATTCCAGTGTCCCATGAATTCAGCAGGCTAAGGTGCAGTGGTCCAACCTGGAATAGGATCTAGTCTATAAGAAAAACATTCCTTGTGGATGAAACCCTGCTTTGTAATTTAGTGAAACATATTAAGGAATGGGTTACTGTAACAAAAGGTAAAGTGTGAAAATAGTCCCGGACTGCTCAGCAAAGTAATTTCTATTTTATGCTTTTTGGCATCCTCATGGTTTGGGTTTCTCCTGTATTATCAACATACAGAAAACCCAGGCTCCTGGGTTTCAGGTATATTAGCTGGTTTTTACTGAGGGTTAGCTCGAGTTATTCGGGCTGTGTTTACCCTCAGTACAGCATCACCTGTCTGCTGAGCAGCCCCAAGAGGCTCAGCTGTGATCACTGCCAGTGGAGACTGTTCAGTGTTATTGTTGCAATCTATCCCTGGGAACCCACCCTGAGCCTTCCACCTCCTTCACCCTTGACTCTTGCATGCCTCCTTGCTTCTCAAGTCCTTTGGCAGCATTTGGCCAGGCAGAGAGTGCAGACTGGTGCACTCCAAGAGTTTTCTTTACATGGGATAGTTTTCTCTCATGCAGAGATATTTTCTTTGTCGTGGAGGGGCCATTACATCTGAGTTGTTTCTTTGACAAAACAGGTTGGACATGAGAAGGTTGGTAAAAGTCTATACACTTTGTGCAAGGTGAATGTTGTTTCAAAATCTATTTTAATGATTTATTTTTTCCTTTTAAAAGTTTTTAAGCACAAATATTCTAAGTATTTATGCACAGGATAAAAGCCATTTTAATAATATTCATGCATATGCCAAAACCTTTTTACTTCTGATCAACATTTATGTTTCCTTTCTATCTGCTCTTCTTAATTTCATTCATCTTCTCCTTGGGTCATTTAAATGAATATTAACAGCAGGATACATTCTGCCAGATTTCCATTTCTCTGCCTTCCTCTGAACCAGCACCTTGAAGGCTGAAAGAAGAGTTTGATTGAGAGCAGAGCTGAACAGCTAAATATCTCACCTTGCAGAGATACAGAATAAATATGGTTGCTTCGGTATCATTTGTCCATTTGCACTTGGAATAAGGTGCCTTGAGGAATCAGGTGAAGACAGGACAGAGGTGGCAGACACCCTGATATTGTGGCAGCCCTTTTCCCAGCCTCACTGTACCATGTGGTGCAGCTCTGAGTGGGAGTAGCAGTGCCAGGACACAGGAGTCTGTGTGGACCAATAGCCATTATGGCACCTGCTGGGTGAACACAGAGATACAGAGACAAAAACCTCCAGTTAAAATGCCCTGCAGCATAAATAGCTTTAGACACACATCAAGAGATCTCCTTTTACACTGTGGGGCTGTACCAATTCTGCTGGTCGTAATTTTCTGTTGATTTACTCAGTGGTATAAAACTGTTTATAGACAAACACTTCATATCAAAACAACTCCAATGATCACTATCCTTGTCTCATTCAGAAGAAAAAATGCATATTTAATAACAAGTTTGGTTACAACTTTTCCATAGTAATGATAGAATGCCTTTTCTGACTTATCTCCAGATTTGGTGTGAATGGAAAAAGAGAAGTAAGCCCTTGAAACACTCGTCTTTAGCTCAGTTCTTGCAGCTTTGTCCTTTTTTCCCCATAATGCCCCATATTTGCAAGGAGACAGGTCATCACCCTGTTCTCCTTTTGTCTGTAAATCTTATGAATCGAGGATCTGTTTTTTCCCTTGGTTTCCATCATATTTAGTTAAGCAAATTTATGCCAAAGCAGTGTTGGAAAAGAAATGTTTCAAATAAAGAAGTGTTTCCCAAAATCACATGAGAAAACCCGTTAATCCAAAGAGTTACCAAATGAGTTAGCATTCAGTTTCGAAAGGGATGTCTCACATGTAAAACAAAAGCTTGAACTGAGCACAACATAGTTATGTGGTAATGCTGAATATTTCACTGTTTTTCACTGTGCTGAAGTACAACAATAAGTTAAAATTACACACATTTTTTAAACACAATTGAGAGATTGCACTGAATTACAAAAGCCTAAATTTTGGTATAAAGCAATTAAAATTTTCTGATGAAAACAACATTTGTTGCAAAGCTTTGATCTCAGATGATGCATTAACAAATTGGGAAACAACAAATTGCTAAACTTTGCATCCTTGGCCTGCTTCTGGTTGCTTAATTGCAGGCTGGCTCCTCTGCAGTTTTGGAGGAGATGGCATCTCTCTCCCCTGCTTCCTGTTTAATTTCACATGGCTTCACCTACACTTCATTCAGACCTGGACCCAATCTCGTATCACAGGACCTGTTTAAGGATGAGAGGCAGAATTAACAGAATCACCATTTTTCTTGCTCTGGGGAGCCAGAGAAATGTTCCCAGCGTTCTCTGCTGTGCAAGGAGTAGAGTCAAGCCCTTCTAATCTTCCTGAATGTGGCAGAAACTCCTTTGCTATAGGATTTCCTGCTATGTAATTGAAATGTTTGCCTCAGACGAGGAATTTACTTCCACCAGGCACCAATCTATCCTTACATGCCAGACTGGCAGCTTCCTTTGTTGTTTTGAAGAGGCTGGAAATTCTTTCAGGAATTCTTTCAGACCTGTGGGACTAAGCCTACTATTTAGTTACTTTCAATTGTATCTTTGTGGGATACTGAAGGTTGAACAATGCCATTTCAAGAGCCCAATTCTCATTCTTCTTTTCTTCATTATTTCTTACATGCTGCCAAGTCATAATTGTGACCCTCTTGCAGTAGGTGTTCCTTAAACATTTACACAGTCCCTCTCCCAAAGAGCTTGTAACTTAGCACAAAGACTCAGTCAAGGCAAGATTAAAGGAAAAAAACTCAGAAGCCAATCACTTGGATGGAGTTGATATACACTATGTCAGGCAGCACCAACTGTTTGCTGAGGTGTTTTCAATTCCTCTTACAAACTTCTTGCAGACTCCATATTAATGGTTAAAATCACCATATTTGCATGTGTGTCCATTTTTAAAATTTCCTTCTCCCACACAGAATCCATTGGCAGATACTTATGCATACCACAGACATCACATTGAATTAAATAATATGGATAAATAAGCCAAAAATTCAACCTATTGTAAAGAGGGGTCCATCTAACATCCTGTCAGAAGATTCATTCCCTCCCTTCAGCACACATAATCAGGACAATCTTGACTGAATGCACAGGGACCAAACCACTAAACATTTCTTGCTGATGTGTTACAAAAGGTTTATTCCGTCCAAGTTCTGTGACCTCCTTTGGCATCTCCAGTGAAACGTGGCAGATCCCAGCTGGCTGAGTTAGATAGGCCATGATGCAGAAGTAATTTTTCAGCCTTTCTCAGAAGGGGTGGCCATGGAGGGCAAGCAGAGACTAGTGGGGTATGAAGAAATCAAGCTTCAAAATTTTGGAGAAGGCTTGGAGGAGAGCTTATTGAGGCCTGCCATTATATACAGGGGGCTTACAGGAAAGACGGAGGAGACAGTTTACCAAGACCTGTAGTGGCAGGACAAGGGGAAATGGTTTTTAACTGGAAAAGGGTAGGTTTAGATTGGACATAAGGAAGCTGTTTTTTTACATTTGACAGTGGTGAGATACTGGAACAGGTTGTCCAGAGAACTTGTGGATGTCCCATTATTGGAAATATTCGAACTAAAGAGGGATAGGACTCTAAGTAACCTGGTCTAGTGGAAGGTGTCCCTGCTCGTGGCAGGAGGGTTGGACTGAATGGTCATTAAAGGTTCCTTCCAGCCAGGAGCATCCTGTGATTCTGTTAGCTTATCCATTCATAAATGTTCATCCTGGGGCTCAGTGACCTCAATATCAGCATGTGATGGGCATTGATCACATGGATGTGTGATGGATATGATGCCCAATGGATGAGTAGGAAGAACACTAAGTTTTGTTGCTACCAGCGTGGTTTCTTATCAGTAGGGCAGGGCAGCTTTCACCTTCTGGTTTTAGGCTTTTCAAGGTGGGTCTCAAAGGTGTCTGTGGACAATGTCTTGTTCTGTAGAGCAGCCACTGCCAGTCAGGGGGGCTTCGCAATGCACATTAGAAAGCATGTTAGATGTGGGGAGAGACAACTTAGCTTCTCATATTTGGGAAATAAGATTTTTACTGTTTCCTTTTCTTTTATTCTTAGAACAAGATGAGTGCTAAAGTTTTTTCTCTATCACCTCAAAAACATGAAGCAATTCTCAAAACTGTGCTAGAAGAAACAATTCAGAATGAACATGGGGCAGTAAATAATATAATAAAGTTTTAAATCAAGCCATGTTTATTCCCATCTGTAGAAGACAGAGTAGACAAGCAGAGAGATGGACAAGGAATACCTTAATAATGACACATTCACAAATATTCCTAGAAATACAGAAATTGAAAGAGTGTTATAAGTATGCTGTTAAAAATGCTGAAAAGCCTGCTCGTTTCTTGACACCGTATGTCTGTTTCTTGTATTAAAGGGTTCAGAAACATTGTTTATGGATATTGCATGACCATGAATGCCAAAAATAATAATCCTATTAAGTTTAGTCCAAATAGCATGTAATGAGATTCAAAATGATATGTTAAATACACATTCTAGTAATGAAACTCAAATTGCTTTACAAATAGCATCGGAGAACATTAGCCTATTTTGATTCTAATAATTACTTGCATCCTGTGTTCCAAATCTATTCAATATGCTTTGTGTAAGAACAAATATTTGTTCTACTAATTGTTCTGCAATTCTCCTGGTTATTTTTAAAAGGCTAAAGGGCTACGCAAGACCAGCAGTTGTCTGTTAGAATAAGATCTGGTTGTTTTTTTTACTTTAATCATCTTACAGAACTTGAAGAAATTAGGTTCTCTAATACCTCTGTCTTTTGTCCAGATTTCAGTTGTCTGTGTTTTGTATACTATCATTAAACCACTTTTCAAGTGAATCTTTGCCAGACTAAACATAATTTTTCCTCTTAGAACATTCCATCTAAACCACATACAACCACTGTAGCCCTTTCTGGATTATCCTAAGATGTAGATTGTTGATTTTTAGGCTAGGCATTATTTCTAGTTTACATATTAATTCTTAACTATTAATATATTATGATCGTATCATAATGTCAGTTAAAAAGGAGCTATCAATACATTTTTGACTGCAGAAAAATGTAAACTATCTGTAAAGGAACCATATGGTTTAAATGTTTCAAAATATTGTTTTAAATAGAAAGCGAACAACTATGAATGGGAAAGGAGCTCAGCTTTCGTTCACTTCTGGCTTCACAATGAAACAGACTGGGATCTCAGTGGGTATTAGAAATGGACCAGAATTGTATAAATGCTACTTTATCCACCCCTTGAAATATTTATTCAGGTTTCTCTCCTTAAGTCTTTTACAGATGTGAAGTCGATTAGTCTTCAGTCTCACTGCCACAATCTCAAAGACCCAGTGTGTGGCCTCCAACACATGGAAAGATGACCAATGTGCAAGATGCACAGGGGACTTTTCAGATCTGAAGCCAACAGTCTGAAAAATAAAGTACCCAGGGAAAGTGTGTCTTCTTTCCACTGACAGTGAGATCAGGTTCAAGGATAAGCTAAACATGCAAGTTAGATATCAAGACAAAAGTCAAGCAGACAGAACACCGCTGCCTTCATTTTTCACCATTGTTTTCATTTTTACTGTATTTGTATTTTGTTTTTTCAGAAAGTACTTTAATTTTGTTTTGTACCATCCAAATGGAGAGTGTCTGAAGACCACTGTTATATCATAACTTTTTGATAACTTCATCTCTTTCCAATTTCTCTGTGTTCTACTTAAAGAACGAGAGGAGAAACAGTCAGATAGTAAAAATGCCCACTGCAATATCCTGGCCTTAAAAATATCCTGTGTTTGAATGGCAATTCCTTTTTTTCTTAGCTGAGTTGCGTGTAATTCTTTTCACATATATGGAATAGTCCTGGGTATTGAGTACAGCTGGGATTTCTGAATACAAATTCAACCTGACTGCATGCCATTGAAACAGAACTCAGTTGCTTGGAGAGTCTATTGGAGAATTCCTTAAGTCTCATTAATCACATATGTGGTGACACTGGAGGGGGCTCTTTACTTTTTTATTTCTCATTTGTCTCTGATATTCCCTGTTTATTACAAAATCCCTTCCTTTGCTGGATTTATAATGTGGCTATTTTCCAATACAGTTGTATCCTTTCACTCCCAAGCGGAGCCACCCATGTGTGAGAGCTGGGAACCTGGAGCTTTTTGATGAATATCCTTACTTGCCACAGAGCAAAGAGACCATGACAGACCTTGGAGATGCTTGATGGTGTGGCCCACCAGGAAAATGACAATTACAGATGGAGTTTGCTGATGCTGCTTGCACAATCTGATTTCAGTTCCCTATGCAGCAGAATGTGTCTGTCCCTCTGCTGTTCTTCCCCAAGAAATTTGTCACGTCTAATTAGGAAATTTATGAATTAATCTTATTTGCAGCATAGTTTCTGTCTTTTAATATTGATGCTGAAAGGAAAATTTGCAAAGATATTTAGGTACCAAGATGTCTTTGAGGCTATGATTGCCTAATGGCATCCAGCTACCAATCCCTTGAACAAATCATCTTTCCCATTTCCAATTTTCTCATGCCTTCTCCTGCTCTCTAATCCAGACTCCTTTCTTAATCTGCGCAGGGGTACATTGTGACCACATACTTTGAAGATCAGTTGTTCCAGTCAGCTTTTTGCACAAAGGTGAGATGCTAGGTACATGGAATGGATTTGCAGAGGGGCTGCTCCTTGTGTTGGCGGTGTGGCAATTGAAAACACTCCAGAGGTCTGCAGTGCTTGCTATTGATATTGCACAGTTACAACCCTGAAACTCCACTTGATTCTACATGCAGAGGACAAATTTTCAAGTGCATATGAAAAATGTCACTTTTTTGTGTCTAGTGCTCATACCTCATTTGTCCATAGACAGGAGAGCTGACCATGAAACCATAATTTTCTGTTAGGAGGCACCTAAGGTTCTTTTCCTTGTAAGCTCATAGCAAACATTCTTTGTTTGGAAGAATGTGACTTTTCAGATGAAAAACTATGTGAGGGTATAGGGACCAAGTAAAAGTTGCAGATATGCAAAAACGTACTAATCGTGGAGAAAGGAAGGACTAAAGAAGAATTTTAGTTCTGTTTTGAAGCATGCACTGACATATATGCAGCATATGGGATATCTAAGCATTACTCATAAAATCACCCACACAAATAAATTTCTAAAAGCATTCATGGAGCCTGACACCTTTTTCCCCTCATTCCAAACAATATTTAGATGGTGTTTCTTCTCTTCATTTAATGGGGCTAATTCTCTTTCTGGTTTTGGGGTAGGAATTTGACATAAAAGAGAGCACCACTGCAGTGATTTCTATTAATTGTCATGTTAAGTAACTTGATGCTAAGAGCTACCATAGGTGTTAACAAAAAATTGCTTCCAGAACATAAATGTGTGCTGCCAGCAGAATTTAACCTCAGGCTGTAAGAGTAACACTGAGACATGAGGAGGCTGAAATGGAGTTCTGCCAGATTTCCCTGTGCAGATTATGCAGGTGTTTCCCTAAAAAGGAAAAGTCGATAATAGATACTATGGCAATTCATTTCCTCCAAATGATAGCACAGGCAAGTAGACTTTTTGGCATGAGTTTTGACCAGGAAATAATTGTGATCACCTCAGTATTACTTAAATACATTTTTTTATAGAAAGCATAAGGAAATTAATGTTAAAATATATCATGTGTCAAAATCCCTGTATTTGATAAATGAAAAATGTTGGTGGCTGTTCCCATAATGCTTTTTGAATTATAAATATAGGGAAGAATCAAGAAAATGGAAAAGAGAAATACTTCAAAATGAAAACATTTGAAATAGAGATGTTTTCTTTTTTTTTTTTTTTAGTAGCTCTACTTGGCAATTTCAGGAAGAGTTTGTTAAAAATCTGCTGACTCTGCACCCTGGGATGGAAGATTACCTTCTACTGCCTCAGCTAGTCCAAATAGGTAAAGGATTGTCCCACCATGTCCTTAGTTACAGCAGTTTCATCTCCAAAGACACCAGCTGAAGTCATGCCTTGGTAGAGAGCAGAAGTGTAACCTCTAGGGTGGCTTCTTCTCTCATTTGTAATGGTATAAACAAGCTAAAAGCAATGGAGGCCTGATTCAGAAATGGCAGAAAGTGGGAGCTGGGCTTCTAGATTTGACCCTCCCCAAAAGCCCATAATATTCATAACAGAACCAGATGACTCAAAGTTCAGATGCTAAGGGATTCAGTAAAACACATATCCAGCACTTTGCAATGACAAGAGCTCACTCCTGGAGGGACAGACCCGCAGGGTGATATTTGAGAGGAGCAAGGTAAAACAGGTGAGATTGGCAGCTGAGTGACCCAAGTGAGTGTGGATGTGGCCCTGGCTGAAGTTAAACTTCACTCAGTCCACTCACCCCCTCACCCAGCCACTCAGCGGCCACACAGGCACAACAGAGCCCTCAGCCCACTCGAGTTGGCTTTCTTGAGCAGGCAGGATGCAGCTCAAACCCCACTGTGGTCGCTGAGAAGGCTCCTGTGTATTTGCGAGTTATAGGATGAGGAATACAGAAATGGTTTGCTTTGGGAAACAGCATTATTGCATGAAGGTATCCTGGAGTGAACCAGCTTGGAAAAAACAGTCTCACAGCAGCGATGTTAGAGTGGGATCTTCCTCTGCACATCCTCATCTATTCCCTCCCCACCCTGCCATATATGTACTGTAAAATACAACTGAACTCAGTGTTGAAAGCTTAGGAATATTGTGAGAAACATTATTCTTGAAACAACATATATATGCATTGAGGGATGAGAATGACTGTGCTCCAGTGTAGGGTGGTTAAGGGGGCTCCAACCACATTTAGATTAAGGCCATATTTAACCTCAGCCCATGAACTTGATGAGCATTTTATTCCTATTTGCCAAAACTAAAAGCTGAAATGGAAGGCAGCTGAAGGAAAAGAGGGAAATCAACACATTTACAATGTTAATCTATATGGGGTATTAATGAATAAGGTTAAAAATGGAGGGGCTTTATTAGTAAAAAACAGAGATTGAATATTGACCAATGTTTGCTATAAACGCAATCACAGTTTAACAGCATTTTGAAATGGGGGATCTGCAAACCAAAAGCAGGCCTGGAGCTCTTGTCTGTGTCCAGGTTTCATCCTGTCATGGGACAATAAATGTGTATCAAAGTCAAGGCATAGACTCTGCTAATTCTTCAGTATAACCTTTTCACATCACTTGGCAACTGCCCATTTAACTGAAAACTGCTTTAGGAATATGCTAACAAGGAGATTTAAAGGTCTTCTTTATAAGATCAACATATCTCTCCCCCATATAAACTCTGAGAAAAAGAGTAGCTAGTAAATAGAGCTGTAAATCCTTCTCAGTTATTGAATTAAAATTTTAGCTTTATTAATGTAGCAGTTTTTCCTCTTCAAAATATGACAGAAATACTACAGAAAGTAAGATAATTTTATTTTGTTACAAAAAAATATTTTGAGTTCTTTCAGATGTTGTTTTAATTTCTTAAAAAGGAAATTGATTATGAGTGGTACTGTCAAAACCTGCTTTTTAAAAATTTTTCAGTGCAATTGTAAAATCAAAAATGTTTTTCATGCAAAAATGTTGGCCAACTGTAGCAATGCAACGTTTGAATAGTACCTTTTGTAAAAAGAGCAATGCAACTCATGATGATCAGTCAGTCACTGGTATTCCTTGCTGCTTCTTGTTTGCAGTGTGGCATAGGAAAGAGGGCAATTAAAATTTAGCTGATAGTCTAGAATGATTCCTGTGTTTTATGGAGAGAGCTGCAGAGAAAGAGCTTTGATGCTGCTGGGAAACATTTCACTTGGATTGTATCAAGCGAGGTAACTTCAAGAACTAAAAAATAAACCTCTCAGGCTCTGCTGAAATGCTTTTTCCCTCCAATTTCCTTCACACCCCCCACCCCCCCCCGCCCCCAAAATGGAGTGGAGAGTTTGAGCCATGCACAAGTTCAGTGAAAAGATACTTTTCAGCTATAAGAACCAGCTTGTTGCCAATTTCCGTCAAAATAATTCCCCAGGTTAAATCCTGGTACTATTGAAGTCATTGTCCAAATGCTCATTGGCTTTGAGCGGAGATCAGGATTTGTCCCGTTCAGTTCATTAGTGATGGTATGAACCCCAAGTAGAATTACGCTTCCTTTTAAAGAAAGAGAAGCTCCTACTTACTGTTTATATACTAACGTTATTTCTCACACGTTTATTGTGTTACTCTCCTTAATTTGGTGCCATGCTGGGTCCCTGTGGGATGCCACTCAAACATTATGTCAATGTTCTCAAAATTGAACTCCAGTGCTTTATTTTACAAATGGCTTCTAGCAGATGTGTGGCACACTTTATTAACTTAAGTACCCATTAGTTGAAAATTTCATTAGTTTGGGGGAAAGGGATCAGTTTCATCAATAGATCTGGTATGGGTGGACCCTTTGTGTCAACCTGACCCATATCAAAACGGATTATTGTTGTAAGTGAGACAAGTGACCTAATGTTCTGCCTATTATGCACACATGATCTATAACCTTTTAAAATACTAGTGTGGGAAAGGAGCACACTTCAGTGCGTCCCCAAACCATGGATTCTTAACAGGTGGCAGTCCCTCTCTTAGCAACGTTTGCCATGGGCTGTCTGCGCCAGCATATGAATTATCAGGGGGTACAGTTTCCAACCAGGTAACCAGGGGAAAACTGGGATGGAGAATGAAACCAGAATAATGAATGGCCAAGCAGAAATTTTAATGAGTGCAGCCGGTGGACCTGGGTCTGTAGTGCCATCGTCTGACTGACCAGTGCATTTCAGCTGAAGTGTTCCACGTGCTGCCTGGATCTGTCAGGCTAATAAAGCCCCAGAGGTAAGGCTGGATGTCGTTACAGCAGGAACATATGGTACATTTTACTCCACAGTTTTAATGTTTTGATGCTGTTTGTTCTTTGAATGATGGCAGCAGTAGTTTCCAATGCATTCCCTTGACCTTGTTTTGGAAACCATTTTAGGGCCAACTTCAAAGTCCATGCAAAAATATTTGGCAGGACCACACACTGAAAGGTGCACTATATAACCCTTTGGCTGTTTTGTGCAGCAGTTCTCACACCTGCCTTGAACTGATTGACCTTCTGAAGAGGAAAAAGTAAACCTGTCTGGGAGCGATGAATCATAGAATCATTGAGGTTGGAAAAGACCTTTAAGATCATTGAGTCCAACCATCGATCTGACACTGCCAAATCCGCCACTAAACATGTCCCTAAGTGCCACATCTAGATGTCTTTTCAATACCTCCAGGGATGGTGACTCAGAGACTTCCCTGGGCACTCTGTTCCAGGGCTTGACAACCATTTCCATGAAGAAATCTTTCCCAAATAGCCAAACTAAACATCCCCTGTTGCAACTTGAGGCCATTTCCTCTTGCCCATTGACTGTTATTTGGGAGAACAGACTGACCCCTAACTGGCTACAACCTCCTTTCAGAGACTTGCAGAGAGCAATAATGTCTCCCCTGAGCCTCCTTTTCTCCAGGCTAAACACCCCCAGCTCCCTCAGCAGCTCCTTATAAGACTTGCGCCAGGTCCTGCACCTTTAGGACATTCCTGTTTCAGAATATCCAATCTTCGTGCATCTCTTTGCCCTTCAGGACTGCCTGCTGTTGCAGGGAAGGTCATACAGCTCACTTCTGCTGAGCTCTGCACACTGTGGGGTGGGAAGCAAGAGTTAGGCTGGACAAACTGCCATGTCTGGGACAGCCCACTTCAAGTGCCATCCTTGGGGCAGCCACTTCCCTGCCATATATTCAACACCAGAATGCTGGTGATGTGATTAGAGGTGTGAGAAAACCAGGAAGACACCAGCTGGGGTAAACTGGAGTGATCTGTTGGAGTCTTTGACCTGATTTGCAGCCATTTACTCTCAGCAATGTCTGGACAGCCCACAGACAGGATCAGCCAGACAGAACTGATGTGGAAAAAAGTCTTGTTTTCAATGTTGTGAATTTGGGAGACAAAGGAAGGGTTGGTTGTGTTCAGTGTCTGTAGAGAGAAAATTGGTCATGGAGCCACCTGCTCATCTTCAGTAATAGAGAAAGGTTTTCCTGGAACTAGACACTTCCCTCTGTTCATGATGAAATCAAAGGCAAAACACAGAATCAGTAGACTCCAAAATCAAAGGAATAGGCAAACTGGATTTCCTAGTTTAGTGGTGGCTTCCTTTCTCCTTCTGCCAGCTTTGACTGATTCTCAAGGTTTGGGTTTTTGTCAGTCAGCTGAACAGAGAGAAGTTGTTTAGCTGCTGCAGACCTGACAGGTATGCACTTATTCCTCTAGGAGACACAGGTTAGGTGCAGAAGAAATGGCTGAGAAAATCAGAAGAATGGAACATGGCCAGCATACTCCAGATTGTAAGTGGCTGTGGGACACTTAGTTCACTTTTAGTTGCTCATGCTTGTTTCTCACCTCTGAAATTTAGGTCTATTTGCCTCCTACAGAAAGTGTTTTCAGGTAGACTGAAGAAAATTTTATGAAAGAATGAAGTATGTCAATTCTTACACAGTGTCACATCACCATAAATCATGTTCTGAAACAAAACCATGCTAATGTTATTATGTTTAATCTTCTGTCTAGTGCTGAACAGACAAAGAATTTACAGAGATTTAATTCCTATCACTGCTTCTGCTGGCAAGCTGAAGTCCTCCCTCTCTCAAGTCAGTAGGGAAACATGCAGTTGCTTCTTCAGCTCAGGTTCATTGCAGTAATTTCAGTATATTTTGCTGGAAAGTGCTTTCTCACAGCCAGGTCTCCCGTGATACCAATATGAAGTGTACACTATATTCTTTCCCTGTTTCCTCTGGAGCCTAATATATCCTTTGCAGCACTTTCAGCTTGAAGTGAAGTGTATGACCTAAAGTCTATAGAATAACATGAATCACTGTACAATAATTTATAGGGTCACCTCGTAATTACTGTTGAGTATAACATGACTCCGTTTATTGGAACATATACAGGAGAAAGGTTATTTTTGAAATTTTTCTTGTTTATTCAAGCCAACATTACTCCAGATTTGAATGGATTTATTGACACCACATTAAAAGTAATCATTGTCGAAACAACTGGGAGAAAAAAAATTTAAAAGGTAGAAACTTCCTGCTCCCGAATCCTTCTTGCAGAGAGGTGGGGAGCAATCTATGGCCCATGGCTTTTCTGTGAAAGGTGGTTTTTTCATATCTAAAGAACTGAGATCTACTCAAAAATTGGTAATAAGAATGGACTAACTGAATGATAACAAAGCATGTTGCATGGTAGTGTTCCAAAAAATAATGTTTTATTTGGAAAGAAAGCAGATTAAAGCAAAGAGAAGCCAATGATTTAAAGGAGGAGAGTTATGTTTTGGGCTTGTTTTGCAGATTTTCAGGTTTCTGCACTTACTGTCCCTAAGTTATAATTTCCCATGCCTTTGTCCATAACAAAGGACAGGGAGGGGTAGAAAAGGAAGTGTGCTCAGACCAGTGGTGCCCTTGGTAGTAAATGGAAAAATCTTCAGGCAATTCCAGAAGTATTGTTGTACAAAAAGCACATATTTGGCACATATTTGTGGGACCAGAACCAGAGACCTTGCTGAATTTTACCAGAATTTGATGGGTTAAAAAGCACCAAGGCTCTTCACACCACAGGGGTGTCCACAGAGGCTTGACAACCAGAGAACATCAAAGCCAGTGCAATAAATATAAATGCTGTGTTCAGAAGCCCAACTTGTTGCTCTTGTGGTATTTAGGATCTCTTAACGCCATCACACATTCCAGATGTGCAGTCCAGGCTGTGCCAGTTCTGAACGTATGCTTGGCTTGACCAAACATGGAGGAGTTTATTCCAAGTAGAGATGTATTCATTTGCAGTCATCAAAAAATGTATATTTATGGAGGGAATTTTGGGTGCTGTATGCCAACACACCAATTAAGAGTGTGTAGAGTAAAGAGGTACTGTCAGGCTGCATATGTTTCAGATATATAAATTCAAAGACCAAAATACTTAGAGACAGCAGATGGATTAGTGACACATTCAGAAAACTATGGGTACACATATTCTGGTAAATTAAGCAGTGTCAAGGCATCGGGACAGGCACTGGGATTTACTCATCCACACTATTCAATTGTTAGAACAGTCCTTGGTGTGGTTTTGGCCTAGATCAAATAACAACCTCCCAAAAAATTCCTAGGTATGGCTTGTGAGTTAGCTCAGACCAGGGACCATTGCCAGCAGGCAACATGCAGGCAGCTGTCCTGTGCTAGAGGTTAAGAGAGTTTAATATTATGGATGCGTCAGATTGTTCCAGATGGCTCGATGGCCCTGACACTATTTAGTTTACTAATATAGATTTAACCTTTAGGTTTTTATACTCATCCACTTGGACCTGTGACTCACGCACACCAAACAAGCAGCTGTGGTGATTTAAGATGTTATTGCACCTGAGCTCTTTGTTACTGGCTCTTGCTGGAGGCTGCTGACCCCACTGTAGAGCTGCCAAAAGTAATGTACTTCAAGTGTTTCAGGACCAGTGAAGGTCAAGACACGATGTGAGGTCTGTACATGTACTGAATATGGGGAAAAGATCTGTTTAAGATTCTTTCCCCATGCCTTGAATCCATAAATATAGAGCCCAACATAAAGGCAGAGCTCTCACTGGTGCTGTTGCTGTCTCACTCCTCAGCACAGGATGCCCTTAATCATGAGTGGCCTTTTGGATAATGACTCTGTCCTAGAGCCACTATTTGGCTTTCATGGGCTGCATTGCTTTTAATGAGTATGTGTTTTTGTCTGTTTTTCATGAATCTGTCCTTCCCTGACCGTTGTTGTGCAAGAGTTTTGCACCCTAAAATCTGTGATATTTTCCCTATATGCAACCACTCCTACCTTTAGAGACAAATTAGCTTTATAGATAATTAGTTTAAAGACATTAGTTTGATGTCTGTTCAGTTGTTCCAGGTAAGTTTATTGTGAATAGAGCTTCCAGCTGCCAGGAGGACTGTGCTGGGGTATGGAGATGCAAGGTGGTGCATGGCTATGAGGAACTGTCAGCTGCTGGTAACACTACAATGACGATACCAGCTGAGACTATGCCTCTGCCTGAAGGGCAAAGAAGTGCAGGAAGATTGGATATTTTGAAACAGAGAGATCCTAAAGGTGCAGGAGCTGATGCAGGGTCTGAAGTACAAATCTTATAAGGAGCTGCTGAGGGAGCTGGGGGTGTTTAGCCTGGAGAAAAGGAGGCTCAGGGGAGACATTATTGCTCTCTGCAAGTCCCTGAAAGGAGGTTGTAGCCAGTTAGGGGTCAGTCTGTTCTCTCAAATAACAGTCAATGGGCAAGAGGAAATGGTCTCAAGTTGCAACAGGGGACGTTTAGTTTGGCTATTTGGAAAAAAATTTCTTCATGGCTGTCAAGCCCTGGAACAGAGTGCTCAGGGAAGTGTCTGAGTCACCATCCCTGGAGGTATTGAAAAGACATTTACATGTGGCACTTAGGGACATGTTTAGTGGCAGATTTGGCAGTGTCAGATTGATGGGTGGACTCAATGATCTTAAAGGTCAAGCCCACTTGCCAACAAAGAAATATGGAGAAATCCACCATGGCTTCCTACCAGACACTTCTGGGGCTGTATGTGAACGGACATGAAAAGGGTATAAAAAACTTTATATGGAAGAGACTGAAGAAATTACAATCCTCTGGAAAAGGTTCATGACCTCTGGTGTACACATAGCAGTGCTACAGACAGTCTTAGGAAGATATGAATGTCTGCATGAATGGTCTTTTTTTGTGTATTATTTCTCTGAGTGGAAACCATCTCAGGAAAATTATACTTGACAACCTGATAGCAAAAGGCAAGCTCAGAGGTAAAAATAATTGGAAATAGGCTTTTTGTCTTGATCAGGGTCTCCCTGTTTTCCTACAGTGCTTCTTTGGCTGGAGAAACACAGAGCAATAAATGTAATTTAAAAGGCATCCTTGACATTTGTGAAATCCTTAGCATCATAGCACATGCCATTCTTGCCCTCCAAAATATGTAGGGAAAGTGTGGTCGTCTCACACAGAGCATAAGAACAGCTGCTGGTTAATGGTTCTTCTAATCACAAGTGCATTCTAATAACAACAAATTCTGCTACTTCTTACTTTAAGCCAAGTTTATGTGTTTATTTTAAGAACAAAGGCTCAAATGCATAAAGTGTCAGAGCTGCTCTAGCCAAAAAAATTGTAGACATCCCATCCCTCCCTTCACCAAAAGAAAAAGGAAGTGTTATCTGGTTGACTGCAAGAGCAACATTCTTAGATTAATCTCAAAAGGCATCTAATGAGTAAGAGGAATGTATTACGTCAAAACAAAAGATCACATTTACTGGCCCATCTTTCCACCAAAACAATTTCTACATGTGTTGAAGGTAAACAACAGCAGGAAAACAGGGACTCTATGACTACTAAATGTTGAGTAGGACAATTTTCTGTGACTTGAAATATTACTGGGACACAGTTCACTTACATTACACTACATAGCTTTGGGAGCACAAGAATTGCTGAAGTCATGTTTGATACATATTTGTGTTGCATGGTCGAATTTGAGTTCCACTGGAAGATTTTCCTGTGTAGGACATTAATAATTAAGCTTTTCTCTGAGAAATCTCATTCAATGGGTGTGAATTTGCAGCCTTTCAGTGGTTTTGGGAGACAAACTCCAAAAAGGGTTTAGGTCTTATCATGAAATAGAATAATAGAGTGTAAATTACCTCTTGTGATCATCTGATCCAATACCCTACACAATGTAGGACTAACTTGGAAGTTACGTTGAATTTTGAAGTCAGATGAAGTTGTTTGTGAATGAGTTCTGAACATGTCCAAAGAAGAACATTCCACAATGTCTCCTGGATCTGTGCTAGTGTTTGATTATTCCCAGGGCAATTTTTTTTATCCTTCATATGGCTTTTATTTATTGCTTTTTGCCTTTCTGCTCTGAGAAGAGCTTGACTCTGTCTTCTCTATAACCATGCAACGGGTCATGGAAAACAGAAATAATGTCTCTCCTCAGTCTTTTCCTCTTAAGACTCAGCAAATCCATCCATCTACCACTTGTTTGCATGCTGTGCACTCCAGCCCCCTGAGTAGGTTGCTGGCCACTGCTGAACTCACTCTTGTATGTCCATGGTTCTCTTTCACTGGGGATCCCCAGACCAGACACAGTAATCCAGATGTGGGCTCACAAATGCCAAAGAGAGGAGAAGGATCTCTTCACAGACCTTCTAGCTACAACTTCCCAGTATGTGGTTGGCCTTCTTGGGCAAAGAAGATCGTACTGCTGACTCCTGTTCAACTTCTTGTCACAAGGAGAGTACAGACAGGTAGATGTAACACGTAAATGCATATATTAGACATTGCACATTACATATTATATCTATATATATCCTGAATTTTATCCTCCCCAAAGGAACAAAGAGGGCTTAAAATGTTCTCTTGCAACCTTATCCAGAGCGGAACAAATGGGCTATCTGCTAACTACATTATGGTGGATATCAGTAATCACTATGGGAGTACTCGGCTTCAGAAACACAGACTGGCTGCACACCAGACCCAGAACAGAAGTAGGGGTAAAGAAGCAGCTGAGCTTAGCATCAGACTTTCTAATATGTGCTGACTTTTCAGTATCAATCTTTGCAGGCTATGCTTCTCTACTTTAAACACTTTTTTTTTTTTGGTTACAATTATTTGTTTTTTTAATGGAAAAAAAAAGAGGAATGTAATTTTATTAAATAAATCATCTTCTCCCTGTAATATCAACTAGTTTTCATGCCTTGCTAAACATTAAACCAGACGAAATGGGACTTAGTTACATACAGTTAAGTAGCACGCTCTTTGTGCACGGTAAATGAGATTACTATTTGTTATTTTTAAACAAATGCTCACCCCTAAAAAGAAATATCTCTATTAGACAGAAAAGCGACTTCACAAAGGTGCATTATGTGGCAGCCAAGAACTGAAATGGGCGGCAGATTATTTCCAAAGTTAAAAGTTTATGGTGAAACCACGATATAAATTAACTGCTAGCAGCCGTTGAGTCCATTCCTCGGATCATTTATCTGTATGAGAGTGTTATATGTTTGATGCCTGGTATGTATGATGGTTTTGGGGTGGACTAGAGTGTTTCTGAGTGATTTAGCACATGAAATCAACTCCAAGTTTCTAAAACAATAAACATGATGATGGGAGAGAAAAGTCAATACATGTATCTTGATTTCTTGTAGCCATTACAGCGTGTCTATCTGCTGCATGGTCTTCAGCACTATGAGACTTATCAGATTATCTCCAGGTCATGAGTTAGTTTCATTCTGACAACTCCATTGTAAAGCAGAGAAGTGTAATTCCCATTTTACTCACGGGAAACTAATATATGAGAAAATGAGGTGGATGAGGTGGCCTTGGAACTGAACCCCCATACAGAAAGCGAATTATTAAAACTTGAACCTGTCTCTTCAATGGGTGAGACATTTTAAGGGAAGTCAGGAATGGGATATACATCAAGAAGATTTGTAAAAACCAAAAAGATAGTGATGTTCAGTGGAAACCTGAAGAGGGACGACACAGAGTGCAGATGACACACATACACATGGCCACAAAGTCACCAGGTCATTACTGGGCTAGCAAAATATCAACAAAAATTTTCTTCAAAAAATTGTGTTTCTAAATAGATTGGAAAATTTAAGCTCAAATCTTTTGGAGGAAGAATTGGCCATTGTTGAATAAGATCAACTGTATTACTTTACAAAATTGTGCAATGTTTTCATCAGCACATTTCAGCTGAAATGGAATGCAAAAAAAAATGGAAAGCTGCCTCCCTGTAACTTTCTGATTCTGTGTTTAAACAAAAATTGAAGTTTTGGAAGATGAACCTGGTGGAACACCACTGGTGAAACTACTGGATTAATGGGTCCTGAGTGGGAAGAGTTACATCAGCTTACTGCTGACAGGCACGTAGGGAAGGCTTGGATGGCTCGATGTGCTGAAATGAAGGGGATGACCTAAGGATTAAGGATTAACTTTAGGCTTTTAACTTGACAGTAATGTACATAGTACTTGCGTGTGTGTTTGCATGGACGTTTGCACATATAGACAGATGTGTCTGAGAGAGATGTTGTGGGGTTTGTACTGCTGGAATATGGGCTATGTGTGAGAGATGTGTATTCCTTCAGATTTGGCTGGTTTTCTGTTCTTCAGCTTTAAAATAAAATGCTTTTGCATAACTGTCCATATTGTTTGCAAGTAGTTATAAGGCAGTCATTTCCACAGAGAAAAACAAAGGCTTATTAAATAAACAAATATAGTAACAACAGAGAAAGAGTATTATGGAGAGACAAACAGCCTGCTAAAAATGGGAAATGTCTGTGCAAAGTGTCATGCAACACAGAGGTGAGAGCTTTTTTTTTATCCAGCTTCTCTTTGAGAACATTAAAAGGTAGTAATCTTGAAATAAATTAAATTAACACCTATGCTGAATTTTGGAGACAGTGATACCACCTTTCCATTTTCCTTCCTTTTTAGCAGAATAATATGATACAGTCTCAATATGATTATGAAGTGTAAAGGAGTGTGCATATACCTGGGAAATGGGGAGTTTCTGGCTAAATGAAGAAGTTTGATCTGGTGGCCTTAGTGTAGGGGCCTAATAGCATCTTGTAACTGGCTTTGGATCTTCACTTCCAGCCAGGAGAGCCACTGATTTAAAACTTAAGAGTATTACAGGTATTAAAAGGAAAGAAACAAAGAACCTTTCAGAGTGACTGGTTGGCATGCTGTTTATGAGACTGGTGACAAAACAACATGTTAGCAGATAAAGAGATTTCTGAGGGTTCCAGTGCAAAAACCTTCCACAGATGAAACCAACCAAGAGAACTACAATTACCACTGCTTTCAGAGCAGTGGTAGAGCTGAATACAAAGACATCCATAAAATACTTTCTACAGAAAAGGGTTCTGAATAAAAGCAGTATCAAGCTTTTTAGAAATAAAGTTCTGTAGTCATTAAAAATACTACAGCAAAATAACAAGTTAACAAGTATGCTAACAATTTTCCTCTAATTGGCACCAACATTGGAATACATCTTAACTGTGGCAGAGGTAGTGGTAGCAGGGAAAATGTGGGGAAAGAAAAGTATGGTATGGAGGCTGTGTTTCCTTTCCATCCTTAGTCAAAGCTGCACAGAAACCAGAGCAGAATATTACCCCTGTAAGAATAACCAGGTTGCCCAGAAACCCAGGAGTCACCAGCCTCTTTCAGTAGCATAATAGAAGTGGCAGGCAGCACTTAAAAAGTTGTAGGTCTGATACTTTTCCCCTTAATTAAGACCATCTTTACTCATCCCAGTGGCCTCCTCTAAGTATCTAACCATGCCATTTGTCTGGTAGATGCAGTGAATATTTTCGTTCTTCATGATCTCTCTGCTGTGCATTTGGTTCACTCCTTGCTTCAGACCAAGTCTCAGGTCCCCCAGGCACCTATGCTGCATATGGCTTTTGGCTCACTCTTAGAGGAAACTTGGACACTTGAACAGAGAGTTGTTCCAAGTCCTATTTCCTATATACTATATAATGTTTGAGCTAGTTCATATCACTTGTTCAGAGACTAGAACTTGCTCCTTGAGTCCCAAAGGCAGTGTAGATTAATAGATTTATCCATAAATTCAAGATTGTTTTAAACATGTCCCCTTGAATTCATTTGCTGGGAAATCAATATGAGGCTATAACATGTGGTAGGTCTCTGCTTACAGCAAATACCTGGCCAATTCTTCACAACAGATGCATAGTATAGGCATTTGACCTTTGTTACTTCCCCAAGTTTGTGATGGATCTGCTGCTCATGTACTAGATCCTCTCACTCTGACAATGCTCAGCTTAGCAGAGGACCCTTCTTCAGCCACTCTGAGAAGATGTGCATCTTACTCTTCTAACAGCTACCACAATCATGCTGTCAGAATATGAATGGTAATAATCATAACATCAGTTCCTGCACGTTGGGAAAGCCTCTATGGTTTGGTATGGCAGAGGTATTCACATGTAAAGCACAGAAGAGGAAAGATGCAGAACCAACTGAGAAGGCTTCAGTTGCTAGAATGCTTCAGGGAATTTTAGGATGCCTCATGGTTGCAATCAGAATGAGGATGTGTTTACATGCAGGGATACCATGAAACTTTTCTGTCTATGTACAATGATATATTACAATAATGATGCAGCAAATTGCTCATAAACCATTTACCAAAGGGTAGGTAAAGTGTTAGAGATGGCAACCTAAAGCCATATGAATTTAGTCACAAGAGAATCACAAAGTAATTCAAGTTGTAGGGGACTTTGGGAGGTCTCTAGAACCTACTTCTCTAAACAGAGGCAAGCTTTAAATCAGATTGTGTTGCTCAAGAATTTGCCCAGTTGGGTCTTGCAAACATCAACACAAGTTTTTATTCTGTAAGGTCCCAGATTCCCTTAACTCCTTGAATGGATAATGAAACGAGGGAAAGGGTGATGAGATGAATGTGTATATTTCCATGTCTAAGGCCTGGGACCAGAACCTAGAATTCTTGGCCCTGACAGACTTTCTCTGTCATACTAAGTAACAGTGGGTAAAAAATTGTAAAGAAGCTCTGGTTAATGTTGTACAGACAAGCTTCATTCTGATCTGGCTCAAATTTGTTAGTGATTAATTTTCTTGTCTGCATGTTTTTTCAATGATATTTTTGTGTAGATTTTAATAGATAATAATACAGCTTTGTCCTACAGGATCCCAGAGTGCTTCTCAAGTTATACACCTAACTGGCCAAAGCCTACTCCTGCTGAGGCCAACAGACATTTTGCTATTGATTTCATTTGGGCCAGGATTTGGCTGTGTAGAAATGGAATACGAGCAATTCTGTACGTCCGCATGGCCTTTAATAAATTCTGGTTTCCCACCTGGGCAATAAATCTGCCAGCAGAAGAGTAGTACAAATTTTTGTGTCACTTACTGAACAACTAAATATTTTAATATAAATTTTGAAAGGTATCAGTAGACCATAATGGCAGTTGCTCTAAAAGTATCGATAGCACAATTTAAGGCCAGAGGTGGAAGATGGTGTGTGTGGATGTGGATAAGTGTGTAGAATCTCTGGATATGCAGCAAACTATGCATGTACTTTTAAATCACTTAATAAAAAATCAGCTCCAGTTGGTTGCATAATCTAAAATTCTGGAACATTTTTGCTGTCCTACGTCTGCAAAAGTTTTTCATTTAGGAACACACACGTTTCTTGTCAATGTTATTTCTACAATCACTTAGTTAGAGCAGGGCATATTGTTCTCTCAATTTCTTGTTAAAATGTTTCACGTAATTAAACTTTTACAACCAGTTCTGCTCTATGTCTGATACCTGCTGTAAATTATAAAGAAAAACCCCTCTGGCATTTATGAGAATTCAGATGATGAAGACTATAGAGAAAAAGAAAAGAAAGAAACAGTGTCACTGAGCCCCAGATAGTTGCTGATTCCCTGTTATCTCCCACACAATTTGATCTAATGAAATAGAATATTTCCTGTTATATAAACGAAATTGAAAAGAAGCCAAAATAGAACCAATAATATTAGAAATAATTATATTGCAAACATTTCGTAAGTTGCAACACAATTTGAATAATTGTGGTTTTGTCTATATTTCTGTAGTTTACAACATCAGAAATAAGGCTAAAATTTTCTAGATTCTGAAAGAAAACAGCAACAACAACCAAACAACAGGAAAAGGGATGGAAATTAAAGTGACACCTGGGTGTATGTGCTTGTGTGATGCACACACACAAACATAAACAACCTCTTCCTGTGTCAAAATATTGCCCGAGTTTCAAAGGGGTGCTTGAGATGACCTCTCTGGTGTGGAGATTTACAAAACAGATAAGTTCCAGTAAGATCAATTTTGAGAGCAGTGGTCTGCTTCCAGGCCCTCCCCAGACCAACTGTGGGATGATTGCAAGATGGCACATCGATTACAGGATTGAGAGCTTTAATCCAGTTGGCGGCAATGCTGCTATGAGACTTGGAAATCTCTTCTAACCTCTAACCACAGTTTAGTGTGCAAACTATTGTGTTTGCTCTTGGGAAGTTTGACTCTTGCCAATGAGAGCCAGTATTTATACTATTTGGCATATTTATTATTCAGTTAACCCACTCCTTATAAGTAAATCCTTTTTTAGCGTTTATAATCCTTCCAAGAAGAATGGATGATGGGCAGAAATAAATAGACATGAGGGGGAAAACAAAAGAAAACAAAACTTTAAATCGCTCTTCTCCCATAACTATTATAATTTATTCTGTTGTCCTTTGTTTCAGAGGGTTGTTTGTCATGATGAAGAGAAGCAACAATCAGTCAGTGTCTGAGAAATCTGGTTGTGCCTAAACATTTGTGAAATTCAAGGAAACTTGTTGTGCAATCTGACATCCAATAAAGATCAGGTGACCCATAAGCTTCAGTTTCCTTGTGAATGAAGGTGAAAGGGCTCTGCAGCCAACATTTTTTTTACTGGGATGCTCAGTAGAACATGTAAACAGGTATTTTTATACCTGTGGGCAGGGCAACATATGCAGATTAGTTCTATTCAGAATCAAAACATATTTTATAGTTCACAGGGGACCATTCTATCTCTTATCCTGAGAATTTTTGCTGTAATTGTGATGGCTGAAAGCTCTGAAGAGAAAATGGATTTACCTTACTTTCTAAGAGATAACCACTTGTGCTGACAGTTAGATAGGTGTGTGTATAATACCATGCTTGTGAGATTCTGATTTCTGGGTTAAAGATAAGAATCTGATAAGAATCATTATCTGATAAAAATCATTACTAATGAAGTTACTCAGGTAATAACATTATCTATTAATAGGGATATCAAAGTCTGGGTGCTCCATTGCTTCATCTTTGTACTCCATCACACCATGGAATGAAAACAGATTCTCTGTTTTCTCATTAATGAACAAGCAAGAACCATATTACAGAGTGAACTGATTGTATCAAAACAGACATGTGCACAAAATTTCTAGTGTTGTTTGTCAAAAAGTTTATTCTCAAAGAGGAAACATTATTTCAGCCCGAGCATGCATTTCTCTAGGACTGTCTATATAGTACACCACTGCAGCTCAACATATTTTCCACTTAAAAACAGTCTTATTTTGTGAGGGACTTCTTCAACATCTTAAATTCATCTTTTAAACTGATAATTCAGGCTTCTGCCTAAGAGGGGAAAAACTTTTTGACTCCCATCATACACAGTGATGCCCATGAAACTTTAACACTTGACTAAACTCATAATAAGTAAAACATAGACAATTTAAAGTGAAACCAGAAATATCATGGGGAAACAGGTAAGAAAACCCTGTATTTCTGAAACATAAATTAGCCAGTAGAAAGAAAACTCATATAAAATTCTTGGTATAGTTGTCTGAAAACTGACACAGGCATAAATTAATTTTTATTAAAAAAACCCTTTGTATTATTATCTGCAATTTTCCAGGAGCCAGATTTCTATGTATGTTCATACTTCTATGTTAATTCTCAATTTTTGATGCCATTTTCAGAATTTTCAATTTTTTAAATTCATGTTTTTATACATGCTCTTTTCCCTACTTATCTATGAAGGTATCTCTATTCTGGGAATTAGATGTCTCCAAGTCTTCCTTCAACTGGCTTATGAATGTGACCTTTATCTTAAAACCTGTTTATTCTATGTATTCCATAGCTTTTGTGACTATTTACAATATGCATTGCACATTATTAACTTGATCCAACATATTGTGAAATTACAGAAAAGACTTCTCATTGACCTTGAAAATTGTTGGATTGAGCCTTATGCTCCAAGTAAAAGTAGTTGCAATGAATGACACAAAAATGTAATAAAGAACTCATTTATTGGCTTATTAAGCTTATCAAAATAACCTAGTGTAGATTATCAAGTTTTCATTTACAAATTCAGATTCAAACATATATACCTGAAGCTCCAGTATACTGATTACTGTTATATTTAAATACATTTTGGTAGAAACTTGTTACTTCTCCTCTTCTACATGCCCATTCAGGTATTCATGCACTGCTGA
This sequence comes from Ploceus nigricollis, assembly GCA_013399945.1. Taxonomy (NCBI): domain Eukaryota; kingdom Metazoa; phylum Chordata; class Aves; order Passeriformes; family Ploceidae; genus Ploceus; species Ploceus nigricollis. The sequence goes on along the minus strand of VXBC01000605.1, from coordinate 204,614 downwards.
ATATTTTTCATAATCTCCTGAGGACTCACTTGCTCAGTGTCAAGTTGTTCATTAGTGAAGTATTGCATTTCTTTCCATTTCTTGGAGCCTTTCTCAATACCTTGCTGAATCAGTATGTGTGTCATTTCCACTTTATTCCTGAGTGCCTGTCTGCTCTTTTGGTAAATGGATTGCCAGTCACATGGGCACCTGTATCCTAAGCTCTCCTTGACGAACAGCTACATATGGCTTTATGCTCTCAGCTGTTATTTGCTCAAGCCAGTGAAGAAGCTCTGAGAGATATTGCAGGAAAGCAGAGTAATTTTCTATAGTTAGATCAATTAACCTTTTGGCTTCCCTGATTAGCTTTTCTTGGGACTGACTAAGCTGCCCATAGATCTCCCGGAGTTTTTCTTTGAGTTGCTTGTTATGTTCATCGATTTTCCTCTTAGCAGCTGCAGACCAATATCGGATTTTTTCCTGAGCAGCAGATGAGAGTTCCATGATCTCCTCTTTTCCTTTTCCTTCAATATCAGTTATAATGCCATAATATTCCTGACTGTAGATTTCCACCAATTCTCTTACTTGGTCTGTCAGGCGTGTAGCAATGCCAGCAAGATCTCCAACATACTGGTTGTGCCAATCTACAAGAAGATCTATGATATTCTTCAGCCATCCCAGTACTTTTTCTTCCACCTCATAGTATTTCACTGACAATCCAAGTGTAGTTGGATCAAAATATTCCTCCCGCAATGACTTTACGTAGAGGAGCAGCTGGTGCAGCTTTTTTGAAAGGTCCTGGAATGTCTTCTGGCTAAAGTCTTTGAACTGAGAAATGTATTTTTTAACATCTTTTGTCAAGGATCTCAGCTTCTGGGCAAAGTCTGAAGCCATTGCATCTTTGTACAGCCGTTGTGTTTCGACTTTGATGTCTTCAAAAGTTTTGGATTGCAAGCTTCTAACCATTTCTTCTATCTTCTGAAAAACTTGTTGCACTGCTTGTTTCAGTTGCTTCAGCCTTCCTGCAAAGTCAGCTTCCTGAAGAGTAGCAAATGTCTGCCTGATTTTGTTCTGCAAATCTTTCAGCATTTCTTTAATTTGATCAAGTACATTACGGCCTCTAAGGATTGTTTCAGAAGCAGGAAGTCTGACTTCCAGCTCATTGATAGCTGCAATCAAGGCATCAAAGTACTCCTGAAGTTTTGAAAGGCACACATCAGCAGTTTTTGCTACCTTCTCTGTAGTCATGAGGTATATTTCTGCACCACTGTACTTTTCAGACAACCCAGGGACCTGAAATTTTGTGGTTTTCAGGAATTCAGTGGCTGAGTCAATTACGTGTTTTATTTTCTGGTGGTACTCTTCTATTATGTCAATTAAAACATTCAAAAGTTCTGCTTTTATTCTTTGATAGTCAAACTGTTCAGCCTGATCTGCTGCTCTTCGATAAAGCCGTTTAGCTTTGAACTTCAGCTCCTGATATTTGTCAGAGGCCTCATTGGCGGCTGTGCGAAGCTGAGCATCTATTTCATCTATTTGATTTGCAGCAAAAGTGTATGCTTTTTCAGCATTATTCTGCATTATATTCTTCATCTTTAAGGTGGCAGCACTAATTTCCAGTCCCATATGCTCCTTATGGTACCGATTAACATACCTATAGACCGCATTTGTCATTTTAGGCACTCTTTCTTTCAGACCCAACAGCAAGTCTTTGGCAGCATCCTCGTTCCAGTTGAAATTCATTTGAATCTGGTCAGGTTCTCTGAGGGATATCTCACCTTTTAGTATGTCAATGTCATTCTGGGGAGCAGACTGAAAATACAAAACAGAGTAAGAAAACTCCAATATTATTTATGAGCATAGTTTAACATTCTCATTATTGCATCTTTAATTTTATCATTTATTAAGACAATCACTTTCCAATTTTTTGTCCACTGTCTGTTTGCTGTCTGTTTGCTCTCATCTTGAAAGGTTATTTTGGAAGAAATTATCTTGTACCAAGCTGCTTCAAAGTGCAAGACTAGAACATAACTTAGTCTGGTCTTTAATATCTGACTGCAAATAAGATTTTTCCTTCCTTTGTATTAAATGCCTATCATGTCTCATAAGGCAGGTGAATTACTTGGGAAAATGAGCCTTCTACTCATTCCTGAAATCAATTAAAGTGAATTCAAAAAGCATCTTTTTCATATGAAAATATTAGAGGATTTAATTTTGTAATCATTTAAATAAATGAGGCAATTTAGACAGTTACTCAGAGCACTTAATAAATCCTCAAATGAGAATATATTTACATGTATAGTTTTTCCATTTTTATAATAAATAGTGAATTATGAGTTGCTTTTGATCCCTAAATTAGTATATAATTTTGGAAGGTAAGATTTTAATTCAGAAATTATTGCAGTATGCCAATAATAAAACCGTGTATTGTAACATATTAATGGATTAAAAAAGACACTTCACAGATGGTCTGACCTTTTCTAGTCGCCTTATTCTTATAACGGTCACTTATGTAGTAATTCTAAGTAGCCTGATGGCTGTCTATTAAACCTGGTGGGTAGCTTATCTAAAACTGACTTTGCACATTCTTCATTTTCAGTGAAGCCTTCTTGATCATAGGAGATGGAAAAAAATAACTGTGTGAAGGAGTTGAAAACACCTCTTTACACAGATATTATTCTTAGTACTGGAAAGGCCAGTGCAGGAAATAAAACCTTTAATTTCTGATAATATAGTTTTTATTTGGTGGTTAATTTATAGCTCAACGTAAAAACACACACAAAATTTAAAAGGGAACTTTTCCTCTGACCACACCAAACATTTTTGCTTTTTACTGCTCATATCAAGCTTACCTGAGTTTGGTAGTAAACTCTGCCAAGGAGAGTTTCATTGCCCACTTCCACGATATAAGCAAGGGTCCCAGCTGAGGGTGAGGATATTGAGCCAAATGATTTCCTTTCATTCTCTTGGTAACGCACATGAACATCTGTGAAAGTTGGGCTGATGATGTCTAGTGATAAAGTGTCCTCCATGGCTCTGCAATCAGAGCAAATACACAGCTATGAAGCAATGCAGAAAGCACAAGCCCAATGCTGTATGTCTGAACATAGTACCACCTATAATTTGATATGTGTAGATATATATATATGTAAGTAAACAATGCCTTTATGATGAAAAGAAAATGTCAGGTTTATTATCCACATTTCTTAGAATTTAGCCTGACACATTCAAAACTTCATGTCACTCCAATTTTCCTGTTTTAGATAAAACTATATTGAGCTCTGTTGTGAATTTTCATTAAATTAGGCCACATTAACAAAACCTGTAGCTGTACCATTGTCAGCTTTCTACAGATTTCTACAAACTGACTGCAATTTTTCCACCAACACAAGTATAGGCACTACTGTTTATCTGCATTTGTACTTGCCTTCACTGATTCTGTCCCTTGGATGTATCAACACACCACTTGCAGATCAAAACAGGCAGTAAGAGAGCCAAGTCTAATCCCCGGTGTGGGCACTTGTGAATAAAAATTACTCTGTACTGGCTTGTGGTGACAGAGGGATCCACTGGGAAGAAACCCAACTATGTTGATGGCTAGCTCTAGAACTGTTCTGATTATAAAATACTGTGTTTATGTCTCAGTGGTTTTCTGACATGGGGCTGGTGAGAAAAGCTGTTCAAGAAACCCTGAGAGGGAACAGCTTTCAAGTTACCTTGAGGGGGAAAAGGACACAGCCAATAATGGCAAGGTAGATATACATACAGGTTCCTATTAATTACTGCAAAGCACCCTGGGGCATTAGAGATCAAAGCAACAACACATCATTTGCAATTATGTGTATTATAAATTATATTATCAGAGCAAATCTTTACCGAACTCCTGCAATAGTTAGATTTTCCTGGTAGTTTGCACTCATGTCACGATGTGAAAAGCTGCCAGTTGTCTTCATAACAAACACGCCTTCTTTATATTCGTAGTTTGAAACAACTGTGAAAAAGATTTCAAATGTGTGTATTACCAACAAAAAATACAAAAGACATATCCAGTTGTATGTTAGATGGCCAGTTGTGGGGTATTTCACTGATATGTCAAATTATGCTTCAAGAAACTGAATGACCATAATGTCCCAAATAAAAAGACATGAAAACATTTGTTTCACTGGAGCATTTTAAAATTCATATTCTATCTCAACATGGATATGACACACACATATATATAGTCATTAGCCTTCAGGGTGACTGACTGACACTCTGATAGTAATTTATGAAAAAATGCCACTGGTGATAAAAGACATGTCATCTAACATCAATGCTAAATAGACAGAAACACCTTCATATGCAAAGCCCTGGGGAAAAAAGATCTGGAAAAGCCTAATCTACAATAATTTTTCCCTTAAAATAATGGCATATAGAATTTTAATGTCTTACCATTCAGGTCATATTCCAGGAATTGCAATGTTGAGCTGCAGGAAGAATCAATGGAATGTTCAAAAGAGTCCTTCTTATTTGTCAAGTCTGTTCTCCAGGTGACATTGTACAAAGGGGAAACAACTTTGAAAGATCCAGTCAAGGCACCAAATGATGGGATGTAAATTCCAGCAGGCAAGGATATTTTCAGAGGGGGTATCTCAATTTTCTGTTCGGGAATGGTAATTGTAGGCATTTCAAAATCTGCAATTTTATTAGCTACTTCATCTAGATCTACAGAGAAACTGCCAAATGAAACACTCTTTGGTAAAGTGAATTGAGACAGAGTTATTTGGTATTCAGGTATTGTCACCTCAAAAAATGGCATTTTATATTCTTCTAATGTAATATAATTTGCTCCTACATCCACTTTGGGGAATCTTAGCTTTGGCAGTGTGGGTAAATGGACATCAAATGGCATTGTGCTTAGTGTCTGTGGAATTTTTATGTTGCGCAAGTCAACGGTGTATGCTGGGACCTGGAGAGTGGTGAAAGGAAGGCTGAACTCTGGAGTGCTGAGGACAGGGCTTGGAGCCTTTAGGTGTAACCCAGGAATAGTGACAGTGAAGCCATCGGTCAGCTTATTCACAGGTATGGGGAAAAAGTAACCATCCTCACTCTTGGTGTACACGAGGGATACTGAGCCATTCAAGTACTGTTTCCTGTCAGCACTGGTAGTGACGTCCAGCTTCAAAATATCCCATAAGCTCTTCTCAGAAATGGGACACTTGATGACTTTGAGGAAGTCCATGTATCCTTCCAAAGATCCAGAAATAACAAATTTTGCTTCTGAGTTTTCATTTGATAACTGCATATCATGACTGAGAGATAGTGAGTGAATTTGGCCTTCACCCTTCCAGCCAGCTTTCTGGTTTGCAGGACTGATTTTAACTACAACAGCCTCATTAACTGATGCCATGCCCAGGTAGGGATTTGGCTGAATGGCTTGAATCTGAAGATCTGCTGATACATCCCAAGGAGCCAGCTCTAAGGTTGCTTTGCATCTCTGAGTCCCCGTTGTTGTGAAACGAGATGTATACTGTGCATAATTCTTCCCATTGTGCTCCCAGACTGCATAAATACGACAGGTAGATGCTTCAACTGCAAGTAATTCTTTGATTTCAATCATCCAGAGTCCATTTGCTTTAGAGTGGGCCTCGAATCTGAGGGATGACCGAGCTCCATTAGCATTTAAATAGGCATTTGCCTCATGGTCTAAACTCCCAGAAAATGCATTTCCAGTGTAAAATACTCCATCAATATCCCCAGTTGTAGAAGATTCTACTGATATATAATATGTAAGGCTCTCTAAAGCAAATTTGTGAGCAATTTCTCCCTTAGCACTGGTACCATATTTGGGAGTATTAAAATCATACATTAATTTTATCCCTGAGGAAAGAGTGGGTTTAGATTTCGTATTTCCAGAAAGTTCTTGGCTGAAATTCATTTTTAAAACTGGTGTGTCAACTTCTATATTTGTTGCCACGGAAGCTTCCATGATCCTCTTTAAGAGAGTGATAGTGCTATCATGGTTTCCTCCTAGATATTTGTTATTACTCAGGGACAATGCTGTGGCCAGCTTCAACCCCCTTTTTCTTGTCAAACTTGTTGAACCATCCAGCTTAAATTGCAGAGCCTCAATGACAGAAGAGGATGAGACACTGAGATGTCCAACAATATCTGACTGATTGAACAGCCCAGCATTTGCAGTTAAAGTGATTACACTGGATTTAAATGAGAAGTCATAAGTAATGTTGCCCATGGCAGGAACTAAGATGTTGTTTGCTGAGCTGTTGATTCTGAATCTAGGAAGCTTTAGAGTGCGTAGATCCTGGGGGATATGAAGGACTGGAAGCTCAAAAGAAGGTACAACTAGTGTGTAAGATGGAACTGAAAAGCCAATTATTGGGACTGTGAATCCTCTTGTGCTGATTTCTTTTGGAAGCGTGAAACCAAAGGCTGGCATCTCAGCAGTGAAAGGAGAAACTTCAATATTCACAACTGGAATGGTGTATCCTGGAATCGTGAGGGTCCGTGGTATTTTGTTCAGTGATGTTTGTATTTTATATTTGTCCAGTTTTGCTTTTGCTTCATTATATGACTTTGTAAGAAAATCTAAAGCTGCATTTCTCCCTTTCTCAAAATGCTTGTTGAATAAAACTATGTTCTTATTAAGTACTTCGTGCACTTTTGCTAAAGGAAGTGGGATTGCATGTGTGTCTTTGTTTTTCTCATACTGAGCATTCAAATTTAAATCAAAGGATTGTCTTGTTGTCTTCAATAATTCCTTCAGGCCTACCTGTTCCCACAGTGAATAATCTTTCAACTGAGGAGTTTTGATTCCAGTGTAGGGAATCTGAATCTGAGGAATGCTTAGAGGAATATTTAGGAAGTCCAGGTTGGCATCTCCATTCATTTCGATATGAGCTTCAACTCTGTCATCATTGTTGCCAGCAGACATATTATGGGAATATCTGTACTGATTGAATCTGCCAGTAGCTTGCCAGCTGACCTGCTGAACAGAAGAACTGAGGGCAAACCCATAGTTATTCAGGAAGTCAATTTTGCCAGTTAGTTTCATTGGGAAGCTGATTTTCACATTCCCATCGTTGTTTGTTGAAAGACGAATTTCAGAAGGGTTTGCAAAGAAGGAAAGTTCATTATTTACAGTTCCAGTAATCCGTCCATGGAGCCGAGCATTGTGAGAGCCTGTTAATTCTACTTTCATTCCTAGAAGCTCTCCTGTGCCTTGCACATTCAGAAGGCTACGTCCGACACGCTGTGACTCAATTTCAGACTGAATCTGAAGCGCTGCAGACATTAAAGAATGACATTCATATTTCATAGCTTGGTTGATTTTCAGGTACTTATCATTTATTCTGTTGTTGGCAGAAAACGTAATAGTGGGGCCCTCAATCTTGAAAGTGGCATGTGAATCATGAGTACCTTCATCAGAGAATTTAGGTGAAGCCCACTTCCAGTTTCCTTTACCAGTAGAGGTAAATGATATGTATCCTGCTTCTACCTCTGTTGTCATGTTATTGATCAGATCAGCCTGGCTGGAGAAATCAGCTTGTGGAATATTCAGTCTGTGAGAATATGCCATTCCACTCTGCATCCAAATTTTTCTTTGCAGCTTGACCATTAAGTTATTCTGTAGTTCTACTGAGTTTTTCTTTGTATTTAAGTTTGCTCTAGTTTCAGCTTCACCTTCTACTGAGGTCCCTAAAAATACCACTTCATTGGTGTGATCAACTTTAAGGAACCTATGGTTGACTTTCATGGCATTTTTAAGGTTCAGCTGCTTCATGTCAGGGGCCAGGAGACGTGAATCTGCAATAACACTAAAAACTAGGAAGTCTAATTTGGATGTTGTTTGAGCTGAAATGGAGGTAACAAATTCTGGACTGTTAGCAGATGTTGTGGTATTACGAAGCTCAGCTTGTGTAGACAGTGTGAAGAATGGAGAGGTGACTCTGAAAGCACCAGACAACTTGCCAAATGTAGGAACAGTCACAGTATGTGGGATACTTGGGAGCTGGAACTCTGGTATCTTCATGTTAGGAATCTGGAGCTCATTTAGATTTAGCTTTGGAATCAATAATTCTGGTATTTGAAACTGAGGCATTTGTATTTCTGGGAAAGAAATGTCAGAAAAAGGCATATCTCTCATCTTCAGATCTTTCAAATAGACATTGATAGATGGGAACTGAAATTCTGCAGACATGAATTTGTCTATTGTTCTAACAATCAGAAGCTTAACTTCAATCAAGTCAATTGTGAAGGAAGGAATTTGAAAGGTATTTAGAATTTTAAATTCTGGGGTAGTAAATTTCATTGGGATTTTCATGTCCTCCAGTCTCTTAATATTGATCTCATAGGAGGGGATACGGAGATCAGTCAGTGGGACAATGAATTCTGGTGTTCGAAATGTTGCTTCCCGAAGACTTCGGAGACTAACCTCAAAGGCAGGAATAGTGATGATAACTGCCCTGATTTCAGAGACTCTAAATCCAATTTCAACAAACTGTTTTACATTTTCAGCCCAATCTTTTAGATCATACTCTTCAGCCAATGCAGTGATTTTTTTAGAAGCCGTGTTCCATTGGTCAGAGATGTATATGACAACAGAATTGTAGAATTGGCTTATCTTCTGAAGACACCACTGGAATTCCTGAGAAATATCCATTTCAGAAATCCTCTCTTGCAGGTCTTCCAGATGTTCATTTACCTTGGCTTTGAGATTAGCAAGTGTTGTTGAGTCTATGAGCTCCCTGAGCCAGTTAATTACTGCAACAAGCTTTGTGTCCTTTAGTTGTTCCATGTATTTTGAAATCACAGATCTAAAATCTCTTATATATTGTTTCAGTGCTTCTGCTTTCTGTGGAAGTTCTAGACTTCTGAGTTCCTCATTTATTTTTTGAGTCATTTCTCGAATTTTGTTATTTGTGTCATCTACAAATTGGTTATAATCAAAAGCCTTGAGCTTTTTAATAACCATGTCAAGGAACTTGTTGACTTGCTTTATCATCTTTTCATAATCAAAGGCTTGCACTTTCTTGACAGCATCATCAACAAAAGTAACAACTTTATCAAAGCATGACTTCACATCAGCATTTTGCAGGTAGATGGTCAGTTTCTGGACAGTTTCTTTTATTCTGTACGTTTTAAGCAGTTCTATCATTCTGTCAATTAAAAAATATATCTGCTTATCAATTTCATATTTTATAATCAATTTGTGCATATGACCACGGAAAGCGCTGATCTTCTCAGATAATTCATATTCCTCTATCCAATTTAGAATAAAGTCTTTGATTTGTTCAAGAATTTCATTAATTTTTTTGATTGGCAAAGATCGCTTAAATTTTTCTAAACATTCTTTAGCATCAAACGCTTTAATCTGTTGTTTCAAATTTTCTGCAATGCTTCTGAGATCAATATTCTGAATCTGAATCTTGAGTAATTCTAGGTTTTCCTGTATTTTAGCTGTAATCCCGTACTCATCATCAACATTTTTAATCCAAGCCAAAGTGCTGCTTCCGATTTTGTTAAGATCATATTGTTGGAAAAAAACCCGCAATTTTTCAATGATGTTGATTACAGTTGTTCTTACCTGATATTTGTTATCTAGAGCTGTTATTGTTTCAACTATTTGATCAAGAAGCTGTGTAATAAGTGCTTTAATGTCGTACTGCTCATAACAGTCTTTGATGTATTGCGCAACTTCTATCAGATAGATCTGCAGCTGAGATAGTATTTCTTGAAGATTGTCCATGGCTTTTTCCAGCATAATTTGGAGATCATCAGATGTTATTCTGTAGTCCTTTGTGAAAGCAACAAAATTATTTTTCATGCTGCTAACTTTGCCTTTGATATCTAATTTGTCCATGTAATCGCTAATGTCCTGTGGCAGTTTGTTCAAAGTTGCCTTGTATTTTTTCATGTGTTGTTCTATGTCTGTGTTCTTCAGATAACCTTGTATGGCCTGCAGTGTGGATAGAATGGTGCCTCTGAGTTTTTCAAAGTAAACTGGCAAATTTTCCAAGAAGGGTAGGCTAATAACATGCATATCTTTATTTTTGTCATACTTCACAAAGCCAGAGATGCTGAATTCTTGAGGCTCCGATATGCTGTTCCTGAGACCCAATACATCAATTAAATTAACTTCTTCAGATGTTAATGGTAGTATGAGTGATGTGTCCATTACAGAAAGATCTGCTAAAGCTCTTCCATTAAGTTCCACACCGATCTTTTCTGCATTATTGTAAGCGCTGAAATCTTGTGAATATACATTATTGTTTAGCTGACTTTTCAATTTCCAAGCACTTGACTGCTCTGATGGAGTAAAAAGCATATGAACTTTGTTGTCAAGCAGGGTAGTGTACCTTCCTCTAGACTTCAAGCTATGGCTGGTAGAGCCTCTGTAATCATGGGAGAAAGTGAAAGCAAGAGGCTCTGCTTTAAACAGCAATTTGCTGTACAAGTCTCCTGTGTGTTCACCCACAGCAACCAGCTTTCCATTAGCATTGGTGTGTACGTCAGCTGTGATGACAAATGGGGCCATAGTGGAACGCACAGCATTGCTGAAACGGAGCGGTTTGGAATCACAGTTTGTGTTCATGGTAACTGAGGAAGAAAGTCCTGCCACATCCAGATGAACTCTGTGACTCACTGCTGCGCCTTGAACATTTGCCACGGTGTCTGTTTTCAAGTCTGCAGTTAGACCAGCACATGTAAGGGTGTAGGTGTGCCTTATTTCATCTGCTTCATGGGCTCCTCTGACATTGCCACCCAAATTCATTTTCAGAGGCTCGAGAAGGAGTTCTGCTTTGTTGGAAACTTCTGTTTTAGTGTATTTAAGATTATTGCTCAGTTTAGCTGTTAGTGAGCTAGGCTCCAGTTGAAGGTCAAAAACATGTTTGTGGAACTTGTCAAAGCCAAAGCTGTTGTCTAATTTTGAAACAAATGTTAAAGATAAGCCTGGAATATTCAAATCATTTGTGTACTCCAGCTTGATTTCTTTGAATGATCCCTGCAAATTATTTGAAAACTTGAGTCCTTCTCTATTAACTCTGAGGTTTAAAACATGTTTGTTGTCCATACCCAGAACCGTACTCTGATATTCACTTCCCAGCGTTATTTCTGTGAGGCTCACTCTTCCACCTACATTGAATTTTGCATTGTTTTTCCCATAGCGCCCGGAGGAGGACAGTGACATGGAGCCTCCAGCAGTGTCAAGCTTGGCATTCATTTCACTCTGCATTGCCAAGGGACTAAACTGCATGTTGGTGGTTGCACTGCTGGCTAGACCATATCGATTGATGTTGAGTGATGACTTATGTGCAGCCCGATTCTTCTGATCAGTCAGGGAGATGTCAGTGTTGAAAACAAGGTCCTGGGAATTGAGAGAACCTGCAAACACGGCAAAATACTGGATTTGCTTGTAAGTGGCTTGGCATTCGGATCGAAGTGCTGCCATCTTCTTTGACAAAATTATTTCAAGCTTATTGACACCTGCAGTATGTTGATACCTCCCGTTGGTTTCAGATGACATTTTCAGCTGGCTGTTTTCACACTTCAGTGAAGCTGTGTTCTTTAATAGCCCATTTTGTACATCAGAAACTGAAGTAATGGAAAATGAGCCATCACTGTATCTGCCAGATATCTGATTGGTAGCCTCAAGGTAAGAAGAATCCAACTTCAGATTTGATCTTCCTTCTAAAACTCGTCTCTTTTCATTGTATGTGGTAGACAGAGTGTAAACGCTTCTTGCAAACACTGAAGCCACTTCCAGCTGCCCTTCTATTTTGACATTATTGGTATTCATGTTATTTATCTTTTCAGAAACAATATCACTGGAAAATGAAAGCTGAGGACCCAGAGTACTTGATGCTGTAAGTGATAAGGTGTAGTTTGTAAGTGGAATAGGTTCATAACTTTTTCTGCCAGACAGCTTAAAAACTGATGTTAAGACTCTGTGCTTCAGGTGATTTTCGTATGCACAGATGAATCCATTTCTGTTATATGATGCTTCTCCAGAACCTTAAATAGGAAAAAAGAAACAAAAAGTAAGTGTGTCTATACCTTTTCATCTTTGAGAACTTGTCTGATGCCACTGAACTTCTATGTCACTGCTTGAATTGCAATTACTGTTATGACATTTTGTTTTAAAGGCCTAAGTGCTTTGGTAAATACTGAATATTTCAGTAAAAATGGCTACTATTTTGATATTTTAAGCTAAAGTTTTGAACTACAAATAAATTAAGTCATTATTTAAACTTAAATTAGGAAGATGGACTCAAGAATAGCCCATATCTAACATTCTTAGATTTTAGCGTTTTCTTTATCATGCCTCAGTTATGGTGAGGAGTTTAGAAGAATATGAAATCAGGTTGTCTTTTCACTGTTTGAGAACCCAAAACGCAGTTTTAGGGGAACTAACTTAAAGATACCATATTATGGCAATATATGGACATAAAAAACGGTAAGTCAATTTTATATACATATATACACATATTAATAGACTGAGAAATAAATTGTGGGCATACCTACACATACACTTGCACACCTGATTTTGAAAACAATTGATTCTACAAACAGCTGCACAAGTGTTTGCAGAATCATGCTTTCAGTTTTGAAGGATATTTTCTTCAGTAAGGAACACCCAGGAAAACACGGACTGTAAAAGTCTTTACTGAATTACTGAAGATGAAGTCAGTTTGTCTGAATAAACAGACACACCTAATATCTTTAAAATCAAAGGGAAAGTGATTAAAGATCGTGCGACACCTGTCTTTAAATAAGTGCAGGCAAATGAATGTACTGTACCTGATATAAGGGATACAAAATAATTAAAGTAGGTTTGCAAACATTGCAGTATCAGTAAATATTCTTACCTTTCACACTGTAGGAAAGCAGCTCAAAAACTGAATCAGCACTTGTGTCATAGCTGGCTTTTACGCTGGTTGCTCTCTCTGTGGTGCTGTTAGTCACGGTGTAGGCGGCTGTCCAGTTGTAATAGTTGCTGTACACATTAGCAGAGACCTCTAACTTGCCCAGCAAAGGCACACGGAAAGGATAGGATTTTGGAACAGTAAATGCTGGGATTCTGTATTCCTGAGACGGCACATTTATTCCCATGGACTCCACTACCAGAGGAGGTGTTTTAACAGTCTTCGGCACCCATATTTCATCAGATGATTTTCCAGCAAATGGCAGTGGAATATCAATTACAAAACTGTTTTTATTTAAGCTGTATCTGACCCGGCCTTCACTGGAAAATAAAAATAACTCTGTTAGAAACTAAGTTCATAACACATATACAGGAGTTTTCATGATTTCCTCCTCTGCCCAAGATACTGAGCTTACTTACATGCTTATATCAATGTCCTGACTTTAGTTTTAGAGAGAAATGTAATGATCAAACATTAATGTCAACATTTTCAAGCACTCATTAATCAGAATTTATTGAAAGTATTTTTGGTATCATGGAATTGTTTCAATGTTTTTTCCTCTTATTTCATAAACAAAGGGACTTGCAGGTAAAGTAAAAAAAATCCTCCAAAATCACTGGCACACTTGTGGGATGCTGAGTACCAGAAAAAGGCAATTATATTTTTATAGAAAGTGATGTATTCTTATAGAAATGCATGAAATCATATAAGCGTTAAGAATTTATCTATCTTTCCCATTATAAGTATTTCAAAAGTTTCATCTAAATATTCAGCATTTTTTTTATTCAGAATAAAAGGAAATAAAAATCTAAGCATGCGACCAGAAACTAGGACTGGAAAATAAATCGTTGGCTGAAAAAACGTAATTAGAAAAAGGCAAAACAAAAGGAAACTTGGTCTTAATTTCTGAATGAACAATAGGCTGGCAAAGATACTTTTCTTGTTTCCCTAACTGCTCTTTCATATTGCAAAATCTTAAAATTTTACACTTAGAGCTACATCCTAAGATGAAAATTAAGCAAATGCTTTTGAAATTTGTTCCTTTACATAAGAAGATTTAAAAAGCTATATAAAAGAGCAGTAAAAAACCCTATTATTATTATTAGCACAGATGATAACAACCTAGAAGAAAAAAACAGTTTCTTCCTTGCTTACACTTAGCTCAGGAGCACAATGGCAGCAATAGAGATGTCTATCATTAACAAACCATATCTTATTAGCACAATGGAAGATAATATATGGAAAAACAGATCTAAGAGATACAAAATTGAAGACTCTTCTCCATTTGTTTTTGGAATCCAACCTTACACTAGCCTCTGTTATCCTTTGCATTCATTTCAGCATTTCATTTCTACGAAATTTAACAGAAAGGTAATGACATTCATACAAGTCTTGTGAAACTCTATTAGGTAGAAGAGATGGGACCAAACTAGTGCAAGCATCCAGTCCATATGTGTACAACTTCCCTCTGAGCATGTCAGACATGGGAGGAGGTCAGGTTGCTCTACTGGTGGAGGTTAACCAGTACGTGTAGGGGAATGGAAAGAACTGTCCAACAGGACTGCACAGGAAAATGTAGAGCTATGAGGGTTATGGCTGAAGCGTCAGCAGGGATGTAGGGTACAAATCTATGAGAAACATGGCTTCAGTAGTTCTGCAGCTTAAAGACTGCTGAATGCTGTATTTTTATTCAGTATGCCTTATAATATAACACAACACTTTGGGATCTATTCACATACTACATGAAGTCAAATCTGTATTAAATATGTGCATCAATTCCTCCATATAATTTCATTTCTCTGACCTTAAAGTTCTATGTTATGATTCCAATTTTACGCTAATGTTTACAGCAATTCCATGCTGTTTTATAAAAGCAAAGTAAAATAAAGTAACGCTAAAATGTGAAATATCTATTTTCAGTTTCCTGTTTCACTATCCTCATTTCATTCCCTACCTCTTCAGGAAAAGTTCTTCAGGAATGGTGATAACAGGCAGGTTAAGTTTCTGAATGTTCAGTTCCTGCAGTGCACTTAGTTTGTCTTGCAGAGTCTGGGCATAAGGAACATCTTTTGATGTCTTTTCCAGCCAGGTGTTGGTTGCCTGCAATGAGGAGAAAAGTTTTTCAAAGTTAATATAAAGTTTTAGGACTTCCCAGTGCATAGATCTGAAAGTTATTTGAACTACCCAAATACTGGGGTCTAGGTATCTGCTAAAGTGAGTCATTCTATCAAAGCTAGAAATACACAGCTTATTCAACCTGATGAGAGATTTTACAAGTAGTTCTTATTTTGGCTTTCATGGGGGAGGCAAGAATTCATCCGGGCCATGTACTGGAGCTGTAATATCTACTGCAGGCTGAAAACCATACCACGATAAATTGTGACACGATATGTCGCAGTGTCATATCTGTATGAGCCACTTTCCGATCCAGAAGTTCGTTGGTATGCTTCTCTAGAGTTTTTGGGTAGTCTGAAAAGTCAACTGGAAAGGCAGAACACAGTTTTTTCACAGCAGCACTGGCACTTGAAGTCCACTCTAGCTCAACTTTCTCAGCATCTAAAAATCACAAATTTAAAAGAAAAGGATAAAATTAGTAATATTCTTATTTTGAGAGACACTATGAACTAATGTAAAAAGATGCTTGAATTTACAGGTTGTGTATGTGGATCATGTTTTTGCCCCTACCATATCTGAGAAGAACTCTTTTTGAAATTGAGTTTCCATGAATTGTTGCAGCTGAGCTGATCTGAAGATATGCTTTGCTTGGTGAATAATTAACCAATGCTTCACTTCTAAGTTCGGTTTCCACACGAGGAAAAGAAATGGTGCCTCTTAACATTGCCTCTTCCACTCCAGCATATCTGTGAAAGAAAAAATATATGTGTATAAAAATATTTAATTGTATTTTTTCAGGAGCAATTTCAGCATTTAAATCTATAGCAAAGGCATAATAGGTGTTATAAAAAACTTAGATTGATTCAAACTTGTAAACATTGTTCTAATTCAATTAATATTTTCAGCTTGTGCTAGTTACTTTGAAAAATCTGTATAGACTATTATAATGGTACTGTGCAGATACACACAGTAATGAGTCTGTGTTAATTTAATAAGAGTGAAAAGGATGGAAATATGTACCTGTTCTGGTAAAGTTGTAACTGAACCAAATTCTAAATGCCTTACTCAAGCTGAATTCTCTACTCAGGATACAGATTGTGGCCATGAATCACATAGAAACAAAACACTTGGCAAAATATATTATGCCAGTGGGCTTCATTTTCCTTTATTCACATTTATTTTATATCTCTGTAACTTTGTTGACTCGAGCAAACTTCTAATGTTATGTTAGTACAAATGAAAGGGAATTGAGGTCTCTGACATCTGTCCAAAGCTCCCACTGATATCAGAGGCAATTCTACATGAACAGCAAAGACAAAGACTCCCTGGGGCACCATCAAGATCACAGAATTCCATGGAAGATTGAGGTTTATTAAAGAATGTGATCAGCCCATTTCACTATGGGCTTGTGAGGCAGACAATTTTAGAAACCCTGGCAGGCTGAACATTTTTGTTAGCTCCCCTGTAGATGTTCCCGGAAATATTCTCATCGAGAAGCGTGGGAATTTTTACAGGAAGCTCTCAGTTATTTTTGGTTTTGTTTCTTACTGAGTGCCATTAGATTTCTTCATGGGGAGATGTAATAACTTTTTTTGGAGCCAAGCATATCCAGTAAAAGATAATACCTCTCTGAACAAACCTTGCCTTGTTTATATCCTTGGATTATCACACCTGCAATAACAGTAGTACAATCCATTCTTGTAGTCATGTGTGTGCAAACATGGAAGAACTACCTCAAGGAACTTGTAATACAAATTATATATATACATATAGTAGGAAAGATCAATCAATGTGTTATATGTATGCATTTGATGTATTACAAATAAAATACTTTAACGTTTTTTAAATGGAGTTTCAATGGCAAGTTTATCTGTTTCTATATTTAAGAAATTTCTCCAAAATGAGATAAAATTTTGCCAAATTTTTACATCCAGTGAAACCTTTTCAAAGGTAGCTGTTAAATTCTAAATTTTTCCTGAGTTACCTTATCTGGCCAGTAAGAGTAACTTCTGTAATCTTCTTGTTGTTGATGTCTAAGACAAAGGTGTATGCTTTCTTCCCAGCAATGGATTCATCAGTAATTCTGAAGTTTGTACCAAAGTCAACACCAACATCTGGAATCTGGACATCACTGGTCAAAATCTTTTTGCCTCTGTTGTACCTGAAGGTCAATGTGGCCTCATGCTGGTTTCCACCTAGAAAATATAATGTACTTTGGTTATTCACAACTATGGAATCTGTTTGGACTTTTCTTAAAAGGAGAACAAAAAAGAATCAGCTGACAATTATATCCCACTAAAGATCTAACACAACTTTTAATCAGTCTGATTAGCAATTGGGTCATCTTTTTTCTTCTCATCTTCTAAACACACCATGGGCTGACCCACCAACCCATCAATACTTTTGTTATTTAAATAACCCCATAGATGTTTTGTAGGTTTTCATTCTATATTTCATAAGAAACATCTTTTTCTCTTGCTTATTTAGACCTCTTGAACATCTCCTCTTCCTTGCTTCCATTCACCAACATCACACTTTTATTAAAATTATGCAAAATACAAAATCAGCCTCTCATCATGAAAATCTTGCACTGGGATTGCATGAAAGGAAATGTAGTTAAATTGTGGGCCTGTTTGGGTGTGAAAATGGTATTCCATCTTACACTGTTAAGAATACTATTAAGATTTATTAATAAAAATGTCTTTCTATAAAATGACAGCTCAAAACCAAGAAAAACCACACAGGTTTTTTTTTTTTTTGACTCTTACCTTCTGCCTGGACAGCAAACTTTAAGGTGTCTATCTGGTCATTTCCCTCTCTCTGCAGTTCGTATTTTGCGCTTGCAGAGTATTCCTTTACTTCGCCTGTGGACACTAATTCAACCTCAAATCTACAGAAGGAGTAAACAAATGCCTTGTGAGTAACTTTTTTGTCCATGACCACAAACAGAAGAAATCATGCAGTTCTCAACAGCTCTCTTTCTGGGCTGCTGCTGCCAGCAAGTTTTGAAAGATTTTTAAAGATAAGCTTGATGTGAGAGACTACTGGAGACTAAGAGAGAAGGTAGTTAGCACAAAATAAACATAGTTTAAGTTGACATGACTTACCTGGATTCTCCAGTCAAGGGAAAATATGGAACTGCCTCTGCATCAGTGGAATTAGGGTACAATACTTTGGTGCAGAAATTTAGACCAGGAATGAAAGGCTTGCAAGAAGTTGAGGTTTCTTGGTTCTCTATCAGAGTTGGAATCTCTTCAGTTTTGGCTGGAGACACCAAATGCAGCGTATTGCTGGAACAGGAAAGTCAGTAATTTATTCCCAGGACAGGTGCTCAGATGTCCTATTAACACAGTTACGTCTGAATAAAACTCGCTTATTAATGTAGGGGCTAGCTGAAATAACATCTGGCTTTAAATGATGCAGGTATTATTATTGATAATTATAACTTAGTGTATTGAGCCATTTGCTCTCTCTAAAATTAATGTAAGTAGTTCATTTAAATTCAATTCAAAATATGTATTCCTATTATAATAATTTTATGTGAAAGAAAACAAAATAATGGAAATTGTAAGAGTCTTGTATAAAATTCCAAAAATAGTGACAAATAATCTGTAAGCCATGACTCCAAGTCGTCACTTATCTGGCATATTTGCTTGTCTTACAAAAGAAGTTTTCCCAGTTTTACAATGTCTGGGATTTTTGTGAACTGAAAATTTCTCCATGCCTCCCCTAGCTTTTCAATTCCACCGCAATAAAAACCAAGAAGAGAAGGAAGAACATAGCCTTGAAAGTTCTCATTCAGTTCTCATTACCTGATACTGAGGAGTTTTACTGGACTCTTTGGAGCAGGAATGCTGAATTTCAATTGTCCAGCTTTTAGACTAACATGTGCTTCTATTCCGGATTCATGGAATATATTAGCATTCATCTCCACACCACTTCCAGCAAATTCAGGCATGTTTATTCCCAGGTGTGTCACAAACTCAACTGCTACTGAAGGTTTAGCAATGAGATCTGCTTGCATCTATTAAATAAAAACAAAATGGGGTATTTATTTGCCCAATACATTTCTTGCTGGTTATGTAAAAAAACCCATACCACTCCTGTTAATACAGAGGTAAATTTTATAGAATTGATTTTGCTATTCAAAAAATCTGATTCCCAAATCACATAATCAAATAGCCCATATAGGTGGTAACTGTAGTATAAAAAACCAGCAAGATGATAACATCAAGGATCCCTACCTACTTTAATGTAAAAACACTCATGCTTCAGAAAGATTTTATACGTGGAGCTACTTGCATGTATTTTTAAATCTGAAGACAAGAGCCAGTTCTCCATTTTAAGAAAAAAAAGTAGCAGATTACAAAGACAATGAGCAAACTGTTTGACAAAGAAGAAGTGGATCCAAGATTTGAATTTCTCTAAACACACACCAGCTTATTGTCAAGCTTTTCCTTTGGCCATTAAGAAAGAAGGGACAGAATGCAAAATTCTGGAAAAGATTCCAAAGCTAACTAAAGGACAACAAGTACTAAATTTGATGATTTTTTTTTTTTATTTAGATCTTGTATATGGTAGAAAATTAAATGTTTAGATTAAGTGAAACTACTAAGAAATTCTTATGTAATACTGACTAGGTTAGAGCAAGGTAGTTATTAGAACTGTAAAAAAAATAGAAAAATTTATTTTCTTTTAATTTTAAGTGGATAATTAATTTTGTGTCACATGCTTTTTCCTTGCTACAGTTTTAAGATGTTTCCTCTCAGGTGAAAAAATATTTTACTTGACTCAATTTTCAATATTTCTTTTAACTGCTAATCAAATTTTTTCTCCTTGAATTGGCCACAACAAAATGTTTTGTTAACTTTTTGGCTTGAACAGCAAATTCACATACTGTAGCTTTTCTACTGTTGTATTTTGAGTGCAGGGGGAGAGAAAGAAACAGATCCAAAAGTTTTATTTTTGAAAGAGTGGTTGAAATACTTTTAATTCATAAATTTTATTATGTCTCATTTGTAATTTATTATATGCATTGCTTCCTAATCTAATTTAAATGTCATGCACAAATTAACCAAAGACCTCTAATGAGTTAGGGTTTTTTAATATCGAGAACATTTTTCAATCTTTAAAATGTTTCTAGTGTTACAGTTTAACCCATAAATGAAAATGTAGGTTATTAGGAGGAGAAAAATATAGATAACAATTGAGACTTACGCTTTTTTGATGAAGCTTTGCAGCTACTCTTGCCCCAGGTGTTGCTATTCCAGACAAGGCAAACTTCAGTTGCAAACCTGCTCCAGTTGGAAGCTCAAACTCGTTGTCCATGAATATGTAGTGGACAAATAGATCCCTGTCAACACCTTTTGAGATGGCTTGTGCAATCTGGGAATCAAACAAGGAAATGAACACTAACAAACCCACACTTTGGAATATGCACATTTTGTACTTTTCAAACTGATCAGGGAATGAGTGCAACTCTATAATCCAAAAGTTAATTTCATATGGAGTAAGAATCTAATTTCCACACTGCTTCACTGATTCACTGCTTCAAAAAATATACTAAAGATTGTCAGCAAAATCTGAACTTTAAATGAACACCAGATTTTTTACCAGCCTTGATACACACAGGTTATCCACCTTAACATACACATACAAAGGTGAATTGGTTTAGATACCATGTAATATTCTGGTTTCCCCAAAGTCAATGGCAAAGCATTATTTTACTTCAATGAAAGAAGGATACTACCAAACATTCCTAAAATGTACTGCATCTTTTCATTTTAACATGACAAGGATGACATTTTTAATATTAACACATATTTACATAATTTAAAATTTAGTCATGTAACTTAGTAGCCAGTATCAAAGTTTTGGGAATTGTTCCAGTAGATATCTCAATAATACAATATAATCTGAACTTTCCCTTTTTACTTCCCTTCACCAATCCTCCAGGAGGACTCAACTTGGTTATTGAGGAGTCTTCACAGATTTCTCAGTCCTTCAACATAAGCCCGGATATTTTATTTTAAATAATTTTATTTTCATGCTGGTATCAAATATTTTTACATAATAGTTAAATACAATCTAAATCTTAAAAAAAATCTGGTTGAAAAAAAAAATTATTATGCACATTGCTGCATCAGAAACATACCATTTCAGGAACAGTCTGAAGAGTTTTAACACTCTTTAAAATCAAACTTCCCAGCAGTTTAAAATCATTGAGTTTCATGTACCCAAGTTCTTCTCCCAGGATCCTTAGATATGCTCTTCCTTCTGGTGCTTCTTTGCTGCCCAATTCTTTTATCAGTTTTTCAAGGTTAAGTATTACTCCTTTCATGATATCCTGAAAATTCAGTCAGAAAGCAATAAACAGTTTTATAAGAAGCATGCAAGGTCATATATCTAGAACAGGTACTTATTAATGTCAGCTATTCTGCACATGCACTTATAGATTTCTCTCCACTCAAAGACCCCTCCTAATGCAATTAAGAAAACATGTCGTTAAATAACATGAAGGATTTATGTTTATCTCACCATAGAGGAGAAGGAACATACAGAGTAAAGCACTAAGTGCTGTAATTACTGTGTAAAAATAGGAATGCTGTGCTGCACAGAGAATGTTTTCAAGCAGTACCTGATCCTGCTTGCCATCCTGTGAGTAACCAAAATAGTCAAAAAGTGCCTTGGAAACCTTCTCTGGCACTTTGCCATCAACCCAGTACAAGGCCTTGGTTGCAGTGTCTGGGAAAAATCCATTCTCTCCAAACAACGCTTCCAGTGTTGGTTCAAATCCCTTTCCATCCAAGCCAAGCTGAAATGAACAGAAAGGACAAAGCATAATGAGACAGTTGCCTCCTTTTCTTTGGAAGTTTACAACAAACAGACTTTCTGGGGAGCAAAAAATGCATTTATAGTGTATCCTAGAAGCCCATGACTCTTAACAGAAGATATGGAACACTATGTCTTATAATTCATTTCATCTCAAAAAAAAAAAACCTATGCATAGGTTGTATCTCACTTAAAATCTACTATGAGTACTTCAGTGTGCCAGTGATGATTCATTAGCACAAAGTCAATTTGTTACAGATGTTCATTTTACCCTGAGCCCTTTAATAACTTCAACAGGGTCGTCCATCCAGCCAGTGGCAAGTGACATCACATAATGAATGGCTTGCTCTAAAGCCCATTGACACCAAATCAAAGTCCCCCTGTAGTCACAGTGAGCTTTAGATTTCTCCCAAGGCTTGTAAAAAAAATACATTATTCACAGAAAGTTGTTATAAGAAAACCGAAATGAGAAAGAAAGCAGCTGAATACTAGCAAATGTTTTTGGTAATTGTTGTACCTCAAAGACATCACTTGGGTCGAATCCATAGGCATGCAGGGTGGTTTTCAGCATGGTCTCTTTAGGAATGTAACTGTTTGGATCAAATATCACATTTCCTTCTACTTTGGCAGAGATGGGGTCAAGTCCAGGTACAGAAACTCTTTTTGAAATCTGATAATTTTGTGAGAATTTTCTGAAATCTTTGGCTGTTGGGAGCTGATTTCCTTTCAGAGCTTCTTGAACTCGACTTTTTAGACTAGGGAAGAGGATAGCAATTAAAATATGATTAGTATATACTCCAAACACTCAGACATATATATTCCAGACACTTTAGTCTTAGTTAAGGGATTTTTTATGCCCTTTGCAGACATTCATACAGCTGTGCTGACTGCTAATGGATAGGTCTCTGCATATATTTAATAGTAAACATAAGACTTAAGGGAAAGACCATAATCTAGCACTGTCCTGACAAAGCCAGTTTACTCAGCCAATGTGCTTGTTCAAAAAAACAGAAAAACCAGTCCAAAACTCCACTGCTAGGTAACTACTACTGCAACTATGGTCAAAACTATTTTCTTCCAATGAGACCAATATACACCTAAATTTCACTTACTCTTCGATGCCCAGTTCTTCAGAGTCCAGGATGTTGGCAATGTGTGAGGCAACAAAGTTTTTCACCTGCTCACTCTTCTCCTTTGTGAGGACTCTCAGAATCTTTGCAAGATCACTTGGGGAAGGATTTTTCATCACTAGGAGATAGGACGCTAGACGTTTGTCTGTGGGTGCATCCACTTCTTGGAATGCTTTGAGAAGTGCTGAACGGTCCTATACAAATAGAGAAAGGTTTGCATTGATGAACTTGCTCATGGATGATATTGCTAAATCCTCTTGGGTGTATATAGGGTGAAATAATCACCCTATAGAATATTCTTAAGAATATTAATTATATTAATATTATGGGTCCCTTCCAATTAAGAATATTCTTAATTGGAAAGGACCCCTAAGGATCACTGAGTCCAAGTCTTTAGTGACTGCATACCTATTTTTGTACCTTATTTCTACAGTTTATCACAACAGTTTCTTTGAAGTTATTTTGTTAAACTTTCTTTTACTAGAGAACATCATAGAAGTTATGGCCTTATTAAAACTGATTTTCATAGAATCAGAGGATCACAGAATCGTTTGTATTGGAAGGGACCTTAAAACCATCTAGTTCCAGTTCCTCTCCCATGGGTAGGGGCACCTTTCACTGGACCAGGCTGCTCAAAGCTCCCTCTAATCTGGCCTTGGACTCTTCCAGAGATGGGGCATCCACAGCTTCCCTGAGCCAGAGCCTCACCACCCCCACAGTAAAGAATTTGTTTCTAATTTCTAATCTAAAATTAGTCTCTTTTAATTTGAACCCATTCCCCCTTGTCCTGACACTAAATGATCTTGTAAATAGTCTCTTTTATCCTTTATTTTATTATATTTTTAATTTATTTTTCCCCTCTTTTTTTTCCCTTATCTTTTTATGTTTGCTTT
>VXBC01000605.1:104424-180688 GCA_013399945.1 Ploceus nigricollis | reverse complement strand
TTTTTATCTCGTACATACAGGTTACACTTTTACTTAAGAATTCTGATTTTTGATCGTTGGGAATCATATGTGTAGAAAAATTGTCAAAATTTGGAAAAGAGATCACTCAGTTTAGGAAAAGAAGATGCTCAAAATCTACTGCTGCAGGAAAATTAAAAACAGTTTAAAACTAAGTAATAATTTAAAAATTTAAACTAAACTGATAAGAAAAATCAATACTAATTATTATAAAAATTAAACTAATAATTGAAATTTAAATTTTAATACTAAATTTAGTATTAAACTAAATCTGAGGATGTGAGTTTCAGGTGTTTCCAGTCTCCCAGACTTTTTAGGCCTTGTCTGGAAATGAGAGCACATCTTTTAGAGAAGAAATTTTTCAATATTGAAACTACCTCACCATACTGAGCAGAAATGCTCTGTACAATGATACCTATTCTGCAAGGGATGCTGTAATGTCACTGCATTGTAAACACACATCTACCCAGTACTATTAACAATGACAACAAAATGCCAGTATAAAATAGGGACAAGACATTTTCTTAGTTAAATACATTTAAGTCTGATGTAATTAATTAGTTAACACCACCTTTAAATAAGCAGAACTCCATTTAAGACACTAAAAGGAACAGATCTGAACTTCCCATTTTAACTGAGACTAACTATGTAAAGAAACTGCATCTCAAAAGAGCAACACCCACTAAGTCAGGAGGTTTCCCAGCTGTGTGTATGGAAACTTACTAAAGGGGTTCTGAAAAGCTGGGGCCAGCTAAAAGAGAGATAGCAAAATTGAAACAATGGGAATAGCTTTGCATATTCAGTAACTCCTGTGAACAGCCAAGGTGAACTGAGAACAGTTTACCCTGGTTCTTGTGACCAATTTACCTCTTCAGTAATTGTCATTTTCCTGAATGCCTGGATGGCTGCTTTCTGAACTGAAAGTGATGCAGCTTCATTTCTGATACACGTCTTCAGAGAAGATTTCACACTGGGTTTAGCTTTCTCCATCACTGCACCCATGTTTCCAATAGCCTGGCAGTGATGAAAACACAGAAAGATGATAAAAACTTCCTCTCCACCAAGAGAAGTAGAGTAATATATGTGATAATATAATATCATATAATACAATATAATATAATATTAGTATTATAATAATAGCCTGCATAAGGAAAGAAGGAAATAAAAATACCCGGAGTGTGAGG
The DNA here is from genome assembly GCA_013399945.1 of Ploceus nigricollis. Lineage (NCBI taxonomy): Eukaryota > Metazoa > Chordata > Aves > Passeriformes > Ploceidae > Ploceus > Ploceus nigricollis. The sequence continues at coordinate 179,486 of VXBC01000605.1, read as the reverse complement.
TATGTGAGTTCATCTTCCCCAGAACAATCAGTGCCAAGCAGTGACACCATGAAGTCTGCAACATCTGCTATTTCCTCTGTCACAATCTTCTTCTCATTGTAGAACCTAAAGCAATAGATAAACACATCAGAAACAGAAGAGGAAATGGGGAAATATCTATATTTTATTCCTAAAGAGCAAATACATGAAAATAAAAATATCCCCCAAAAGTGAACACTCCTAGGGTTTAGTCAAAGCACTGTAATTTTGTACAATTGCATGCTATCATTACTTACTTAGTAACAGAATGACTCAAGCCATAAAATGAAGCTCTACTTGGCTGATACTGGGCCATGTTAAGAATTTCCCGTATTCTTTGTGGAGTTGGAGAAGGCAACAGTCCTAGGGTGTATGTGACCAGGTCTGCCACAAGTGGATTCACACTTCCAGTTCTCAGGATTTGAAGGATTGCACTGTAGCACTCTGGAGTCCCACACTGGGCCAGGGCCTGGACACTGATGGAGCTGAAAGGAGAAGTGATGACTTTTATTAATTAATTCCCTGTTTGCAGTTATCGCTGCATGTTGACTGTTTGAAACAAACATATGGCAGGTTCATTAAGGTGTTTTAATATAAATGATGTAAGCTTATGTGTGTCTGGAAGCAAATTATGCAAATTCTTACCAAAGAGAAGTTTCTTGGTTTTGCAAGTTATACTAATAACCCAATTAAATTAGAACAAGTAAGTATTAACGATATGCTCATTACATGGATGTGTCTTTTTTTTTCCTTCACAACAGACTTTTCCACAACTTTAAGTATTATCATCTAATATATCGACCCAGATGGAGGCTCTAGTTCCTTTACAGATGGAGGACATAAAGTATATGAGCTGGCTCAAGTCCAGCTCGGACAAAAGAATAAGGGTGTGGAGTGGAGGGCAGGGTCAGACCAAACAATAGCACTCTTCCATGTCTGCTGAAGTCTCACACTCAAAACTGTGTTCTTTGCTGTAAGTCACACTTGGGAGTTTGAAATTACAGCCATTGTCCTTGAGCAAAGCTGCATGAAAGATATTTGGCTATAAAAAGGCATCCAAAGGATTGTGTCAGGCACACACAGTTGGCTTGATGCTCCCTCCCTTATTTCCCTCTCTGCATAGTTCTCAGAACACTTATCTTTCTGAAAGACACTCATTACATCCAGTACATCTCTAATTTAAAACTATTTGCAGCAAATCATCAACTATACCATGGTTTTGCCATGGCATTGATGTGTGGTGTTCTTGCACTGTGAAGTGCTGAAACATACCTTGAGGTTTCCATCATCTTTGGAACAAGAGAGCCAAGAGTGCTGTTGTGTAAACTCCTCAGCCCAGAAACAAATCTGTAAAAGAGTCTTGCTCTCTGCTGGTTCTCCTGGGAGGCTGTAAGTTTCTGCATTTCCTGCAGGGTTTTCAGAACAGCATCGCCCTGCCTGGGCAGTTTGGCATCTGTACTTTCCAGTGCAAGTCCCTTCTCTTCCAGTGCATCTGGAAATTGGAAAAAATTGCATTCTTTATGTCTTCATTAGGGAGCTATGTTAATTTTTATCTTCTGTCATACATTCAGTATAAACACAAAGTCTGTACATTATTTAATATGATAACTGTTGAAGTTTAACAGCTGAACAGCTTACAAAAATAATGGTGTGGAATTTAATATAATTGTCCCAAAAGTTGAATATTTGTATACATTATTTTATATTTTCATGAAGATTATTCCTTAACACCTCTCATATCAACATAGTTTGCTTTTTCAACTTTTAATAAATATATGTTATAAGAAATATTTTATGACTGGGATTAACAGCTGCAGGTCAGAAAAGTATGTTTCAGAACAAAATATATAGTAATAATGGATTGTTTACATTTGGCACTGAAGCTAAAAGATGCATAAGAAATTATGGGTAGCTGAAAAGGGTTCATTAAACTAATTTCCAATAAGAAAAAAATTACTTTTCAAGCAAATTATACGTTTTTAATTTTAAAGGATAACTTTAAAATTAAGATGAAAATACAAAGATTATTTAAAATTAGGGGTGTTTTTAAATTTCTCAGGTTTTCCCATTTTATACTCAAACTTTTCCTTACTAAGTTGATAAAATTTCATTTAAAATAATGAATTTATTTGGTCCCCTCATCTTTAATTAATTCACTATAAAAAAATTTGAAAAAAAAAATTGTCCCTGTATTTATATTTTATCTCTGTATTTATAATATTGAGAACTGCAGCTATACCTCCATCAAAATTTTTGTTAGTGATCTTTGGGGTATCTTCAAGCTTCAGAGTCTGGTTAACCTCTGTCATGACACCATAGCGATTTCTAGGAGAGAAAGAAAAATTCAGTGCTTTAGTTAAGTCCAAGTCCCTTTACAAGGTCTTGACAGGCCTTCTGCCTTCTTAAAAACAAAATGTCCATTTAGGGATGAAGTCAGGGCAGAATGTGATACATCACCATTTAGAATGGATATTTATAAATATAGGGTAATAAATAGTGAGCAACCTACTTGTATGAGGAAGGCAGAAACAGGTGTTTTTCACTGCAGACAGCATCTCTTATGTGCCTTTTCTTTGCATCAACATTGTAATGACAGAACTGAGTGCTCTTCAGAAGGGCAGATAACGGGGTGTTCTGTAAAATAGTTTGGCGGTCACTTACTGAGTAGAATAGGAAACAATCATAGTTTTAAAGGCTGACACAGTTTTACTGTAAGATTAACAGTTACACATTGGAAATGAAGGTTCATAACTGGAATCATTCTTACACAAAGACAAAATTGTGCCAGTAACAATCTCTGGACTTAAGTCTCTTCTCAGGCAAAAATCCCACTGAAATGTTCCCTCAGGCCTTATTGAGGTGCTTGGGTTAGTAGTTACTTCATGATTGATCCCCTGCTGCCTACAACAAAGGCTCCTTCATAAAACCAATTTGTAATTTTTGGAATAGTTCAGTCCCCTTGTAACAACTGTGATGTTCTCTTTAATTTCAGTCTCATGACACAAATTTTAAAGATTTCTACAAAAAGCTGTAGAAGTGGCAGAAATAATAAAATGTGTTTTCAGCATTATATGAAACCATTTTGTTTTTTAGTTAAAACACCCAAAAGCACAGACACCATCAAATCATAAACAAATCTCACAATATTCATGCAAGCAACCGCATTTGACCATTGTAGATAAACAGGTAGAGTGAACATTTTGTCAAACCACTTACTTCAGGACATCTAGAGCCCTATCCTTCTGGACCTTACATATACTTTAGAGTTTTGGAGGTCTACATGTTTTAGATAAAATTGGAATTTTGAGAATTTTGACCCACAAAACTAAAAATCTGGCTATGCTCTGAGAGATTATTGAATAATCAATAGTACCAACTCCATATGTGAAAAGCTCTCATTTAAAATAGAGAAGAACATGAAAGAAGGTAATTTCACTCTCACTCTGCATCTGTTTTTCTCTATTGACAGCCAACAATACTGCAGTCTGATCTAGTGGAAAGGTGCAGTAAAACTACGTTTTCAAAAAATAAATATAAAAGTAGTCATGGTAGTGGTTATTTATAATTTTAAGTTCTGGTGTGAAAAATGTTACATTATATAATTTTTAATGGCATACTTACTAGTCCTTTTACAATGGCAATGGGGCTGACATGATCTCTGATGGGACTGAAGTTGTCACAGCCTTTCAGGTACCTGGTAATTGAAATATCTTCTGCAACATTCCCTTTTCTGGATTTGAATTCAACTTCACTGTCACACTTTCCGTACACAGTATCCTGGAAAGAAGAAAGAAGTCAGTGCCTTTGCTTGTGCTGTCAGACATTTTCTGATCTACCTGAAAGGCACTCTTTCTGATCTGAATGTCCGTGCCTTTTGAAAATGATGTTCAGGAATAACTCTGTCTAGGTGAGCTTTTTTCCATTGGTTAACACAATAATGTTAATGCTTTCAAAAGACCTACCATTGGAATTGTTTTTATGTTTTCCACCGTTTCTGCTGGCACAAGGAGAGCTGAGATGATACCTCTCTTGAGATTCAGTACATTCAGAGCTTCGTCCTTCTCTGGATATAGCTTGACCTTTGTTCCATCCTGAATGCTGAATTTTAGCTCATTCCTGCCCCCCAGAAAAACAACATTAGTATGAAATCATATTAAAGCCACACAGTGAAGAACATGTTATCAGTAACCTACTGGGCTAGAGATAAAGCATCATGTTTATCTTGGTCTATCATTATTTACTATTCACTGCTGTTACTAACAGAAAGTATTACTATTAAAGCAGCAAAATTCTAACCAAGGACATTTTGATTTCACCAGATTACGTCATCTAAGGGCAAGCAAATACCAAGAGTAATGGCTGAAAGTTGGAATTGCATAAATTTGGAGAGGAGATAAATTTTTAGAATGAGATAATTATTAACTACTGCAATAAACTACAAAATGATGGGAAGGATTCACTACTAGTCTGAGTCTTTAAAGAAAACCTTAACTGTTTTCTGTAAAACATATTTTAACACTGTCTCTAGCTGGTTTGAGATTTATAGCTAGTGAGACAAGATGACTACTGAGGCACTGAAAGAAGCATGTCTAGTGCACTGACAAGCACTAGAGGCTAGCTGGGTGGAGGGAGTAGAAGAAATTAGTTACAAAAGCAAATATGTAGGGAAAAGATTAGCTACACAGGCCGTTAGAGATTGGGATTGGAAATCTGGACTTCAGTCTCAAATGCCTTTCTATTGCACAGTCTGTTAGCAAAGGAAAATTATCTTAAACCAGCTGAGTGCAGCCATTTGAGAATGTGCTTGCAAGAAGGAACAATAATTACACCTGCAATAATTTTTTGAGGCACTACCCAACAACTTCCTGATGTAGACGACAGAAATGAAGAAACCATTCCAGGTGAAAATGTTGTATGTAAAATTCCCTTCCCTACTGGCAATTGAGAACTATGTTAACCCTAAAGTGTGTCAGGGATAGCTCTGCTGTGGAACCAGCTTACAAATCTACCATGTTATCATGAAATGTGTTCCATGCCTAAAAAAACATAATCAGGGTGGACTGCTTACACTGCAGCCTCTTCCATGTTAAGGTCCCAATTATTGATGATAATTGACATTGCTTACTTTGACATGGCAATTGCAAAGTCCTCAGAGTTTTTGGACTTTTTCAGAACAGCCCTTCCCTCTGTGTCAACACCAAATGTCTCCCTCAGGGAGCAATGCATTGTCCTCAGGATGAAGCGGCACAGCTGGGGTACCTCCAGTTCAACCTGAAAACACAAATATTATATGTTATTCTTTTTAGCATTATCACATTTCCACAATCACCCTGCTACTGCTTTGAAATTTCCTTGGGTTTTGTAAAGTGTCAGGATCACCCTGCTACCAGCTGTTGGGAAAGACTCCAAAGTGGTCTAAATAGCTTAAGGTAATTCCATGGAGGAGATAAGAGGGCAAGTATTTGCTTGGCTAATAGCATGGATCATACTAAATGAGCAACTTAGTTTCTGAGAATTTTGAGTATTAGAACTGTATGAAAACTTGAGTCATTACACTGATCAATGTGTTTAGACTCTGTCAGAACAGTATGTGCTAAATAAAAATATTTTTCACAGTTACTCCATTTCAGGAAAAAAAAACCCTCAAAACCAACATCATGTTGAGAAAATTTTGGGCAAGATAAGGTGACGTTGGGTAGTTAAATTGCCTATGGGACCTTTTACTCCCACAGGCCTGGTATTGTCCTGAATTACCATCAGCAGGCTCTCATGTGATCTTCATGGCATCAATGAGTTATTTTAATTCAACTTCTAGAATGTTTGATGGACATTGGTAGACCGAGCCTGGGAGCTAGGGAAAACGAAGTACCAGGTCTTGCCCTTTTCTCATGTAAAAGTACAGCCAGACTGGGATTGAAATGCATGGGCACAGAGGTATGGACTTCTGCCATACTCAGTGCCTCTGTCTAGAACAGGGTGGGGCTTAGTCTTCATGATTCTCAACATGCGCCTTTCAAAAGGATGATCTTGTTTGGAAAATCACTGAAGGATGCTCCCCAGCTTCCAGTTCCCATGTTGCTAAGTGCCCAGTACTCAGCTGGGTGTATTTACTTCTCTTTGCCTACCTTGCAAGTGATCTTTGAACCACTTCGAGAATCTGCTGTTCCTGTGATCCCACTTGATGTCTCTGCTTCATACGAGTAAACATATTTTCTGAGGGGTTTAAATCTGGTTGCATCCTCTGCAATTGGGAAAATGAGAGTGGTTTTATGACCTGGGTAGGATATACATATGTAATCCTTACAGTGCGTGCTTAGTGTTGTGTTACTAAAATGAATGCCAGAAAAAGGAAACCTGAAGACCCATGCTCCCACTATTTCCTTTTACAGAATATCTTTCAGACAGAGAAGTGATGCCTTCATGTCAGTTGGATACTTTCTGAAGCATAGGACAAAACTTCTGGGAGCAGCATAAATTTTGGGGTCTACTGCTCAGATGGGATCTGACACTGTGACCCCACCTATCCTTTAAATCACACCCAAAAAGCAAATGAGAAACACAGGAGAAAACTTGAAGTGTGAAACTGTTTTAAAACAACCCTGTGGCTTCTAAATTGAGCCAATCAAATTGTAATTTTCAAACTGGTAATAAAAAGATTCCTTTCAGCTCAGATTTTTTCCATCATAATGCAAATACAAAGAGCTGCTTTACCAGTCACATGATGGAGACTGAAAGCAAAAAACCATAGAAATAGACAACACACCAAAACTCCCATTCCTCAATACAATTTCATCTGAATTTATGGATGATCTTTCTGCCCCATACTCCCTGAAATATGATTTACTCTAATTCACTTCTTAGAGAAGAAAATTTTACTAGGGTAGATTATTTTTAATGAACATAAGCTTTAGTTACATAAAGAAAATCCAGAACAAGGGAAAAGCACTAAATTATGACTAGGACTATCTCAGGAGGGAGTATTTCCAGAGGTGTTTCTCCTTCTATCAAAGGAAGCCCCAAAACCTAATAGGCTTCCTCAAAAGAATCAATTCCACCTGTATTTAACCTCTCCCTGTTTCACTCAGACCCAACCATCTGTAATTTGAAACCCTGCAAGTAGGAATGAACAGGAATAGAAATATAAAGAAAGAAATAATCTCTGTGTCAAATACAGGAATATAAGATATTTCTTTGGTGTCTGGAATGAGTAACTTAAGCCAAACAATATCCTCAATCACAATTCACTCCCACTAAAACTGCAGGCATTGTTTCAAACTAAAGATGATGATCAGGCACTTGAAGTCTCTGTGTTGGAGCAATCCAGATCAATCTGAAGCAAAAATTACTGTTCCCTTGGTTTAGACTGAGCAACTCACTGGAACTGATTCTGTTGTGATCCTGAATGGAAGACAATTTCCTAAATTGCTCCTCTGTGGTTATTTGTGACTGCCTGACCATATACAGTCCTGATCTACTTTTATAGAAAAACCAAAGATAGGTAATGCTGGTGTAAACCCAAATACCCACCATCAAATCTGTATGACTTTGCCTGCCTCTGGCTGCAGGAATGTAGCTAAATCTTCTTTTATCAAATCTTTGACATGTCAGAAGCCAATGGAAATGTTAACATTGCCCTTTATGTCACACCATTTCATACACAGGGAGGACAACAACTTAGTACTATAAATCTCATTTCCTCACTGCACTATCACTTTTACAAGCTTTACATACTTTAGATGAGATTATTTTCATGTAATTGCTAAAAAGAATTATTGCAATAATAACTAACTGTCATACAGTAATCAGCATCTTAAAAACATTTGAGAACCTAATTAAATTATCTATTTAACCCTAGAATTAGCTGCTATTAAGAGATTCATCACTAATCCTGTCACTTTTGGCTATCCTAGTCCCTAAATGTACTCAGATAAATTTGCAACACCGGTATCTACGTTGCTAGAGTGAAAATTATTGCTTCATATCCTGTTTTAAACAGAAATCAATGAATAAGGAATAGAGAAATGATAAGCTTAGAAATACACATAACAAATAAGTAATTGTATCAAAAAATAAACAAGAAATTGGCAGTGAAGCCCAGCAGTCTTTGAGGTGGTTCAGCCATCTGAAGTAAACAAAATTGCCTGGAGATGGTGCTAAAGCACCCAACAAAGGAAAAAAAACCCTGAAGACTAAGAACAAACGAACTCATTCAGTACTTTGACCCTGTGGTGGAACATTATGTATCTAACCGAGCAGTCAGCACCAGTCAGAGTTCATGACAAAGACAGAGCATAAAGTCAGCATTTCCTGACTCTTGGCTTGTTTAAAGAAATTGCTGTCCTTGCTGACAGAGTTGTTGATTTATTCTACAGGTATTTAGTTAGAAATCTAAGTGCAATTATGTGGGCTTAGCAGCAGCTGTGAAGGGTAAATAAAACGTGAGATTCAGTCCACACTGAAGTGGAGTGTACTTAACCTCATTGTTAAAGCTTCATATTTGGCAAGCAGGGATTTCTAGATTAAGGAATTTGCATCTGACAATTAAGAAATAAATAAAAAAACCCAACCAAACAACAAACCCAAAAACCCAAAGGAAAATAGTTTCTTAATGGGAATTTTAGGAAAGTTCAGAAACTTAACCTCAGCTTGTCCAATCTTAGGAAAATTTTAAAATTATTTGAACCAAGCCTAATGGATAATTGAATACTTAAAATAAATGGCAAGAAGGACTTAAGAATATTACCATCACTTTCATTTAAGTTATTTCAGAAGACAAGATTAGGAAAACTCAGGCTTTGAAAGATGTTTTCAGTTAAAATAGTGGCATAAGATAACAAAAGGAAATGCAAAAAATCACTTACTTGAACATCCTGGATTTGCACTTTCAGGTGATTCTTCTTCTGTAAAAAACCCAAACAAACAACATTAAAAATTGGAAAAGCTGTTTACAAAAATGTTTGTAAAACAAGACAGATGAAATGTATCATATAACACATTTTAAATTTTAGTCTATTTGACCACACAAAAATACTGCAAAATGGATGAATGGCTATACTCTGTTTTTTGTAAGTTTAAAATAGAACAACTTTGAAGGTTAATACAAAAATTCTCTGCCAATAACTCTTTTCTGAATATTGAGAGTTTATTCCTTGGAGGAAAAGAATGCTAGTTGGAAGTCTATTCAAGTTAAGAAGAATTATTTGCTCCAATCAGTGTTAGATACGTTCCATATGACTCTATTTAAATAAAATAAAATAAAATTAAATTAAACATAATCTACTAAAATTTTTGCATTTATTGGATGCTCTGTCATTCTTTGGGATATCACACATGAAGGCCAGCACTTTCCACAATGTTCTCTGCACAAGTTTTCATTCTGGAAATTCTAAGTAGACCACTCTATAGACATAGACTGTAACAGTAGCATCAGAAATACTACTATTGCTATTAAAATAAAATTAATAATATCATTAATAACAATTAGAAACAAGGTTTATTGTATAGCAATACATTTGTGTAACATCAGTCAGGAACAGAGTATTAGTTCAACAAAGATGTACATATGATGAATTAGATCTCCATATAAAACCAGACCTGCATAATTACCTCTAGACTCACTTTTCTCCTTAAGCTCCTTGAAGCCTTCGGTAACACAGAAGAATACAGCTACAGAGCTGTATTCTAAAAAGCCACTTCTTGGGAAGCAAGGATAGCTCACAATCCATAGCATCATATTGATCTCACTTGTCTTTTCTGATCTTAGGAAAAAACCTCTCTACTGGCCTACTTCTTTTACTGATGACTGTGTCCCTTCAATACAAAATTGCATATAAATTGCCTGCCAAATACAATTTGCTTTACTGCTCTCTCTCTTCACATGTGCTGCAAAATAGGTTAGCAACAGCTGGGCCAAGTCTGCATGGTATCTTCAAGCTATAGTAGCTCCATGAGGGTTTAAAAAGACAATGCTACAGAAAAACAGTGAATGCTTTACAAGCTGCAAAATGCATTAAATCTATTCAAAAGCCATCAGGGAACATTCAGGACTTTTCTACGTTGGGATCCTCCTATGACTGCCCATGCCTATAAAGGGAAGAAATTATATCTTTGCCACATGGAACCTTTCTAATTCTATAAGCCATGGTCCTTTTGATTTTTTTTCAATATTGTTGTTTTAATGGGCTCATAAATAAAGCAGTAAAGAGCACTGACATAAAAGAGAATACTTACGTGTAAGAACACCACTGCTGAGCAGCAGGGAGAGCAGCAAGAGCTGCACAGGGCCCATGGTGAGCCCCGGTCCCTCTTGCCGCTCTTTCTTTATCTCTTTTGTCTTCCCCCTTCAAGTCTTCCCTGCTGCCTCAGGGAGAGTGAGCCTTCTGACTTGGACCTCCATTTATATAGTCTGTAGCAAGCAGCTGAGTCAAACAGTTTAGAAAGCTCCGAGCAAATTGCCAAAGGTCCAAAGGTGAGAGTCCCAGATCCTCACTGCGCTCCACACCATGCCCTGCTTTGGTTACTGATAGTCACAGAGACATTTAGGTTGGAAAAAACCTCTAAGATCATTGAACTAACCTCCAGTAAACTCGGGATTCTCCAGTTAGTCAGGGCTGTTCATAAATGATTGACAATGGTTCAGTGAGCACTCCTGCTAGCTCCCCATCCTTCCTCCTCTCAGAATCAAAAACTATAATTTTGTGAACTCTGTGATTTCATGATGAATCCAAACACTCCTAAAACACAGGGCTATCCAAGTGCCTCCTCTTCCTTGCCTGCCCCTTCTGAAGAGTTTAGAGCCCTCCACTATGGCTGTCCAGTAATTCAAGTCATCCCACCATGCTCCCATGATGGCCACTACATCACAGAATCCCTGCTGCACAATGGCTTCCAGCTCCTCCTGTTTGACATCCACGCTGTGTGCGTTGGTGTAGAGGCACTCGAGCTGTGCTTCTGGTCCTGCCACCTTTGGAGGGGAGAAGCTCTAATTCCTATGTGATGATTCTCAGGTGCATCCACTGTTTGTAACACACCAACAACTCCTGTGTCTTTGCTGCCACAAAAGCGGGTCCCCATGCCCTACCTCCGCTGAGGCGGCAGATCAAGGGGCTGTGGCAGGACACGGTCCCTCAAACACTGGCATGCTGCCCCCAGGCTTATCTGAAGGCACAAGACTGAGCTAGAGATAAGTCACTTCCAGTTCACTGGTCTTTTCCTTAAGCAGAGTTTTAAGAGCCAAATCCCCCAGCTAGAGACTCTAACAATGTATTCAAATAAATGTACCACACCTACATAAGTGATTACAATGCATAAATTAGAGATGGAAGAAATTATCATTGCATCGTGCTTCAGTACAGATGGAGAAGCTCAAGAATACGAGTACTTGACAAAATGAGAATATTGTGCAACTACTGGCTGGAGATTGAAAGGTTTTTTTTTTCTTTGGAACAAAATTTGTCATATGCCTTTTAAAAATATTTTACTTTGACTTAAAATATTCAGGTAAAACAGGTCGTGCCTATTTTGAAAGTAAGCTCTGCATAATTCTTTTGTCTCCTTATTGTTAGGTTCAATTTTTGTTTGCTAATAACAGCAAAACTGTGAAAACTAGATGATAAATTTTATCTGAATGAAGATGATGAAGCTATGAAAAAAATAAACTTGATTAAATGCAAACAAATCCCCCTTTTTAGGGTTATGTGTATTGGCAAAAAAGACAGGGTTTGTGTCATGAGAAATTCTAGTAGTTTGAATTCTTTCTCTATTCATATTTATCAAAGCTAACTGCAGTAAAAAAGTTGACTATGGAGATATTTAAGAACATTTTGTTCAGTAAATTTAATTTTTCATATATCTGATCAAATGGAAATGTTTTGACATTCACATATTTAAATATTTTTCCTTAGTTTGTTGAATCAAAAATCAAATTTTGGCTTAGCTAAGCAGTAATTTCTATAACCCTGCAATGTTGCTATTTTACCATACATCATGGTAGTTATCTTTAAAGTCTCATATTTCTTCATACCCTTTCTCTCTTGGACTTAATAGCTGGATTACATTTCCCAGGGTGCACTGAGATCAGGTAACCCCTAACATCAGCTCAGCCAAATGGTAACCACTGGTGTAGGATGGCCTGAATTTTCCAATAAGGGAGGCATCTTTCTTGTAATCAGGATTTTGTCTGATGACATTAACTAAAGCATGCCATTTCATAGACATTTCCTGCAAAAATTCCTTTCATGGATTCATTGGTGTTGGAGACACCAGAAAGAAAGCATTTCTTTGATTTTACTGGTTTCTGTCCTTGGCTTATACCAATCACAGATACAATAAATACAGATTTTAATTTTTTTACTTTCGAAAAGCAACATTTTTTATTTACTTTTGGGTCCACAGCTGCCCCAATATGTGCTGTGATGTGTAAAAATGACGTTTTCTTATAGTATGATTGTACCAAAGAGAGTGCAGAAAGATAGCATTTCATTCATAGCATTTGATTAATTTCTGCATGCAAACATAACAGCTTTGACTATTTCCTAAAATCTATTTACTTGTTCACTGTAGCACTGCAGAGAAACAGAGCTCTGAAGTGCCCAGCATTGAGAGTTAGCTATGTCCCTGTTTTGCTTGTGTCTCCTCACTGCCTTCACGTGGTTGTTCAGGCTGAAGTTGAGCCTGACTGTATTAATATCAAGTTGCATGGCTATAAAAAGGTTACAAAAGTCATGACTCAGCCCATAAGCATGCAGGTAACGAGTGCACCAATCTGCTGTGACAGTTTTATACTGCTGTATTACCTAGTGTCCTGGTTTTGGCTGGGATAGAGTTAATTTTCTTCTTTAGTAGCTGGTGCAGTGCCATGGTTTGGATTTAGCATGAGAATAACGTTAACAACTCACTGAAGTTTTGCTTGTTGCTAAGTAGTGCTTACCCAAAATCAAGGTCTTTTCAGTTTTCATGCTCTGCCAGTGAGGAGGTTCACAAGAACCTGTGAGGGAGCATGGCCAGGACAGCTGTCCCAAACTGGCCAAAGGGCTATTCCATACCAAGGAATGTCATGCCTGGTGCATAAACTGGGGCGAGTTGGCTGGGAGCTGCCAATCACTGCTCAGGGATGGGCTGGGCATTGGTCAGTGTGCGGGGAGAAACTGCACTGGGCATCTCTTGTTTCCCTTGGGTTTTATCTCTCTCCTGTTCTTTACAATACTTCTGGGTCACAAAGCCCATTGTTTGTGCATTCCTCAGACATACTGTCTATGGACTGAATCAATGGTTGTAGGAAATGTAGGGAGCAGGACAATACTTCTGATATGCTGAATTAATTTTATACAGAGAGATAATTTGTGGGTGCATATTATGGATGTGCAAAATCTCTTACATGCTGTAGAAGCCTTAGCAATTGTGGAATTGTTAAATGTATAGAATTGAACAAAAAACTCATTTAACATTCAAACTTTAACCAAGCCTAATAAACTGATTTGGGTTTAAATTTTGTTTCTAAACCATGTTGTTCATTAACACTTTATTTTTTGAAAACTCTTAGTTGTAGCTCTCCTGACATTCAGAATCTAGATTTGTTTTTAACAGAACAATTTATTTATGAAACTCTGTCTTCAAACTTCACCTTTTTCCACAACTGCACAAAGAAATCTGCATTAAATCACTCATCTGAATTCATTCCTTCCTACAGTTGTGTCTTCTAGTGAGGAGCTACTTTTGTTGTGCCTGTTTTGGCAATGGCAATAATAGTTTTGTTAATACTGATATAATTAGAGAAATTCCACTAACCTTTAATTATATACTCTGTAGTGTATATATAAAAATATTTTGTATCTATTATGTATATGCATATATTATAAATGGCATGATATATTATAGAATGTAGTCTTTTTTTCTCCTTGGTGATACTGAGAGTTTCTTTGTCTCTCTGGAGACTGCTCAGATGTTTTGACAGTACTTTTAGGAGAGGTTTTTGCATAGTCTTGGGATAAGACTTCTTTAATTAACTGACTGAAACACTTTATTAAGTTTTTTATCTCATTTTCATTCAATGACTTTTGCAAGAAAACAAAGCAGTTTATAGAAGCAGTTATGGTTAGTACTAAGTTACTTATATTCCTTATATTCTTTCCTACTTATATTCCAAAGAATCATTTTGTCTTTCCTTCTGTCCCTCTCTCTTCTCTTTTTCTTTTTTCTCTCCTTCCTTCTTGACTGTCCATTTTCTTCTTTCTTTCTTCTTTTCCCTTCTAAGAAATATACCCACTATGTGGCATTCACATTTATTTTTATCTCATTCAGGTCAAGGCCCAGAGCTTCTGTTATTTGGGAGACATTGGTCTTAGCCTTCTACTGTGTTTCCCAGTTCACAGTGTCATCTGTCGAGGTCTTAGCATGTCCCTCATCAGAGAAAAATGGTTGTATTTTCTGGTGAAACACCTATGGTGCTAACTATAACCCAGTGGCAATTGGGGGAAACTGTGTCTCCCAAAGGAGGTGTTGGAGGTGCACAAACATACCCTCTGTTTGTCTAAGAAGCGCTGCCAGAAGCCTGCTGAGGCATCAAGAGTTGAAAAATATTTGGCATAAGCCATCTCCTCCAGAATTTCTCTCCTTGTAGGTAGTGGAAAATGTTTCCTTTTTACATATTTATTTAGTTCTTTTGAGTATATTCTTGGGCAAAAGGGTCTGACTTCTTTTAGCACTAACAAGAAAATGTATTGAATCCTTTGAACATTTTATTCATATTCTCCTTTCAAAGTATTAAACCTCGTCAGTTCCTTAATTTTGTTTTGCCATTAGGCAAAGAAATTTGCTTTTCAAAAACTGTGGTAGGTTGGTTCTCTAAAATCTGTTTTGAATTTTCCCAAAACATTCCTACAAAGATGTTGCAAACCTCTGATTTATTCTCTCTCATCAACAAGGTGACATCATGAAGTGCTTGATGTATTTCTAAACCAGTACTTTTTCCCCCATTTCTTTCTTATTAGTCCATATTTTTTATTCAAATGCTTGCTTTTTAGCTCACCACTGGAAGACTGATCATGTATTGTCTCTTTTAGTATTAATAATACTGTTTCTGGTACAGATGTTCAGTGCATCTGCAAAAAAGGTAAGGCTAAGAAATAACCCATTTACTCTGAGAATGACAATCTGGGGATTTCCTGTAAAATTACATGCTGCTGTTCTAGCAACTTCCATTGAACCAGTGGCATTTTGTCATCCTTTCTGTCCGGGTTGTAATGTTTCAGTATTGCCTGCCCTGCCAAAACATTGTACTCATGACAGAAGTGGTTCAGTGAGCCATGGTTTTTGAGAGCTCCAACTTGAAACTCTGTGCACCTTTTTGCTTCATCTCTCCCATGGTTTCAGCTCTCCATCATTTTCATACTGCTGGAGCTCATGCTGTCTCCACAGGCTTTCATGTACACAGGATGCCATCCCTGCCTGCAAAATTCCAACTGCTTTCCCAAAATTAATTCACACCACCACTGTGCTTTCTATGATGCTTTTCCTCATCTCTGCATCTGGCTACTTGTCAGAGCCCCAATTTTTTTCCCAGACTTACAAGCTGAATTCATCAAAACAGAAACAGTTTTTTTAGGTTTTGGGGTTTTTTAAAAAATTATTATTGTTATTTCTTTTCAAATATTTATCTGTCACATGTCAACTTTCTACAGAATACCATATTCCTCAAAGAATCACACTATAGTAAAATAGCCTTCTGCATTTCAATTAAATGGAAGCTTTGAATGTAACAGAATTATCCTTCATGGTAATTGTGCCTTGCTGTTTTTCTTTTTGCTGGCTTCTGCTGCTCACAAATACACTGAGGAGTAATGTTTAAATATTTTCCAGTTGTTTTGGGAGCTCATTTTTTCCATCACTCTGAGCAGTTAATTTTTCTTTCTGCTTTTGAGGGCTGTTCAGTAATCATTAAAAGCCAAAGACTCTGACAGGTCGCTTTCACTGTCTCTGAGCTGATCCATCAATTTGATCCATCAGTTTCAACGGATTGATATTGTGCAACACAGCTTTCTACACAATATTATATGGAATTTTACTAGATCATTCCTGAGTCTTTTTAGGACAATGTTCTTCTTGGAGAGGGCAAAAAAAATTCCATCTTCATATTAGTAATAGGAAATAAAATCACAAGCAGACTAACCTGCCTTACAGAGCATAGGAAGCCCTCACTATCAGCTTTCTCCTAACGTTAGATAATTAATACTGCAGAAGATGCCCTCTTGTAAAAATGCAGGTGAACTCAGAATGGGAAGAAATGATGATGTCTGACTCCAGAAGGCTGAATGATTTCTTTATCATATCTGTATTATAATACATTAATATACTATTTAAAGGAAATACTAAAACTACATCCTACATTTCTAACTACCATATCTAACTCTAACTTCACTCGTGGCTCTTTCCCTGAGAGTCCAGACACAGGTGGATGTGATTGGCCATCAGGGCCAAACAATCTTCACCAGAATCCAATCAAGCAATCACTTCAGGTAAACAACTCTCCAAACACATTCCACATGTGAAAACAAGGAACAGAAATAGAAATGGTTTTCTCTTTCTTCTCTCTGTGCTCCTCTATGAAAATTTCCTGAGAGAGTGAAGAATGTGGATACCACAATGCCCCCTGTGACACACTAGGTGCTCGAAGGCACAAGGAAGTCTCTGTGGACTGAACTCACACATGACAGCTAAGGAAATAGATTTAGCCACTGTCTCATCAGAGGAGGAGAAAGAGGTATCAATACATAATTTTTTCCCTTTACTAAGGTGCAGATGAGATACAAGGAAGACAAAAAAAATGAGTCAGTGCTTTTGCATGACGTTACCAGAAATGAAAACAAAACACGTGAAGCCACAAGAGTGACGACAGCAGATATGGCTGTCAGGTGGGGACTGAACTTTAATCTCTATATTGACCAGGTTATAATTCTCATTCCTGGATGATGAACTGCACCTGTTGGGCTTGAGGCTCTGAAAAGTTAGAAAGAAGGGGGACATGTTCTGCATCTGATTGGTACTGACATCAAAGGTTTTTCACTTTCTGGTCACCTTTGAAAATGTAACCTTAATAAACAGTAGGTTCAGTTCTGTTCCCTGGGTAAAAACGTTTTCAAAATTAGAAACATTATTGCAGTGGCTGTGATTTTAAATTCTAGGACAGGCCAAGAGTCACAGAGATTTGAGAAAAAACCCTGACTTTTATCTTTAAACGTAGATTGTATCATTGAAGCACCTTCACTTACCCATACACCTGAGTATTTTGCTGATTAAACAGCACAAATCTACTGATGATATCCAAAATTCTTCATTTTTATGAGGCATCTGAGAAGAAAGGACCTTTTACCCTCTGTCTGAGTTCCTTTCTAATATACCAGCCTAGATTAACATACAACTAACAGGAATGAAAACAATATTTTAAATATCTTTTAATATATTTTAAAACTAAGGCAATATTATTTATTAATAATGAAATAATTGCATCCTTACTTGTATGGGACAATATATGGGACAATACTGTGGTGCATAAAAATACTATATATTTCCCTATCACAGGAACAAGACATCTAAAATATGCTGTCAAATCTAAAACTTTTGCAATGTATTTTAATAAATTTTTGTAAGAAAGGCATTTGCTGTACTTAATGAATTTTTATTTTATTTTATTTTATTTTATTTTACTTCTTTGATTCTGTGTTTCTATGATTCTGTTATTATCAGTTTGGATTTCAAAAAAAATTATCAGTCTTCTAACTAGGATGAGACTTTTTTGTTGTTATTGTATTTCTGAAGAAGGAAATGTGTCTCCTAAAAGCCATATTAGTAAGAGTTATATGTTTGCAAAGGAAGTTCAGTTTTGATGAATTATAACCTTGATGAAATATAAATCATCATGAGAGAGGTGTATTTATTCAGTATAGTAACTTGTCTCTATTATTTCACACAGCAAATGGGAGTTCTACTGTAAACATCTTACATGTGAATGGTTATTTCCTCACCTGCCTACAGATACACACTTCCATACATTGATTAATACAGACTTCTGACTAAATCAAGGGGGTTCCAAATCTAAAGATTTGGTTAAAATTATTTCTAATATTACTATATTTTTTTCAGTAAAATCTGTTATTTTTTAACTCCACCACACAGTCAGAAAGAATGATGCTGGAAATAAGCATGCTATCCTTTGCTGGCCCTGCCTACACATTTGATGGTGTCTCAGGGGCTGGACTGACATCGTAACAGGATTCTGTATAGAGCTTCTGTTTTGGGGTCTGCAGGTTTGAAAATCAGCCCATGACACCTGTGGAAAACATGCCTCTCAGGATAATAGTGAGTTGCAGACAGTTGCCACTTTAGCTAAAACTCCTTTATTAGAAGATTTCAGTGAAGATGGAACATTTTGTCTCATGTTTGTGTGTGACTGTCCAATTGTCTCTGCTATCAACAATGTAGTGATTCATTATGCTGATCACTCAAATGAAACCAAACCTCATTTAACACTAAGAAAAGGTATAAACTTCGAAGATAGGTTAAAGTTTATCTTTTCAATAGCAGCTGGAGCTCAGAAAAGGAAAAAAAAAAGGAACATCCTGTTGTTCAAATAGTATTCGGTTCAGATGTTATTTAGTAACAGAAAGAAAACTTTCAGAAGTTAATTTTTTTTAAAGTTCTTTGCAAACGTGCTTAGTCAAGGTAAATAAAATATCTAACTATTTATTTTGTTGGCAAGAGTGAAGATTTCTTAATTAGAATTTTGGCATATACTTCCAACATATCAGCTTGCCAATTATGGCATATTTTAATGAAAAAGGAAGAGACAGGTAACACTAAGAGTCACTTTATCTGCAAGAATAAATTGGTCATTGAATGAACTCCATTGAATTGGTCAAGAATGAACTCCTGCATGACCATAATTGAGTTATGTTCATCTATCTGATATGAGGACTGGGCTCTATTCTGAAGCTGCCTCTGTTGTCATCTGATGTTCTCAGCAGCTATTTCTCTGTTGACTGCTCCACATTTTTCTTTCTATTCCTTGACCTTTCACCATTTTTCTCCTTATATCCAGTACCTCTGTTTAGTTTTTCTTTGCCACAATTGCACCTAAAGAATTTTATATTCTAATGTTGTTCTTTCATTTCTTCTTCCTATTTTCTGTTTCAGCACATTACCCCTACCGCACACTATCTCATTGTTATCTTTACTTCCAGAATTTTGCTAAGACCTGCATTAGTGCTATACTGCAGAAATCTCCTCATTTCCCTGTTCACTAAGCCCTTGTAATCCGTTATCCTCTCCGGAATTCCTCTGCTAGGACAACCTAGCAGATTCTTATCATACACCACTTCAGCTCCTTAAAGTGCTCACTTTTGTGGCACTAAACTGTGCATAACCTCAGAGTGCTTTACTGTGGGGCTTCCTGAAACATCCCTCTGCCCATTTCCTAAACTCATGATGCAACATTTGTGCCTTGTTTCCTAGTGTAGAGTAGACTTCAGGCCTACAATATTCAGATGTTAAATTCAGGTAAGATGAATTCCACTGTAACAGTAAGGATTTGGTGGGCAGAGAACATGCATATTGTTGTGAGCACTTCAGGATTGTGGTCAATGTGTAGAGGTGGGCAAAAAGAAAAGTAACATAATGAAGGAAGAGAATGGAGAACTGTGTTAAAATATTATATCAGTACTGTAGTAATGCAAGCAATTACATGTTCGCAACAGCAACCATAAAAATAATAGAAAGCAAACAGAGCTACTATTCAGATCCAGTGGTTCCAGTTCATTGAACATGTGGTGGAAGCTAAGAAGGATCAGAGAAACACAGGTCAGAGCCACACCATCTCTTATCTGAGAGACTGAAGAGGCTCTAATTGTGTGCTTTCAAGAGGAGATAAGAAAAACTAAGATAAAGGCACACAAACCAATTAGAAATACAGAGAAAGATGAAACTGAGGGTCTACTCTTTTTGCAGTACCAGAAGACATTTGGAGGGTGCCTGTGTGTGAAATCCATTCCTGACACAGTGCCAGCCAAATGTATTTTTAGCTCCTTGGCTATCAAGGACACTTGTATGGTGGCTGGAAAGAATATATGGATTTTACAGGAGATTTGCAGCCATCTCAGCCAGCAACTGAAGCTCAAACAAGACAATCCACCATGGATGAAAGTACACCAGAAGCACAGGCCTATTCAATCTTGCATTCAATGAACTTGAAAGTTGGCAATATATCAGAATGTAAAACCTAATCTAACTAAACAAAACCAGATAATAAGTATGACCCATGGCAGCTTTTGAGATCTCTGGTTTAGATATATTCATCAATGTATCTCCTGGTTTTGTTTATCTCCTGGAAGTCCTGTTCTGGTTGGACTGTGAAGTAGTGTTTTACAAAGACATAAAAGAAGACTTCTCTTGATTGAGCTGGTGATCTGAATACAACCTAAAGATATTGAAGCAGGCAGATACAACAATGCAAGAATACAGGAAGGATGTAATTTATGTATTTGCAAACTTGAACACCTTAAATAATTTCAGATCCTAGAGGATCTGGTTTCCAGCTGCCACATCAAAAGTTTAAGAACCACTTGTTGATAAAATAGCTGCCATTATTGAGGAACACAAGGAAACTCAGATAGCATTAGGTACTCATCTGATTAAACATTTAGATCTCCACAGAGTATAATGCAAATGTAATCATTTTGATTACCTGCAGTCACCTACATCACAGATAACAGTTTTGAAATGGTCCAAATTGTCATGCTTAAGCATGTGAACTAAGAATTTCCCTTCAGAGGAAGGTGATTCTGTAGCTCCTTCTGATAGTTTCCAGCATACCTCTCTGAATCACCTTACAGTGCTGGGGAAAGAGTGTAGCTGTTTCTGTAAGTCTACTTTATATTCTATAAAATCCATCTTTCAGTCTAAATAGTAATTCATAAGTCCTGATTCTAGTGGGGCTGGGAAATAAATTTAAAAGATTCACCTATGTCCTCACATAGAATTTTCTCTTAACAGGCTTGCATAGGAAGACATTTGTTTTTCTGTACCTTAAGTGGAATAATTCCTGATGCACCAAGAGTGTAGAATGTAGATTGAGGGAGAACGTGGAGGGTAGAATGAAGTTACTTGTTGATGGATTGTAGAGTTTAAAGGAGGTAAATATGAGAATGTAAAACTTTTCCAAGTCTTTGAAATAGAAGTTGTACCTAAAATTTCAAGTTAGCATTTTTTATTATTCAGTTTCATGGGATTAATATCAAGCCTAATGTTGAATTTCAGTTACCTGAGATTTATGTTGGGAAAGTGCTTTAAATTTTCCCACAATTTTACACTTCGGTAAAAATATCATTCTGAGGTGAATTTACATAGGGGCTTACCAGCTCTTAGGACAACTGGTGCTGGAAATTTTCAGCCTTTAATCACTGCTGATGGACATCCAACTCAGCCAAAGCACAGAAGTAGGATTAAATTGAAACACCAAATGGTTAGCAGTCAAATAGTCTACAAACAGGTTACTTTGGATGGGATTTTCCCCCTATTTCTTTAAAGTTTGGGTCCATAGAGAGAAGGTGATGATGGTTAGGAGAGAGTAGGTCCAGAAAGCTAGAAGGTGTATTATCTTTGGATGACTACTTGGATGAAGCTACATATTTGAAAAAGAAGAATATGAGAGGAAAAATGTCTGAGGAGTGGAAAGATGGTGTTCAAGTAGGGATGGAACACAGAATTTAGGAGAGTGAATGTGATGCTCAAATACTCACACACCTAAAGATGCCCGGAAATGCAGACAGTAACTTGCATGAAGAGAAATTCAGACACCCCTTGCTACAGAAAGATTGATTTGGCAAACAGATTTGCTGTAGTGGAGAATATGAAGCTGGAGCTCAGAAAAGGACTGGCAAAAACCAGAAATTAAACTAGTTACAGGGGAAAAGGGTGATGAGGACAGTTGGGTTTGTTTGTACTTAAAAAATGAGCTCACACATAAAATGGGCCAAGGATAATTTTCTGGGTCAGAGTTGAAGGCACAGTCCATGTCCATCAAGTGGACTGTCATAGCACAGTCCCTGTCCATCAAGTTAAATCCTTTCATTGACATGAGATGCTCACAGGCAAAGTGTGTACTGGGAATGATTCCTGACAGGAGAGAAGTCTGAAATAGTGCCTGGGCACTAACCCCTGCTATTGACTCTGCTATTTAGCTGTGAGAAAAAGTAAAGCTCAATTGATATTGTTTTGTTTAGTTTCCCAGCGTAGGTGTAGCCTGGGAGAGTAGAGTCCAAGGAGACATGAAGATAATATACAGAGAACAGCAATGGAATGCCATGACCTAAGGACCAAAGAAAAGCAGGGAGGAGAAATGCTGGAATTCCTCTCAAATCGAGGAGAGGCTGGATCTAAAAATCTGGGTAGCAGCTTACCTAGAATTAGTCAATAAGCCATCAAATCATCGTATTTTGTCATCAAAGTGTAGGCAGTGAACAAAAGTATCCAGTGCTAGACAAAAGTAAGGATACAAGATATGAATCTGAGGAAACCTGGAAAACTCTCTATTAATTTTTAGGTAACGAAGTGGAAAGCAATGATTCTTCTGGTTTCATATTAAGCAGATCTACTTTAGTTTAGGGAAAACAGTCAAGAAAATGTTATTTCCAGTGATTCTTCTAGTGCAATTGCAGAGACTTTTAATTTCAAAGGAGGAGAATGAAGACTTGAAAAGGGAAGGAAAATAGGCAGATTATTAATTTCTAGGAATTAGAGAAATGTTCAGCCAACAATGAGCATTTATGAAAAAAGAATATTGTTAGGTGAAAAATATCAGATTAAGAGACTGATCTGCAGCACATGGAAGTAGAATGTAATTTCTTTAGAGCAATACTACTCCAGAATTTCCATATTACACAAGACGACAAAACTTGAAATTAAGAACTCCAAGCCTAACTGAATAAATCATATCAGAAATGTCAGAAAATACTGTTAAAATAAACAGAATGTTAACAATGACTAAGAAAAGGAGAAGCAAAAATTTCTGTCTTGGACGGTTGAGGGAGTTTTGTCAAAAATCCACAGGGAATGTATGAATGCTGCAAGGAAAAAACAGAAAGCAAAGGAAGGATAGGAAGAAAGTAGTTGACAGAAAGCTTTAAATTGGCATTAAACTCAATCCCCTATCAAACCTGGGGAACACACAGTGGCAGAACTGCTGTGATGCTTTCTAGTGATGAAGAGAGGTACTTCACAATGACACTGCCATCAGAGGTGAGGAGCAACCCAGCATAAAGAGCAAACCTAAAACTGAGACTGAATCCTATCACATCTCTCTCTGGACGTAGGCTATAGTCAACATGGAAGAGATCAGAAAGTGGCCCAGGAAGGAACTAAATTAACTTAAGAATTCAAATATTAGGAATCAGTTTCTGTAGTAAAAAGGGAGAGGTCATTCATTTAGGAGCAGATAGGAGGAACTGAAAGTATTGTACTGATGGTATATTATACACTAGAATATAACAGTAATTACTGTTTATTTTCCCTGGTACTTCTGAGATTTCATGTAGAACACTCTAAGCACTTCTTGTTCTTTGTATTCAACAAACATGACTTCAAACTAGATGGGAATGGAAGGAATATGCAAATCAATATGGAAGCAAAAAGTCTTTTTCCAAGAAGAGAGAAAGCAGCCTGACACTTCTATCCTGGAAAAGTCTAAGAGGACGATTACTGATCCCTGTAAATCCACAGAAAGAGAGAAGAGCCATATAAGCTTAAGGACTGTGTTGTTACAGGCACAAAATAAAACAGACAATGGCACATCAAGGTTGAAGAATGGAAATCATGCATTAGTCCATGAGCCTTTGCAGAAAAACAGTGGCATTTAAGGAACCAAACCTAAACATTTTTAGAGCCTAGTTTAATACATTTATGACCAGCATAAGAAAACACAGTTGCTTGTGACAGGAAGTAGTACTAGGATCCTAAGGATTTTGATAGTCCTTTCCAATTTTTTTTTGCTTCAGAAATGCTGCAGAACTTAGCTAAAGAGAAATAATTAAGAGGATGATGAAAATACACATTCTCTGCTTCTTAGACTAAAACTACAGAGTTCTTACAGAAAAGCTTTTCTGTTTGCGCACATTTACACCTACGTTAAACATTACCCTGAAAGGTGATTGCAACATCAGATGGTATTTTTCCTCGAACACTGATGGGTTTTTAGAAAAACAAAAAGACAAAAAAATCCTACTAACAACCTACACCAAAGATTTCAGGGATGCTTCTAAAATAAAAACTGTGGATGTCTATGGCTGACAACTATGTAGAAAAACACACATTAATAAAGTCTTATGACATTGAAGTACTCAAGTCCAGTATTGCACTTTTTATGTTTCATTATTAGATGCGTGATTATATCAGGGAATGCACAACCACAGAGGAAAAAAGAAATATTTTCAAAGGCACCAAGAACTGCTTATCAATGGAAATCAGGTGTCTAAGAGTTATTACACCTTTACATATAGATTCCATAATTTCTGCAATTAGTGATGCACATAGGGCTACCAGTTATATACAAAAATTGCACACAATCATAGCAACAAATCTAGGACTTCTGTCAGACCAACTGCTCTACATTTGGCTATGTCTTTTACTTTCCCTTAAAATATTTAGTCAAATTGATGAAAGAAATTGGTTTCATCACACCTCCAAAAAAAAAATGCTTTTATAATGCAAAACAATATTAAAACAGACCTGTTCTACTACAATGGTTGAAACTGGTGGAAAACAGCAGTTTTCAATAAAGTATCTAGTTTAATGTGACAATGTTATTCTTCTAAACTATCTAATAAACCAAGTCAGTCTGCCTGCTCCCAAGAGCACTGCCTGCATGAAACACGGTGCTTATTAAATATTTCATATTATTAATTAATGTAGAGGAATAATGTTTAAAATAATTTCCTTTGAACTATTTAATAAGGTCTGGAGCAAGGATTTAAAGAGAATCAGTCCCATGGATTATCCCAGCTCCCTTGAGCATAAAGGTTTAGCCACCTCTACTGACAGTCACTCCTTGCCAGGTCCCATTTTGCCCTTTGCTGTCTTTTCTTCCAAAACACTCATAATTTTTTTTTTCCCTTCAGTGGTGATTTTTGTTAAGAAATTTTATTAAGAAAAACATCCTTTTGGATCACTGCTTATTAGAATATACTTGACAATCCATACCATTTTGTGGCAAGAAAAGAATTATAAGGAATAGAAGGCATTTCAATGACTTGTTCAATGACAGCAGAATTCACAAAACTCTCACAAAATTTTGATTTATCTTTCTGGTTATAATTTGGGAACTGTGATGGCAATGCAAAGAGCTTAATAAAGTACTAAATGTTGTAAATGAATGTTGACACTTTACTGGTAGAAAGTAGTGACTACCCTCACATTCGCAGGGTTGTGTGTGTATTACTCTATTATGCTGCCATTACTCATGATAATTCTTATTAATATTTTAAATATTTATTTTCTAATGGCATATAGCCGGCTACTTATGTCAATCAAGAAACTATATTCAGGTGATGTGGGGGGAAAACATGTAGATTGTGTTTCATTAGCGCAGGCATAAATTCAACTGTGAAAAACTCGTTATGTAATGAACACAGTTAAAAGACAGACATTCTTTAATTATATATCTGATATAGATATAGACAAACTCATAAAAGGTAATGATGCAAAGGACTTTGAAAAATAATAATAATTAAAATGAGGCTGCTAGCTGCACTAAATATGAGTGCATAGCTAACCAATTAAAACAAACACTACAGAGATTTTTTTCAGAATCAAGTAGCGTCCATTAAATTTTAAAAAGTTGATTAAAAAGTTAATTGAATGAAAATCAGTTTCCAATTCTAATTACAGGCTTAGAAGCTTAACTTTTAAAAAATAAATAAAATTTTTTAAAAATTAACCTTTTTAAAAACTTCTGGCCTTCTTTGGCCAAAAGTTTAATAACTTAAGGATGTTCAGTGATACATTTCATTCTTGGTTTTGGGTGCATTTTAAAAGGCACTAGTGAGATGCTTTTTGTTCACTAATGTATTTGAAAAACTGTGGAATAAATTAGTTTTCAGAGTTCTTAGCCACAATGGTGAAATTTTCTCAAGTATATGAAAGTGCTTAAAGGTAATAACTCCTGACATACAATTTCACTGCATGTGAAATGTGTGTCCTGTGTTGACTGGGAATTCATGTGAAACCCTGGAGAGAGGCACAGGCTTAGAACAATTGCTTCTTGGCCAGAGCAGCAGCTGCTTCCATGGAATATCTCTGAGAAAGCAAGCAGTGTCATCAAAACACTTTGTCTTTGAATCTGCATTCAGTTCAGCTCAACGTATTTGTGCAGTTACAGACACTAAAGAAACACACAACATCAATTATTGCAGCATCAGTAAATCTGATAAGATTTTAATTTCCTAGTGTCATGCTACCATCCAAGTATCAATTGTGGCTTCTAACAGAAAAATAGAGGGAAGGGCAATCTTAGATTGTGGTCAGTCATGACAAAGCAAAGCCCAACTTAGAAGCTGGGTGATTGACTGGCAGCAAAGGTGCTCTGAGCTCTGCCCTGCATTGGCTCTGCCTGAGAACAGAACCACAATTACTGAGTTCAAGATCACCTCCATGCTCTGCAGCCCTTGCCACACAGATATATGCCAAGCTGAGCTCAGTCTGAGGAAGGGCTCAAGGAGCAAAGTACATGGGATAAAATGAAGAAAGATCAAAGTAAAGACAGCATAAACTTTTTAACCTAACAGATCACAAAGGTATTAAAAAGAAGAAACTAAATATAAAAGTCACTGTAAAAAACTACAGAGTTCATGTGTGACGCTCCCCACTCAACATAAATTACAACTGAGGGGAAGTCAGCATTTGCTTGTGTTTGATATCTGCAGTATAAAAATGAGCACTGCTTGAAGGCCTGTGTCACAAGAACATGTAAGAATTTCAAGTGCAGTCCTAGTATGATACATTTCATATGATTATACAAGCTGGTAAAAATCGTTTTCCTAAACTAAAAATCATGTAGCAATGAGTGCAAAGAAAATTTTTTTACTGAGTAGCTGCCTGCCTTGCAAATGCTTTCATTACAGGATGGTGGTGGAAATGATTAGACAAAGGGTGATTACTTCACAAGCTTATCAGACCACTGTAAATGTTGTTGCTGCAGCCCCTGGTTAGGGTCACCAGTCTCCAAAGATAGGATTGAAAAAATCAGAAAAAACAGCTTATGTAAAAGACTTCTCCCTCTCGCTCCCTTGCTGTCTCTCTAAGGCATGAAATATCTTTTCTGTGGCCCTTACAGGCAGGAAGAATGATTTCAAGACTCCTCTTTGATAAGAGACATTGAAAATTAACATGCAAATTCAACTATTGTATAAGACAATTTTCTTATTTGCATCAAGTTAATTAGCAGATGTGCTCCTTTGAAGCAGAGAGAAAATGAACAGACCACTGCCTTCAGCCTCAGTTAACTCCATACAGGAAAGATGTCCCCACACCATGTATGATTTGTTTTTTTTTTTTGTATAAAGCAGTTAACAGTGGGATACTCATCTCTAACTCAAACACAGACATAAATGTCAGCGCTTTTGTAGAGATAGCTATACAATGGAAAACATATTAATTAAAATCCTCATATTCTCTTATATTTTTGAACTGCAATTTTAAAACTTTCTGACATTTTCATACGCACTCTGTTAACTCCAGTTGTTATTTTTCACTTTCTCTTGGAAAAAGGTAGAGTAAGGACTGTAGAAAAGGAATCCAGTTCTCACTTACTTAAACATTAGAAAAAAGCTCATAATCACTATAAAGTCCTGTGCCATTAGATATATAGCACCACTCTGCCACTTTTTCTTTATTAATTATTTCCTTTTGAATAGCAATCAGTGAATCCAGATGTTTGAACGTGAGAGATCTTAGTTGTGGCATCTGGATCCTTCACAGATTCCAAAAGTAAGTCTGTTATTGGCATTTAAACTGAATCACACTCCATGTAAGTATTTATACTGCCTTTGGCTTGCTGTGTTATTGTGCATTTATTAATAAGCCAGTGTGCTTACATTTTGACTTGGGAATACTCCGTGCACTTTGGAAGAAATCCTATCCCCATTGAAGTCAATGGGAGTTTTGCCATCAACTACAAGAGAGCCAGGATTTCATCCTTTGAGTTTTTGTTCACAGAGAGCAATAGAGCTCGCCTTAGGGAGGGCCTTTAAGAACCTTTCAGGCCTGTAAGATTTCATTACTTATCCATTAAAAAAAAAGGGAAGAGATAAGGCCAAAAAATCCCAGTTTCTCCGTTTTTGTATTATCAACACACTCATAGATCTCTGACTTGGACAAGGGTTGGCACAGAACATGCTCAGATTGAGACTCTCGAACCAAATAGGTGATAGCAGGTAAAGGCTACTGAAATACAGTTTTTGGCCCAGAGTTACACTCAGGGTCTATTGGGATTACAGCTCCCCCAGAATCCTCTGGCTAAAAGCAGTTATGTGCCATGTTGCCATGGACCCTCCCAGTGGTGGGTTTGCATTTCTGCTCCCTTACAACACTATGCAGTATCCACAAATATTTAAAGATGCATCACAAAAAAAAGAGAGCAAAACCACAAAATGAAACCAAAATAAAAAAACCCACCCAAAAACCCAAAGCAAAACACTGAACTCATATCTTTTAAACTGAAATTCACCATGTTTTTGATGAGTTTTTAAATACTTTCTAAAGACAGAAAACTTTTCTTAGAAAACTCTCTACAGATTTAAGAAGAATTTCTCATGAAAACATACTAACAGAAAGCAAAGTGTTTTGAGACTGGAGCTCTTTTTCTTGAATTTTAAACTATTGTTTTCCATGAAAAGGGAACGAAAGGTGCTGGGAAAACTTCTGTGTGTTTTTCAGCGTCCTGGTTATTTTGCCAAAGAAATCTAGGGCAAATTTATTTTAGTTAAACATTTATTTGGTGACCACTGTTTCTACAAAGCTTATTTTGCTATCCTCACCGTTAACCATTTGTTTCTGTGAGTGCCAGTGAGTACCAAACTATTCTATCTACAAAGAGGTATAAAGGAAGTATCGTCTGTTAAAGATTAATTGCAGAGCTAGTTTTCATGATTCAGAATCTTGGGGTTTGCAGCTTAATATAGTTGAGGTCATGAATCATTCCTACTGCTCTATAGTGAATCATAAAGCATGTAAATCCCTATTACCTTAAAGAAAAGAAATAATATGCAAGGTACATGGCTGTAGGGGTTTTTTTCATATAACTGAATGCTTATCCACTAGGAATAGAATGAAGGTTTAGTTGAAAAGCCAAGTTACCAGAGTAATTCTCCATGTGCTCACTCCCAGCTTGCAGCAAATGCAACTCAATGTCAGGTTAAGTTCACATCTCCATAGGGTTAAGCATATGTATGTCAACAGCAAGATCAGCTTAGCTGACATGAAATAACTTCTGAAGCCAGAACATATTGAGTCTTTATTGGAGCTAAAAGCTGAACACGAATATTTAGTATTTTTATTTTAATAAATACAGTATTTTGGTCAGGGATTTCTGAAGTGGACCACAATTTGATTACAATCCTTATGCTCTATCTGCACTTTACATCTAGTACTCCTGAAAGCCGCATAAGTGGTAAAAAATGGTCAACACATTCCTACCAGGAAAACAAATTATATAAGGGCACAACAAATGCTAAGGATAGAAAGAACTTCATATTAATCTTGCAAAATGTTATTTTTTTGGAACTGAACCTTGGCTTTGTCACACATTGACAATAAGGAGGCGCAGGCTTATGTGGTGCCTAACACAAAAGTAGAAAAACTCCTGAGATTAACTGATTCAATTCAGCCTCCTGTTCTTGGACACCGATCCGGCAAATCTTTTGAGATTCATTTATAGACATTAGAAAGATTTACTTTCTTCCTGGGCATTTATCATTCTACTTCTTCACCTGCAAGTGCTGCATATCCAAAGGAGTGACCATGCAGACCAGAACTGCCCATGCTGAGGACTCAGTAGCCATAGCAGGCAAGTTTTGCAGACTTCAGACCAGTTTTGATCTGGGCTCACAGACAATGTAAGGACTGGAGATCTTAAGGTGCACTCCTGCTTTAATCTCATTTCAAAGGAATCCAGTTTGTGCACTCCAAGACAGCTCCAATGTGAATCAAAGCAGAGTAAGGGGGAGGTTCTCTTCAGGAGCACATGCTGCTCCAGATTAAGAAGTGAATGTAGTTGCATCTTTAGATCATCTGAAATGATTTATTCCTTTTTAGAGTACCTACCTGCACCACAATTCACTTCTCATTCCCCTGTCTCTTTCTCATAATAAAGATAGCCAGAATAATAGTCAAAATAAGTGTCTTGTCCTTTTACCCCTGAAACACTGGCAGCTGTCACTGGGGAAGTTTAGCTATTCATGGTTTGGCTATTTTGTTTCCTCTTTTTTTCTTTTGTGGGGTTTTTTTTTTTTTTTTGGTTGGTTTTTTTTGGTTTTGTTTTGTTTTGGTTGGTTGGTTTTTTCCCTATTTATTTTGGTTGCTTCTTTTTAATTTCTTTGCTTTTATTTTGTGTGCTTAGGAAAGCAAAAGGGCTACAGTGTCTTCTCCACTAAAGAACAAGTAAGATTAAGTATTAAATGTATTTTAAGCTAAGGTTAATTCAAAGAATCAGTATGCTATCACTATTATTACCACTTCCTTAGAAATTGAAAAGATGGTGTTAGCCTTCTTTTGTCAATGCTACCTACCTATGAAAGAAACAAAGCTTAGCCTGGTATTCTTTGCTTGCCCAACTGCTTATCTAGGTAAGAATTTTGACACAGCATGCAATGCTGGGCTATGCTACACAGACCTAATATCTGAATAAAAATAAAAAATAAAATTTTCTTCAGATTCATTTTCTAAATTATTGAGTAAGAGGAGTGGTGACTGGTTTGCACTACATTTTTGCCTTACAGCTAAGGGGCTGAGAAGTCACCTGGAAGCTGAGAAAAGTCAGATAGAACATGTATGGACTGAGGAGAGTCTGGAAATCCTAGCTCCCCTTTCCTGGACAGTTGGTTTAACTCTCTAGACTGTTATACACAAGTCTGATGCTTCCTCCAGCTGTACTCTTGGATGAAACTGTCTGTGACTGCTGTACTTTGTGTTGAAATAAATGCTGTCCATGTGTGTTAGAGGTGCCGGGAGACCACTGGTTGAACTGACCTCCCAGAGAAGCTGAGGTTGAAATGCCTTGTTTGCAAATCATAAACAGCCTGAATGGAGAAGCCAGGACAGTGATGCTTCAGGGAACATAAAGCATTTTGGCACCAAATTAAGTTTTCACTAAAACAATAAGCACTCACAAACCTGTAGGTGAGCAGATAAGATTTATATAAACAACTCTAATGAGCTCAGCTGCTTAAAATCCTAACTGCATTCAGTATCATGTACCCAAAGGTGTTTTTCTTCCTTGCCCTTTGAGAGCAAATGGATGAAATTCAGGCTTTGGGCTAATCCAATGCACTTCCATAAACAGTATTCTACACAGTCTCCCTGTAAAACATGAACTTTAAAAATAACCAGAGAAGTTTCAACACTGGGAATTAACAATGTGAATATTTCTGAAATTTACACCTGTTTTTTTTTGTTTTAAAGAATAATGTTTTGCTAATAGCTTGCACTGCTTTTCTAATCTAAAACAATGAAACCCAAAGAGAAGAGAACAATGGCTACAGCCAGTTTACAAAAGCATTTAAGAATCTTGTGATACATAAAGGCACCTAATGGAAACACAAGTTTATGTTTTCCATTTATGCCACTACTTCAAGCAGTCCCACTTATGTCACTTATACTATGCTGCCTAGATGCCTTAAGGGATTGTCTTCCCAGGGCAGCTCTCTTTAAAATTCCAACTCTTAAAACTATAAAATTAGGTCTGTTTACTTGACTGAAAAATGAAAAGGTGACATTTATTGAAATATCACATGAATTTTCTTTGCTCTTCCCAGAGGGGGGAAAAAAATAATCAGGTGAAAACAAATAAAACACAATTTGAATTACTTATCTGGTTTTAGTTTTCCAAAAAGCGTATTAGTCCAGCATTAGAGTTGGCACATATTAAGTGTTTTTTCTAGGCAAAAGGTTCTTTTTTTTTGTTTATTTACATCTGACTTTCATGTCTGAGTAAAATTCAAACATTGCTATAAAGCTGCTATTAATTAACAGTACTGAAAGACAAAGACTTTTTTCCTCTATTAATTTCTTTATTCAACAAATTAGACCATACATTTTCTGTAGAGCAGTGCTTCCTTCTGCATTTAAGTGTAATTTTACATGACTAACTTCAAGTAATTTCTTTGTTTTTCTGTTACTAACTCCATGAGCTCAGTGCCACGCAGCAGACATATTTATTGTGCCGTGCAAAGGTTGCAGCCAACAGAGATTTGTTATGTGCAAAGTTCAGGTATCTGGCATCTTAGCAATTAAAGCTAAGTAGTATTTCTTGCTGCCTCTTTATAATCCGAATGAGTTCAGGTAGAACAGCTTCTTTATAACCTCTCTGATAAGGGCTGGGGTAAACAGGAGGTACAGGCACTCTCTGGTTTCAGGCTCGAGCTCGTTCACTCACGGACATCAGTTTTAACCTACATGCGCAATACTGATAAATGGCACTGGAGTCAGCACTGCTGATAAGGTTCCTGCTCCCTGTACAAATACTTCACAGGCCTTGCAGCCGAGAAAAACCACTAGGCTATTTGTCAAAGTTATTTTCAGCTAGAAACCTACTACACTGCACTTGCATCTACAGTGTCGACTCTGTCTGGGCACCTCCACATCCATATAACTGAGAGAAAGTACCAGGAGATAGTGCTGGGAATGTTTTCAATAAAACTGAATCTGAACCACTGTATCTAGGGTAATTCCGTTGTCTAACATGAACTAGACATCACAAGTACTCATCTCACCTCATTCTCCACTGGATGATAAAACTAAGAAGAGGAAAAAAAAAAATGACAGAGGGAATTATAAACTCTAGCCAGAAAAGAGAAATAAACAAGTGAGCAAGTATACACTCATCAACAGGAGTTTAAAGGCACTCCTGACTAAGTACAGAAATCACTCACATTCCACTCCCAGATAATGGTCATAATGTTACCAGGAACCAGTACAAATTTATCAAAATCTCATTATTATCATGCCCATTTTTCAGTTGTCAGAGCTGCCACTGTAAATGTTGCTAATTAACTGCAAGACCATCATACTCTATAAATAACTGAAATCTTTCTACTTCCAAAGAATAGTTTCCCTTTAATTTCTTGTGGCAGCTGGTGACACAGTGGTGGCTCTGCCCAGTACAGTTTCATGGCTCAGATATGTGCTGATGTACAAAACCATGACAGACCTAACTGGATTTCAGTTTTGTTTCTTCCCCAGTGCCAGTTTCTTAGCATTACACATGGGCAGGTTCAATGCATGTTGATTCCCTTCATCTCAGGTGGGAAGGAAATAAACAAAAAAGAGAGCAAAAACACCTTGGCTCCCCCCTTCCAAAAGTAAAGGCAACTGGAAAGGGCCAAAAGGCAAATTATCTCCTCTTCCAGAATCTATTCCTATGGCAGGCAGTTATTTATCATGACTACATGGAACTGGCAGTTAAGACCATTTAATCCCTGAAGGATTTAGGATTTTAATAGGTATACTATAAATACACTACACTGGATATTTTGTTTAAAAAGCACTGGACATTAATGATAACGCTGATAGTAATATTGGAGTTACTGCTATTTAAGGTTAGAAGGTATTTCCAAGTCATACCCCTGTGTTCTGAAATGTTTTAAAAATTATTTCAGAATACGGAGATATTTCTGTGACATTACAGGGATTGAACAGCATCCAATTGAGACAGCCAAAGAATGTTTTTAAAAGATGCATCTTTTGAATCTGGACCAACCCAAATGCATTTCTTTCTCATATTTGTTATCAACTTAGATGAAATGTTATGTAAATTTGCACCATAAACTTTACTTTTCTTTTATATTTTGAGGAATTCTGTGCTATTTATGTAGTTGAATTTTAGTTTTCACATTTTCCTACACAGAAAGTAAATTAGTTTAACAATTACGGATATATTATGTATATTTTGTCTTGATTTGTGGTAGGAAAAATCCTATAATCCAAACTTTCTACAGGAAATTTCAGAAATTATGGGGGGGTAAGCATCAAAAGGTTGATCCCCTTTACTGGTTTGGTCATAGAATTGCACAGGAAATTAGGCTGGCAGAGAAATCAAGTTGCTATCTGGTCCAACCATTTCTCAAAACACAGCTGAATTCAAAGTCTGATCAGGCTCCTTAGGGCCACATCCAGATGACTTTTGAATAATCTCTAAGGTTGGAGATTTCACAGTCTCTCTGGGAAACTTGGGCTACCATTTGATCATGCTGAACTTCCTTGTCTGCATGTAACTGGAATTTCCCCTGCTGCACTTTATCTCCCTCAGTCAATCACTGTTCACCCCTGGGAGGCGTGCAGCTCCACTTCCTCAAAGATGTATCCATAAGGTAGCCAGAGGCAGCAACAAGACCACTATGTAGTTCTCTTTTCCTAATGCTGGACAAAACCTGTGTCCCACACCACACATCACATGCTCCACAGTCCCAACCCTGTTACCAGCTTTCCTCCAGACTCTCTTCAGTTTTTCAGTTCCTCTCTTCTACTTCAGAGCCTCAGGACACTGTATCTCAGATGCAGTTTTAAGAATACTCCATGAAAAGGAATAATAACTCCCCTAGACCTGGTATTGTGATTAAATGCAGCTTTTTTCATTAGTCTGACTCCTGGAATAAATATAGGCCAAGAAATCTAGTATTTTCAGAATAAATTGCATGAACAAAGAGTGCCCACATATATAATGTCAGGGTCACAATATCAATGTGTAAATTTTTTAGGGCAACATATATGTTTTTAGCTCCATAATATCTAGTTGTGACAAACCAGAATTATTGTATTGCAATTAAAAGAAATTCTTTAGTAGATACAGACCAGTGCTCTGTGTAAACAAAGAGAAAAAAATATCATCAAATTAAAGTAAGATAAAAGACAATACCTATATGCCTGACCCAGAAATAAAGAAAAATGTGAGTTAGTGGTTAAAAAGGCCCAGGAAGGTAATGAATGCAATTAACAGCATTGCATGGTAATAATGTACAATCATTAGCAATATAG
Source organism: Ploceus nigricollis (assembly GCA_013399945.1). Lineage (NCBI taxonomy): Eukaryota > Metazoa > Chordata > Aves > Passeriformes > Ploceidae > Ploceus > Ploceus nigricollis. The sequence goes on along the minus strand of VXBC01000605.1, from coordinate 144,185 downwards.
CAATCTTCAATATAAATTCAGAATTTTAAATTTCTAGATATGCAAAATTTCTAGTGTGAGTTAGCAAAGAGTTACAGAATGTACTCGAGCGAAAGTCTCCCAAGTTTTAAGGTGTTGTTGTGAAGACTATCTTCATTTGTTGCTTTATCATTGGATCAATTATACTGTCTACCTTCAGTGATTTACTTCTGAAAGTACCATGACTGTGACTTATTTTATTGATTCCAAGGAAAGGTTATGTGAGAAGTCACATGCATTAGCATAATTTCTCTTCAGCCTATTTTCTGTAGTCCTGTTGGTGAAGTTCGTCTGCAAAAGTTTTGGGTTTTTTCCCTTGAAAATTACCAATACATCTTTACCATTCATTTGTTTGCAAGGACCCTTTTCTCAAGCCACTGTTTTATTAGTTTTTAGAATACTCCTGAAATGTGGCCTCAGTTCATCTGGGCAAACAGACTAAGTAGCATACATCAGCACCATCTCCTATGAGGGAAGAATAAAATCAAATAAATATGTACATCACAAGCAGCTATGAATTTCTTATACAGTAAGACTTTCCTAGAGCAGGAACACTTAAGAGATGCCCATTATCAAGTCCTCCTCAATTCTGAAGAAGCTGGAAACAAAGACATAGAAAATGGATCTGCTCACCCCAAAATTGCTTTCAGTTTGATAGAAATGACAGGTGCAGGTTTACACGGTGCTAAGGATCACTTGCTTTTACTTCTATAGGATTTTTTTTTATTTAGGGAGAAATAAAGATTTTGACACACAATTTCAACTCAGTTCATGAAGGTGGAAGCCTTGTGAGATGAACTTCTCTTAAGAGAACCATTGGTATCACAGTGCTGCCCTACCCCTTATTAAGCAAGTCAGATTTCCAATTCAACTCCAAGTATAATTCGAGTTTTTGGCTATGTATTAGAACTGTAAATGAAAATAAATTTATCAGAACTAGGCTGTCTCCAGCTCTGTGATTTCAATGGCATCTATGTGAATGTTCTTATTTTAAGGCAAATAATGTGATAAATGTTAAGTTTGATGTGGCACTATTAAAGAAATCAAACATTAGTCTGCTTAATAAAAAATGAAAAAAGACATCATAAAGACAAGTGGGCATTTAAGGTGCAAAATAGGCAGGATTTATTCGCTTAAGGGAGAAATATGGAAAGTCTGTGCAACCTCAAAACCCATTAAGTTGCGAAGTTTTATGTAATTTCAAAACCTGTGTCAGTGTATTATGTACATTATCGTCATTTTGGACTAAAAATTTCTGCATCTCACTCTAAGCATCAAAGCCAAGGAGAAAGACAGAGCAGGATGGAGTTCTGAAAGAGTGTCAGAGGTTCAGAGCTATTAATTACTATTCATTGAAAATGTAAAGCTGGAAAAAAATTCCTAATAATGATATTTTTATTTTATTTAGCAGAAAATATCCCCAGTCTGTTGAAGTTCCTAGAAAGCTCTAGATTTTAAAGAAAAATTATGTTTATACTTGTGCCTGATTTTCAGCTTTAATAAATGAATTAATTTAATAAATTAATTGCTCCCAAATTGCTCCAATTAATGTTTTGTTTTGGTTTTTTTTTGGGGGGGAGAGGGGGAAGTCCCCAAAATGCCAAGACTGTTAAGAAAACCATAAATCTTCAAAACAATATTTCTCACTGAAACAATCTGGTTCCAACTTTTTTCTTCCTTTTTTTTTCTTCACACATTTTTTGACTAAAGGGACCTGGTACAAGACCTTTCTGTCTTGCTATTTTGAGAATTCACAGTACCTTTTCTCTGTTAACACCGCAACTGAATGTGTGACTAAGGAGAGAATGGTCCAAGGAAGCACGAAATACACTATTTGAAAATGATGTCAGAGTAGGAGAGGAACCAAAGCATGTGGCTCAGGTCCCCCATGCAGTTGCACAATCCATGCTGAAGTCTGTGCAATCACCTCTTTCCTGTTTACCCATGGTAGCCAGTTCAAAGCTACTGTGCTTATAAACTTGCTTATAGTCAATACATATTTATATTCCGATTTCTGTTTTGCTGGATAAGTGCTCCCAGAGGCATATCGTTATTTGATAGTGCTATATTTTGTCAATTACTTATTTTTCTGCCTTTTAGGACTTGACTATTCTCACTACAAAAGATTCCTGATAAGACCCTTTGGAGGTATTGCACATTGTGCAATTCTTGAAGTGGAGGAGGGTGGAGATGGACAGACATGGAGAATGATAAGAATTAGGCAAAGCAAACACTTCAGGACTCAGATCAACAGATAATGCTCAATTTCAGACCACACTGACCTGTTCATCTGAAAGATCACCCTGACACAGAGCACATGAAAGAAAATGATTCACTTCCATGAACTGCTATGACCATTTGAATGAATGTGACCCTCAAGCTCCTCCTACTTTTTCCAGTTCCATTATCCCACTGAACAAAGAAAATTGCAAGGAGAATGAGCAATTTCCATTTTCAATAATCCTCCTTTTACATTAGGGAAGTGACAATGTAGTTTATCCAATGAAATATCTAGAAAAACCACTCTGTGCCATTTCCAGACAAAATGAAGGCAGATCCTTAGAGTTTCACAATAGCTTTATTTGAGAAATAAGATATTCAGGATTACTGTTCTGATTAAGATACACGTATAAATAAGATTCTCGTTAAATATAATCTGTGGTCTTATAGTAACAGCATTGCAGTATTCCATTCATTCTCAAAACCAGAAAGTGACACAGCAGGCATCAACAATAATTTGATGTAGTGAGATCTGAAAACCTCTACTTGTAATAAATACAGACCTGCTTTTCCTACACAGATTAAGTATCATTAGTTTGTTGCTAATTTACTAATGCATTGACTAAGAGAACAATAGCTTCTATTAACAGGAAGCTCTTAATAAAGCAGAAAATATATTGCAATCAAACATAGGAAAGGAAAACCTTTCACAAATCTCACCTAAAATCCAGACAGAAAAGGTATACTAAAATTATAAATATTATTATATTTTTTCTCTGATGGAGGTAGGTTTTGTAATGGTGCTATAAAAGTGTGAATTTCCTTTAACAGATAAGTAATTGAAATTAATTTGACTTAATTTGCTGTGTTTTAAACACAATTGAATTTCACTGTCCCATAAATGCAAATATCAAGTAGGGTAAAGATATTTTATCTCACACCAAAAAAATTTGTATCTGAACATTTCAAGAAAACCAGAAGAAGAAAAAAAAAAACACTTCAAACCAAATAAATTTCATATGAAGCCTGTCAAGTAAGAACTGAGTCACGTGTAAGACAGCTGGTGAAAGCAACTGACTAGATTTGATAGATCAGGAGGTTCCTTTCCATGCCAAGCCCTTATTTTCAGGAGCATTCATTATCAGTACTGTATTTTATTCATTCCTGAAGACTGAAAAAAACCTCAATAGAGTATAAATGCAGTTTGTAGATGAGTTTTTTTTTTTTTTATTGAGCTCATATTTACCTCCACATGCCATGGATACAGCAATAGCAATCTTAGCAGATCATCACCATTTACTACTTAAGACCACACTGGCTATCTTAAATGCCACTCTCAGCACACGAAGGATTTCAAAGTGATATGTTCAGCAGCATGTTCAGGAATTAGAGAGCAGTTTAATTTTGTGCACACAGGGGTTGTACATGAGCTGTGGATAATTGCACCTTGGAACTGCACTCATTTTGAAGACGAGCAGCTGCCTCAGTACTTGGAATCTGTTTCTTAACCTAGAAGTAAAACACTTTGTTAACAACACCGAGTAATTCCTTAGTACTTCTTAGTTTAGAACATTCCTTGTTACTGTATAAAGAAATTTATACAGAAAAAAAGGTATTGTTATAAGAATTAACATGGAACTCCATGGGGTAATATTTGGAACCACGTTTGTTCAGCCTGTTTTAGGTAACCCTCACAGCACATCTATGTAGAGTATTCGGGGACTCAGTTTTGCACTAAGGGAGTTGAGCTGGTACCAGAAACTTATTGTGTACAAGGTCTGAATGTGTTTTCCATGGCAGACTACAAGGAAAAGTAATGTATTTGAAGCAGAAATCTCGACCTGCCTGGAAATACCACTTTACATGACAGAGAGAAGGGAAAACTTAAGAGTAGACTGAATGCCGGGAAAAGAGCATAGCACAAAACCTGGATCGGGAGGTGCAACTTACATAATCTTCTGTATGTGGCCAAGCCCTGGGTCAAGTGGGAGTGAGTTTCCAAAGAAAAATTTTGCTACTGAATACATTCTGTCTCTCAACTTTGGCACTATCATTTGGAGTGTTGATCCTACAAACAAATTCACAGCTGAAAATTTCAATGAGATGCTGACAGGCACATGGATGCCCTCATGTAAGTCTGCCTGTGCAAGCAGACACCCAAAATGAAAACTTTCTTGCTCTGGGGACTTGAGAATCAAAATCAATCTGCAGCACAAACAATGAAGAGACAGACAAACACTGAAAATCTGTCTGCTTTTTACTATCCATGCTGTATTAGTAACACATGTAATACTTTTCTTGTTGTTTAAATACATAGAGTGAAATCCTTGCCCCAGTGAATTTAGTGGGAGTTTTGCCACGGACTTCAATAAGGACAAAAATTTCTCCCAGGGCTGGTGTGATTTTCAGCCAGTCTTTTTCCCTTTAATACATGTGATGACAAAATCCTGTACTTCCATTCCAAGGATGGATCAGCACCCTGAAGTAATTAAAATTGCTGTAGTACATCATACTTACCAGTATATTGTCTGAAAGACCATAGTGAAGAAATATTTTTTACTTTATGTGCTATAAATAACTAAAATTTACCAGAAAAAAATACCCAAACCCAAACAGTTTTAAGATATTTTAACTTAAAATCTACTTCTAAAGGAATCTCTAAATAGATGGAAATATGTATGCAGGTATCTCAGTACGCAGCATGCTTCCTCTATCTGATGCTAGGATTTGATCATTCATTAAAAAGAGAACTAGTGCTAAAGTCCAGACATACACATATATGAGCATCTCATATGCTAATATGAAAGAACAGGTTGTGCTGAAAGCATGAAAAGCAAGAGTATGTTGTCATGAACATTGCTGAGATTTGCTGGGAAAGGGGAACCTCAATCCATTCCATTCTTATCAGTCAATTACAGTGCCAACAAGAGATGCCAAGAGGCTGGAGAGGAATCACAGGTCAGCAGAAGAGCAGCTGAAGAGCAGCACAAAGGAATCCGTGCGAGTCCAGCCAGTAAATCTGCTTCACCAGGGTCTCACTTTAAAAGCCTCTATGAAAATGCACATAGGACAGGAGGAGTAAATAAACAGGAGGAGTTAGAGATGTACACACAACTGCAGGCCTGTGACCTCACTGGCATCATGGAGACATGGTCCTGGGACTGGAGTGTTGGAATGGAAGGATACAGGCTCTTCAGGAAGGACAGGCAGGGGACATGAGGAGGGATTGTCACCCTCTATGCCAGTGACCAGCTGGAGTGCACAGAGCTCAGCCATGAGCCTCAGATGAGGAGCCATCCAAGAACTCAGGGGTCAGGATTAAAGGGAAGGAAGGGAGGAAGGGACAGGTGACATTATAGTGAGGGTCTGCTGCAGGCCACCTGACCAGGAAGAGTGAGTGGATAAGGTACTCTGCAGACAGGAGCAGCTTCACGTTCACAAACCTTGGTCCTCACAGAGGACTTCAACCACCCCATTATCTGCTGGAAGGACAGCCAGCAGGGCTTAAGCAATGCAGGGGGTTCCTGAAATTCATTGATGACAACCTCCTTCTCCATATGACAGAGGAGCTAACAAGGAGAGGCGCTGTTCTGGACTTCATTCTCACCAACAAGGAGAGACTGGTGAGAAATGTGAAGGTCAAGGGCAACTGGACTGCAGTGACCAAGAAACGGTGGAATTTGAGCCTCTTAGGGCAGTGAAGAGAGCGCTCAGCAAACTCAGTACCCTGGATTTCAGGAAAGCAGACTTTTTCAGGGAAACAATCAACTCTTATGAGACCCCACCTGGAGTCCTGCATTCAGTTCTGAGGCCCTCAACATAAGAAGGACATGGAACTGTTGGAGTGAGTATAGAGGAGGTCACAAAGATGATCACAGGGGTGGAGCACCTCTGCTATGGAGACAGGCTGGGAGAGTTGAGGTTATTCAGTTTGGAGAAGAGAAAGCATCGGGGAAACCTTATTGTGGCCTTCCTCATTGTATACTTGAACAGGGCCTATGAGAATGAGGAGGACAAACTTTTCAGCAGGGCTTGTTGTGACAGAACAAGGGTTAACAGCTTTGAACTGAAAGACAGAAGGTTTAGATTAGATATAAGGAAGAAACTCATTACTGTGAGGGTGGTGAGGCACTGGAACAGGTTGCCCAGATAAGCTGTGGATGCCCTACCCCTGTAAACAATCAAGGTCATAATGGACAGGGCTCTGAGCAACCTGATCTAGCTGAAGATGTCCTTGTTCATTACAGGGGGGTTGGACCAGTTGACCTCTAAAGGTCCCTTCCAACCCAACCTATCGCATGATTTTGTGATCTTTAAGGTCCCTTCTAACACAAACCATTCCATGATCTTATTGTTTGCACTATGATTTCAGATTTCATACAGATGACCAATGATAAATATCAGAAAAGAGTTTTAGAGAACTCATTTTGTTTGTAAACAGAGACAAGATGTAAAATATTTAACAAGCTGGATATAATGATTAATGTTGCAGTCTAACATTGTAAGGCTATATACTGGACTACCTTAAACATGGTTCTAAATCAAAAAGATTTTGACCCTTGCTACAGTAGGAAATGGAGATGTTCAACATTCCTGAACAGAAAGGCCTTTTACAGATTATAGACCTGCACTCTGAGATGGAAAAACTTAAAAATACCAGAGTCTTCTTTTCTGACTTATGCTTTTTCATTTAAATGAAAACTGTGCATAGAGATTCCAGGTAAGACTACATTCCTTAAACATTATGTGTCCAGTGCACAGATGCATGGACAGTGTCCTGAGCAAAAAATTATTCTTTTCTTGAGAGGGTGGTAAGTTTGATTTTCCTTGAATGTCTAAAATTCATAAATAGATTTAGTAAGGTTTTAAGGGAGTATGCGTTAGGACCAGTCACATGCTGCCAGATCTGCATAATCCAAAATGTGTACCTGCACAGACACCTAGAGTGTTCATTAAAGTCTGCAAGAGGCTGTGGCTTTTTCCTCACATAATAGCCTGCAGGTTTGGGGCTAGAAGTTAATTAACTGAGATGAACCATAGAAATGAATACTGTTAAAAACCTGTAAGATCGTTCAGTTTGTCTCTTCAGAGACAATTAGATGATTTAGCAGATTTTGTTTCCATCTCTCAGCTCCTACTAAACCACCAAAGTTTTTGATCTATAGATCTTCACAAATAAAGTATTTGCAATACAAAATGGAACTATATGAACTTGAATAATTGAAATTACTATAGTTCTATTCTGAAGATGGTTACTACTTTTTCCTGTATGATCATTCTATTGCTCTATTAGCCCTACTCCTGCACTGCCATGCTGAAGAAAGGGGAATTTACCCATGGAGTACCAAGTCTAAGCTTCCCTCTGAGGTCCTTTTACACTAGTTTTACTTTAGAACAGGAGGTGAATCTCCCTACCATTCCCACTTAGCCTGCTTTGGTCAGCACTGCAGCACACAAATTCTTTGCAATGAAACTATCTCAAATACTAGCAGACATGCAGGCACGTGACTACACTACAGCTAGTCTTAAATAATCCTCCCTCCCTTCAAACATGTTGACTTGGATATTGGGTCACCAGCACCACCCATTTAACTTTGCAGATGTGCTCTGTGCAGATTGTGCCAGGATGTTGATGTGGAGGAGTCTCTCATCCCGCACAGCAGACACAGGTACCAGGGTAAAATTGTACTGCAGGGTTTTGTTAAGCACCACTCTGCACTATGGGCCTAAATGATGTTTTAGATGACAGAGTGATGTGAACTTACCCCACAGCCCCATCCATACAAACTGCACAGCAGAGAAACTCAATCTCACCACTAATGTGGGTCTGTATCTGCACAGCAGTACTGGTGTGGTATAACCTGTATGGCAAAACTTATCTATTTTTGAAGGCTCCTACTAACAGAATTTCTACATTTTACTTTGTCCCACTATTTAACAACTCTCACATTGTTCTTTCATCTGTAAAATGGACACATCTTCTGATGTAAAGGGCAAACCTCTCTGCTCTGACACTTACTGTCGCTGACATGTGCAACATCTATTTTAAGAAGCAACAATAAGTACTCGAAGGCATCCCTGCCCATGACAGGAGGGTGAAACTCAATGAACTCCAAGTTTCCTTCCAACCCAAACCATTCTATGATTCAATCATCTGCTACTGAAAGCATTTTGTAAAAGTTGTTTCTACCCTCTGGTTTCTGATACGTAAGCTGCTGAATTACTGACCAATTTCATATAAGTGATGATATTAACATAGTTTAAAAGATGTGGAGGTGGTAAAACTGACCTGTGATTTAGTAAACTATCTGAAATGAAATTTTGACTGTGTATTAAGTAAATAGGTGCTGTAAATAGATTGAAAATATTTCAAGAGTTACTTCAGGTTACCTGAAAACACTGAAGGTGGCTTCAGACCGTGTGATAAATGTGATGACCACTCCGGTGAAACTCTCCAGCACATGCACCCTCATATCTCATTGTGGTCACCCTGAATTGATCATTCCTGTGCTTCTTCCTTCTACGGAAGGAACCCAAGTGTATTTCCAAGCATCCCGCTGAACTTGTGGCTGCTCCTGCCACCTCGTGGCAACTGCTCAGCTTAACAGAAACACAAACAGAACACACCAAGGACACACTTTCAAAGGCAAATTAGGAAAACGGGCGCAAACTTTTGTTTTGAGATTACTGTTTTGAATCCCTTGTTTTTTTCAAGTCTGTTGAACTTTTCAAATTTGTTGACTACTACAAAGAAACAGCAAAACTTTCAGAAAAAAAAAGGTGTTATACAGGTCTTGTTATATTTTTCAGAAGAGACACTGATTTTCCCAGGAAAACATAATAGAACAATATGATTATTTTTATATCCCTAATTTCTAACTATAAAGGATACTGTTTAAACAATTAAACTGGGGTGATCTGGATAAAACAACCTATTTATTGTGAGATTTATTTTAGGCAGAGGTGCCTTCTCTCTTCATCTTCAGAACACTGAAATGTCATGAATTTCTGCTGTAAAAATGTTTCTGGCAATCAGGAATCACTGATGTATTTGTAGGTTTGCACAAGAATTAAGCTGAGAGGGATGGAACTGAGGCATGGAGTGTTTCCTCTTCTCATACACTTTAGCATGTCATGAACTAACCCACAGGACTGGGTTAGTTTCAAAGTACTTTATTATGATGGACCGTCTTTCCTAAAAATGACTAAGTGTAAGTTATCTATTATAGAAACTATTTTGATATTAATATTCAGAAACCATCTTAGCAAAACTAAGGACAGATCCCAGAATAGTTGTTGCTTTTTAAAAGTGGGATATTGGTGTCACTTAATTCTTCTCTCCCTGTGGGGAAATAAAGCAGTTATGATCACTACATAATTATTTGTGAAGGTCAGGTGCTGATGGGATTCATTTCGGTCAGCACACAGAACCAGTTCCACAAATGCTCATCTATTTAGTCACCCCAGAAGGAATGATTGAGGAGAAGATTAAGACCTAAATTCTTTTCTATTTCTACATTGGGGAGATACTCTCATCCTCTTGTAGTTTGTGCCTTCTGCCTTCCTTAGAAACAAGTGGTTACCTGATTTTGTTTTTTTGTTTCCCCACATGGAATTCAGTAAGACTCACTTTTAAAACAAAACTCTAACAGAAGAGAAGATGCTGATAATTCCTCTCCTCCTTTTTGTATGGTATCCTACAGATTGCAACCTTTATCTGCCATTTTTCTACTGCTCTAATCAAAGCGAACACATATTTATGACCTACCAAGAACAATTCAAGAAGCCTGCAGACTACTTTTGGTGTTTAGACTGAGTGATGGATGTCCACATTACCCAAAACCCATCCTTTGGGTACTATTTTTCAGTATGCCCCTCAGTTTTTACAACAAATGATAACTTTGCCTCATGTTCCCTGCCCTCAAAACCAGCTTTCCTAGATGTTGGAAGTTAGCTAGAATGGTGATCAGATATTATCTGAGTTCAACAACGTGCTCACTCACACAGTATTATGTTCTATGCCCTGGCAGGCAGCTGGCAGCAGAGCTTCATTTATGATATTCTGAAGAAAATTTTTACTTTCTTAATACTATACTTCATCCTCCCATGAGCACAGAAGGCTTTTTTAATTTTAGGTTTTCATTAGATATTTTAAAGCATATACAGAGTCACAGCAGAATTTTCCTGGTAAGAAAGCATTTCTGAGTGGACAGAGATATATTTTGGAACACATCCTCTTCAGTAGTTTGATAGAGACAAAGGACAACCTGAGGTTCACTTCTGGGGTTTTATCTCAGTCAAGATTTGGTAAGAGAGTAAAGCCTCACATGGCAAAATTACTTTTCAATTGCATTTTATTTTTATCAATGAAATACAAAAATGACTTACTGGAGTTTGTTAACTTTCCACACTGGATAAAACAGCAAAAATATTTAATGAGTTCCTCACAATAATGACAAGGAAGGAAAACACTGGGAATAACAACAACACAAAAATTTCAAAGTTCAAGGAAGTGAAAAAGATGACAACTCAGAGTTAGCCACATTATTTTCATAGTACAGAACACTGGGAACACCCCAAGATCTAGTATTAATCAATGAGGATTGTGTAGTTGCAGCAGTGTTTTAAAACATCTCAATTCAAACGTAAACACTGAGTAGGTTTTGCAAGTTTGCTGAAGTATTTGATAAGGATGTTCTGGGATATTGCAACACTGATTTCTGCTTTGGGCTATTACATGCTTCCTGGTTGCTTCCAATGACCTATAGTGACTCTTCATGACTCGAATGTTATTGAAGGACCTCACTTCTGACATCTGGCAGTGTTTTATGCCTACTTGACACTTTCCAATGTGGATATCAAGCTTGGGGGAAAAAAAAAATAAAAATCATACAACTCATGAGCAAAGTGTATCAAACACCACCCCCACCCCCACTCCAGTGTCAGAAAAGACATGTTCTCGCACTGGCTGTAATTACGTAAATTTCAAATAAATTTTGGAACAAACTCATAACTAGCAAAAAAGTTCTTTTTTTCCTTTCAGAAAATGCAAGAAAGCTCCAGCATCCTATCGTACCTGTCAGATTGTCTGCTTATAACTTCTGATTTTCCTTCCCCCCCACATCCCCATCCTACATCCCAGCACAACTTCAGGCAAGCCGGACACGCTGTGCTCCACCATGAGTAACTGCCCATGGTTAAGGCACACTGAAGGGAAATGATGCACATTTTTAAAACCAGATCAAGCTGCAAGATTACATTTCTGAGTGCTCTAACCAGAACGTCACTGTATTACAGCTGCCATCACCACTATAATTTTAGTAGGAAAAAATGTATGTGTCTCTACCTTTAAAAAAAGCAGTGGTAGCCTTTAGGACTGATTTCAGCCTGAATTACCAGGAAAAACATAACCATACCCCACAGCCTGCTGTAGTATTTTGAAATTCTCAGAAATTCTAGACTGTTCCTTATCTAGTAACTGAGGCTAGTACCTGAATTGCCCAGTCTTAGGCAACACTTTCCCTTCACAATGTAGAGAATGCTAACACAATATAGAACCTTGGGTTCCAGATTTCAGTCTGATGTTCCAATCTTGCAAGAATCTAACTTCTTCAAAAGATCTGGTTTTATCTTCCCTCTCTTAATATGGTACAAATGAAGCCCATCTTACATAACTCTGACTAACTAGGCTATGCATGTAAAGTCTGATCATCTGACACCAAGCAAAACTACATAGATAGATAAACTAGACATTTTATCCAGAAACATGAAATTGAAGTGCCATCAATGATAGCCTTCTATAACCTTTGTTCTGAATAGCTCTTACAAATTCTTGACCCTGGTAAACACGATAGTTTACCCACAAAATCAAATTAAGAGCTCCTGTAATTGTCAGGGTTAATGCAAGTAGCTACACAGCACTTTAACCATATATTATAGACATTTTAATATAATAGTTGTCTTTGGGACACATGGCCAGAGGACTGGCCACAAAAACTGACAAATTATACTATTAAAAAAGAGTTAAAAGTAATTACAAACTGTATTACATCAAAATTATTGTGATTAATAATAATTTGCAAAAGTTAACACATAACAGTGAAAACCAATAATTTCACAGCTACTTATAGCATTGGGGATTTCTACATCCTGAGGTATTGCAAACCCAGCTTTTCTCTCTTAACTTTGCAAAGCGTAACTATGGTGCAGCAATGCTGACATTTTGAGAAAACAAAGCACAAAAACTGAAGATAAACCCTTACAAAATATTGCATACAGCTGAACTCTATTTTTAGAGTGCAATCAGTTGCAGACATACCATCATGTTGATATTTGCAGGAGTATACTTCATATCAAGCTTTCTTGTTGAGACCACCTCAGCTGATACTCTTTGTAAAATAACCCCAAATAAAATAAACAACACTGCCTCCAAGCCCCTAAGAAAAAAGAAAAATAAAATCTGACATACATGCAAAAACAAGTGAGGCAGCACTTTGCCTTCTGTTAAGATGTACTTTTCTCAGCCTAGAGAATTTCTTTTTGCTAATGGGAAAGAATAAGAGCTCTCAAATCCTCTTCAGGCAGCTCCAGTAACTTCTGTGACCCACGGTCACTTTTCTCACGCGACATCCCAAAAATACGACACCTGCAACGTGCATACACAAAGGAAAAACACCGAGAAGCAAGCACGCGAACAAACAAAGCACAACTCGAGCAGGAAAGCGAACCACGCCGCAGTGCCCGCGGGAAGGCGGGACCGGGACTCGAACCGGCACTCCCAGCCCTCACCCCAGGCCCTCCGGGGCGCCACGCCAGAGGCGCCAAAGTGCCGGGCGACGCCGCTGCGCACGCGCGTTCCCGGCAGCACGTTCCGGCCGCGCTTCGCGCCGCCATTTTGGGCGTGCGGCGCTGCCGGGTCTAGCTCGGCGAATTATTGTGCGGGCGGTGAGGCGGCTGCTGGAGGGTGCTGGAGGGTGTTGGAGGGTGTTGGGCTCCGCTCCCCGGTCCCCCTGGGTGGCCGCAGCCTCTGCCCGTGCCCGGCTCCTCTTAGGTGAGTGCGGTGTCAGACAGCGCCGGTCAGAGCGCCTACTTTGGGGCACAGGCAGCTCAGCATGTATTTTGTGTTTTGCATTTGGTTGCATTTAAAAGTCCTTCTGTTATGGCATGAATTGTCTTTAAGTTAGTGGTATGATAGAAGTATGCATTTTGATGGCTGAAGAGTTGCAAGCAAATACAAATGTGTGACAACTCCTGCTTAGAAAGTAGGTGGTTGGTGCCTGTGTGGTGTTCCTCTGACTGGTTTGGTTTTTTGAGCTTCAGTGATGGAAGTATAGCCAGACCGTGATTTTAGGAGGGTAGATTCAGTTTTTTCAGTTTTGTAATTTTGTTTCTTGTAATCTTTGGATTGTAGTTCAGCTGACTATGAGGAACTTTTCCAAGGTGTGTTTATCATGCAGGAGGAGGATTTAGAGAATTGCAGAATGGTTTGTGTTGGAAGGAACTTTGAAGTTCCTCCAGTTTCAACCCCCCTGCCATGGGCAGAGACACCTTCTATTGGACCAGGTTCCTCAGAGTGCCGTCCAATCTGGGCTTGAACACTTCCAGGGATGGGGCATCCACATCTTCTCTGCACAACCTGTTCCAGTGCTTCCCCACCTTCACAATAAAATATTTCTTTGTAGTATCTAATCTAAACCTACTCCCTTTCAGTTAAAAGACATTCCCCCCTTTCCTATTTTCCCATGCCCTTGTAAAAGGTCCCTTTCCATCCCCTTTAAATATTGTAAGGTCCCTATGGAACTGTCCCTTTTTCAGGCTGAACAACCCAGCTCCTTCAGCCTGTCTCCATAGGAGAGATGCTCCAGCCCTCTCATAATTTTTGTGGCCCCTTCTGAACTCGCTCTAACAGGTCCATGTTCTTCCTGTGCTGAGGACCCCAGAGCTGGATGCAGCACTGCAGGTGTTTGGTTTCCTGGACTGTGAGTGGGCAGTGCTGGCTCATGTTGAGCTTCTTGTCAACAAACACCGCAAAGACTTTATCCTCAGGGGTGCTCTCAGTAAGAGAAGTAGTACAAGAATTTAGTTGATGAGTATTTTTCTAATGATTATTTTTACTGTTCTTTTTCATAGAGAGATACATAATTGTCAGTTATTGCGCTGTGTTTCCTTTAGAAGACGTGTTACTAATGAAGGTGGAAAGGTGAGTAAACAGCAAAAGGCCATTTTGTCAACTGTAGAAATGTGGCTGTGTCAGTGTGATCCTGTTACTCAGGCTATGGTAACAGACAAGCATTAATACACAAATTTTTTTATTTTGTTATGTGTTGATGCAAATACGGCATAGTGTCAGTGAAAGGGGAAAAAAGGGGATCAGAGTCAGGCCCCTTCTAAAGTTTAAGTCTCTATAGTGATCAAATGTTTCTTCCAGGCACACAGAACCAATTCCTTAAGATTTTCACTTGCTGTTACAGGAGAAGGTGGAAAAAAGGGGCCTTGTTTTCAGGGAACAACAAGCAGGAATTTGTCATATCTGGGTTTGATACTGCTTTTACTGGGAGGGGTTTTTTTTTGGTGTCCATTGGTTTTGGTTTTTATGGATTTGGTTTTTTTTTGGTTGGTTTTAGAAGTTATGCATCCTTCATCCTTCTGCCCTACTGCTTTGCAGTAGGGGTGCTCATTTATTTATTAGAGGGGTTTTTTTGGGGTTTGGTTTTGTTTTGTTGGTTTTTTGGGGTTTTTTTTGTGTTTTTTTGGGGGGGGGTGTTTAATTTTTTTTGTGAACTAGAATGATAGGGATCACTATTTTTTTCTGGAGACAGGTTGTGTATTCACTAGCTATTTCATGTATGGTTATGATGAAAACTATCATGACAGTTTCACTGAAGATTTTTTGCAGACTAAGGGGATCTTGCCCTAAAACCTTGTAGTTGAAACTGAAAGTTTAAGTTCCAGCTTTACATAAAAATTCATAAATCAAGGTTATCTTTGTCCAGACTATACTTGAGTATTTATCCACTGTCTTTGCATTTGATGTTGTCTACCTCAAATTACTTTGTTGGAACAGCATTTCATTTAATGGAATTGCTTGATTAAATTATGGTCGTACACAGCCTTTTTAAACAGTGAGAAGTCACAGATTCACTGAATCACTGACGTATGAATTAAACTGGAAGTTGAGTTTCAAGACTGGATTATAGATCAGAAAAGTATCTGAATGTTTTGAAGATATTTAAACTGTCAGAATTGGTGTGTTGAGACCATACAAAACACACCTGGCACAGTTGTTACTTGATGAGCAGTGCAGAAATGTTGCACATAGATGATAATATCAGTGTGTCCTTGCAATTATGAGAGCCTTAAATATGGTATTGGTACAATTGGTAGAGACAGCCAGAGTAAACAGTAGAGCGTGGAGCTATAAATTGTCGATGATTTGAAGAAGTGATTTAGACAGAAAATGCAGGGTGAGTAGGGGATGAGTCCTTGGTCTTTTACATATTCAAAGGAAAGAGAAACAGACTGGAATACCTTGGTGTTATTGTGGGAGCAACATTTTGGTTAAAAATTAATCTCAAGTGATAAAACCAGTCTGTTGCTATGTGAGTGAATCCAGAGGTAATTTTTTTCATTTTATTTGAGCATGTCTTTAGTAAGAGAATTGCGTGGAGAGTATCCCAGTTGTCTAAAACATGACATTGTTAGATGTTTAGTATATGTTTTAGCCAGAATTTTAATAATATGCTGTTAAACCATTTTGAAAACAAACATAATATAAGGAATTAGTTGCTAAGAAGAAAATACAGAAAATTATCAAGATGATGATACTCTTTTTCTTTGCAGACAAGATGGAATCTCTGGCTCCTTCACCAGACTCAGTAGATAAGAAATTGAAGATAACTCATGTAGAATGCCGTCCTGAGTGCTTGGTTATAGTGTTCCAGGCTCAATACAGCGTAGGATGTGAGCTTGACTATTTCATACTGCAAAACGAAATACAGCGTGTGTTCAAAGTAAAAGATGATATCTCTGTTGGTGGATCTTGCTTGGTGGAAGACACAGAAGGAGAATGGCATAGAGGAAGAGTTCTGAGAAAGAAAGGGAATATCTGTGAGACTTTTCTTATAGACACTGGGCATGTGTTGGCTGTTGAGGAAACACATCTTGCTGCTGCTAGTGATAAATTGTTTCATCTGCCTCCAAAGGTGGTTTTGGGTGTTTTTGCAAGCATACTTCCTCTTGGAGAAAGATGGGGTCCAAAAGCTGTTAACTATTTTTCATCTCTTGTAGGATTACAGATCACTGGTCATGTGAAGGCTGTTACACCATATCAGCTGTTTATTCTAGAAGTGCCTAAGATTATTACTGATGTTCTTGAACTGCAGCTAGGTAAATTTATTGACGGAGATTCATTTTGTCTTGTTGTAGAAACTTTAAGAGCATTGCCCCAAGGAATACTTTGTAAGAGAATGCCACAACTGTTGACGCAGAAGTATCCGTTCAGGGAGTTACTTACATTAAATAATTCTGAGAAACCAACAGATTTTTGGCACATTCCAGATCAACTTTTTCCATGTCTACCTGTTGGCAGTAAAGAAAATGTAAAAATAACTGGTGCAGTAAGCCCAAATAAATTTTATTGTCAGATGCAGAAATGGCAGAAAGAGCTGGAATGTTTGACAGGAGCTATGCATTTGTACTATGAAGCTCTTGTTGGAGAAAATACCACATCTTGTGATAGTTTTGGGCTGCTCTGTGCTGCCAAGAGGCAAAACGGACAGTGGCATAGAGGAGTGATAAAACAACTTCTCTCTGACCATGTGGAGGTCTGGTTTATGGATTTTGGCATTGTTGAAGCTGTGCCACCTAGTTGTATTTGGAAACTGAAAGCTGAGTTCATGACATTACCAATGATTTCATTTCCATGTACACTGTCTTGTTTTGGTTGTCAGGATGAAACAGTAATAGAATTTCAGCTCAAGGAACTTACACAAGCCTTAATAGGACAAAATTCTGTGTGTGTCCAAGTTGATTTATACAATAACACTGAACGCTTGTATTATATAACACTGCAGAAACAAAATATTGGAATTAATGTTGAGCATCCAGAAAACCAGAATGAGACAGCTGCACCATGTGTCTCACTTTTGGAAACAAAAGCCAGAAGTATTGCACTAAACCACAAACCAAGTCCTGAGAGAAACAATTCATCTAAGAATTACTCTGGAAGCAAAGATAAAAAAACCTGCTTACCTGAACGGGACATTTCTTTCTCCAGCCACTGCAAGAGAGTAGAGATGCAAATGAACTCCTTTTATGGAGCTTTTGTAGTATATGTTGTAAATCCATCTGACTTTTGGATTCAAATGTGTAGATACCAGAATGAGTTTCGTGCCTTGATGAAAAACATTGCCTGCACATACAGTCAGTATAAAGATGATGAGATGGTCCTTAAAAAGCCAGAGCCTGGGTTGCTATGCTGTGCCCGGTATAGCAGGGATGGGTGTTATTACCGGGGTGTTGTCACAAAAGTGTTTCGTGTTAGCATTATGGTTTACTTTTTAGATTTTGGAAATACAGATACTGTACCTTGTCACCATGTGAAAACATTGCTTCCCGAGTTTTCTGATTTACCAGCTTTAGCTATGTGTTGTTCCCTTGCTTGTACATTTCCTGTTGATGGTGTGTGGGTTAAAAAGGAAACTGATTTCTTTAAAAACGTGGTGTTGAACAAACCACTGCTACTTCATGTCGTTGGAAAGCAAAACAACAAGTATGTTGTTAATGTGCAGTGTCATACTGGTTTCCTGCAAGGAAACGTTGCCACGTGTATGGTTGAAGCTGGTTATGCTGAATATCGGCTAAAGCCACCAGATTCTGTTATAAAGGCAGCAAAAAAGCGGCACAACGGGAATCATGTCAAATGTAAAAAAGAAAAAATCAATGCAGAGAACACCACTAATATTTGCAAAAATAAAGTGTCTGGAAATGGAGACACACTTCAGAAGGAAAAATCATTAAATGTGCCACCAGTGCCTAGAGAATCTGTTGTGCCATCCTGTTTAGGAGAAGGTGCTGTCTCTAAAATGCATAAATCGGTATGTGAGGAAAAATTAGTTTATAAGGAGCTTGTGTTTAAACCGGGAGCTGTTAATGAAGTGGTGTGTTCTTGCATTTTTTCCCCAGCAGATTTTTCATGTCAACTGCAAAGCAAACTGCCAGAGCTAAATAATTTGATGAGACAAATTCAGACATATTATAAAGATCATACCAGTCCCTACCAAATTGGACAGGTTGCCTGTGTTGTTAAGCATCCCAAAGATGGGAAGTGGTATAGAGCAGCTGTTGTGCAGGAGGTATCCACAAATGAAGTTGATGTGGTTTTTGTGGACTATGGTTTTCGGGAAAGAGTTTCACTTAAAGATGTACAGGGTGTTCTTCCAGATTTCCTAACTTTAGAGAGTCAAGCATTTAGATGTGGCCTTAAAAATGTAGTCTTACAGACTGACTCAATTAATTGGTCTGAAGAAGTGCAGAGACAATTTGAAGACTTCATTTCTTCTTCTAGAGGACCACTGACTTGCACCATTTGTGCTCTTGTTCTTGTGAGCCCCAACTGTTTATGCAATGTAGTTGACTTACGGACTTCACTTACTAGTGTAGAGGAATTCCTCAGAGAACATGGTCTCACCCAGCCTGAATGTGTTGGACTGAGAAGCCTTTCATCTTTGGGTTCTCTGTACAGTTTTTGCTATTCGTCTTTTAATATAAAAATTGGAAGTGAGGAGGAGGTTTATATAACTCACATAAATAGTCCTTCAGAATTCTATTGTCAGCTTAACCGCAACTCTGAAACTCTTGAGGCATTGATGAAGAAGGTTAGTGACCTAAGTAAAATGTCAAGTAATGCAAATTATCATGGCAATACACGACTGTGTATAGCCAAATATGTGGAAGATGGTCTCTTTTACAGAGCTTTGGCTTTTCCTGTGGAATCAACATCCTTTCTGTTGGTTGACTATGTGGATTTTGGAAATAGGAATATGGTGGAGAGAGACCAGTTGACGCCTATTCCAGATTCTGCCGCTGACCTACTATTCACACCCATGCAAGCTATTAAATTCTGTCTGTCAGATCTTAGGGGGGCAGAATTTCCAGCAAGAATTACTACATGGTTTGTGAAAACATTCCTTGGTAAACTGCTGAAGGCTGTAATTTTGTCCAGAGAACCAGATGGAAAGATTGTTGTGGAGTTGTATGATGGACAGCTCAAAGTAAGTCAGAAAATTAAAGAAAAGGTAATGGAAGAGTTGGCACAGGAAAGCCGTACAGAACAATTTAGAAGTAATGAAGGAGGGATATGTCACATGAAAGATGACAAAGAAATTAATAAAGTCAAAGATCCAGAAATACTTAAACTGAAAACTGAAGTGAAATGCCAAGCCTATTATGAGTATTACCAGGCAGATACTGGTGAGAATTTCGGAGGTGAAGAGCAAACTGCATGTAGCACACCAAAGTTGTGTAGTGGATTCTCAAAACAGCGAACTTTACAGGCCAGCAAAGAGCAAGGTTTTAGAAATACTTTAAATGCTCTTCTGGAGAATGGAGACGAACCTTGGATTGGACAACCTGCTTCTCACTCCCTCTCTTATTCTGCTTTACATTCAAAGGAAATAACTGTAAGTGCTCTCTCTGAATCTCAGAATGAAAGACCAAATTGTACAGGTCAACAGGAAAGGAGTAATAAAAATATACCTACTTTAATCAGTCTTCCTCAACGTGATATCCAGGTGAATACCGAAGTAGCAGGTTATATTTCTCATATGAATAGTCCATCAAGTTTCTATGTTCACTTTGCAGAGGATGAAAACTTAATAATAAAACTAGCAGATGATTTAAATGAAAGCTTGGAGAGTAGAGGTCGGGAAAATTGCTTAAATGAACTCATGGTAGGGGATCTCATTGTTGCAGAGCACGACGCTGATTGTTTTTACTATAGAGCAGTTATTAAAACTCTGAAATCAGGAAACTCCTATGAGGTAGAATTTATTGACTATGGTAATGCTGCAGTTGTAAGTTCGTCAAAAATCTGCAGGATTCCAGAAAAGTTCTTAACTCTGCCAAGGTTTAGTGTTCATTGTTTCCTTAGCAGTGTAAAAAGTCTTCCGGGTGAAAGCTGGACTAAAGAAAGTGCTGCATATTTTGCAAGAACAGTAAGTGACAAGCCAATAGCTTGCAAGTTCTTACAGCAACATGGAGAAAAATGGGAAGTAGATGTAATTTGTGATGGAGAGTCTTTGTCTAACAGCCTTTTGCATAAAATAGACAGCATAAGGTGGAATAGCACATGGGTATTTTCTTTGGAAAATAAGCCTAAACAAAATGGTAATCCTCGAAAGTCTAAGAATAGTTTAGGTGGCCAAAATAAAACCAAGGCTGCTGGGATGAAAAATATTTCTGTAAAACCCTTAAGTCTCCTTCATCAGGTTTTAAATTCTGGACAAGTAGAAGCAGCAGAAGTAGTTAATATTTCAAAGAGTGGAGAATTTTATGTACAGTTACTTAAAAATCTGCAAATACTACATGAGTTAAATGTAATGCTTGACAAAGAAGCACAAAGAAGTGATTTGCTTAGAGTGGATGACATTGAACAGGGACTGGAATGCATTACACAATCTGAAAGAAACTTAAAATGGAATCGATCAAAAGTAATAAAGAAATTTGTCAGGGAAAAGTTAATGCTAGTTTTTTTCATAGATTATGGCATGTGTGAGATGGTGTCCTTAAATAATGCAAAGATGCTCAGTGATGAGATTAAAAGTATTCCTAAACAAGCTGTTTATTGTAGGTGGATTTGTTCTAAAAACCTGCAGAAAATTCACTTAGACCATGTAGTAAATGCACTTCTAGATTGTGAAATAAGGATCTTGTTTTTGAGATATTTGAAATCATCTGATATCTGGGAGGTAGATATTTTAGTAGGGGAAGTTACACTTCAGGAGTATTTGAACCAGCTCTTAAGTCATTGTTGGACAATTGCTGGACCAGAAAAATGTAGTAATACAAACTATAAGGAGTTTGATACGTCATTCAAGATAAATTCAGTCATGTGGATGCTGCTGCGTAGTGGCAGAACATATCCTGGGTGTGCAACTGCAGTTACTGATCCTTCAAACTTCAGCATCCAGTTTGAAATCTTCTTTGATTGCATGCGAAACTTGTCCTTGCTGCTCTCTGACCTTCCTGACAACTTGCCAACTCTGCCAGAAGAGCTTGTGATACCTGGTGCTAGCTGCTTGATCGAGTTTGGGCAGGAAGCAGAGTGGTACAGGGCAGAAATTAGTGAAGTAACAGGTCAGTCTGTTGTTCTTACATTTATTGATTATGGCTTTCTGAGGACCATACCTTATTCTGATATCCATAAACTTAAAGTTGTTCCAGAAAGTCTGTTATATTTGCCACGCTTGGCACACTCTTGCTCTTTGCATGATACAGTTCCTGGCAAGGGGGAACACTGGAGTGAGGAGGCTATACTTCTGTTTCAGCAGCTTCTTCATAAACCAGGTCTGATATTTCATTTTATCCACTATGGCTCTGAAATGAAGTTAGAGGTGGATGTTTGGTGTGAGGATAGCAATATATCTGATGCCTTAATTGCTGCAGGCCACGCAGTCTGCTCTCACAGGAGGTGCTGTCCCATTGCAGTTGACAGACTCTAATCAGAAAAAAGAATTGCAAGTGAAGTGGCCAGATTCTAGTTACTACGCTTCCTTTTGTGAACCAGAATATAATTATGATAACAATTGTGATTTTGCTGACAGAAGTCAGGCAAAGAAGAGGAACAAAAAAAGCCTTTTGAAGCACAACATTAGATATAAAAAAGCTTCAAAGAAGAGAGTGTGGTAAGTGGATGCTGGAATACCATTAAGAAAGGATCTGAGTTTACAACTCCATATCACTGAAAGGAAGGAAAACCTACAAAAGATGGACAGTATTGTGAGGACAGGATTTTTTCAGCATTATGATGACAAGGAAAGTAAAGTTGTCATGACCCAAAGTAAATCTGCTACCAGAAACACTGGCTGAGGCTTGTGATTCTGATGTTCTACAGTCTGGAAAGACAGTGTGTGAAGCTACTGTGAAAGATTTAGTTGAATGATCAGTAGGTTGCAGTTAGAAAAGCACTACTTCAAAGCAGAATAAACCAAACAGCCTTTTTTG
Organism: Ploceus nigricollis; assembly: GCA_013399945.1. NCBI lineage: Eukaryota > Metazoa > Chordata > Aves > Passeriformes > Ploceidae > Ploceus > Ploceus nigricollis. Next base: position 121,727 of record VXBC01000605.1, on the reverse strand, counting down.
GAATGCTCTTGAATTTTTTGTATGTATATATATAATATTTATTTGCAGTAACATCTGGTTTACAGGGTGATGTCTCCATGTTTGGGATGTTCAGAAAACAAAGATGCCAGATGTATTATTTTCTTTGGTTCTGATTCCAGAGTTTCCACATGAGAAAAGTTTCAATGTTTACTACGATTAAGCCAAAAATCTGGATCCCCATTTATGGGAGAGACATGCATTAGGTTGTTTTCATTTAGTTCTTGATGTACAGATGCTATTGCCCCTTCTGAAGGTTCTCTTAGTATCTGAGTTGCATCATTTTGGGATTTTTCACTCTGCCTAGCGTGTGTGTTCCACTGATCCTTCTCCTTCATCTTCCTCCCTATCTGCCAGAATGAAGAGAGGGAGGTTTCTCCAGGTGCTTGGTCAATACACTGTATAGTCAAAATATTGTTTATATCTTAAAAGGAAACATTCAGAACCTTTTAATTTTTTCTCCTTTGTGGGAGGAGGAAATTTCAAAATTGAAAAGTGGTGGTAATACTGTGTATCTTAGAAGGGTAGTTTTTTTCAGTATCTAATCTGAAATAGTAAGAATTTGTCAGCTGTTTTTCTGATACATTTGTTTATTTATTTTATTTTTTGCCTTCACCTCCTTCCTTCGTTGCTTGGACGAAGTGTGAAGAGTCCTGAAGCAATGAGGGGTTTCCTTTGTATGCTCTGTGATTGTTTGAATTTCATTGAGAAAATAAATACAACCCTAATGGTAGACAACATATCTTATGCATCTCTAGAAGTAAACAAGATTTAACAACACACATGCCCTTTGCCCCCCTGACCCCCCCTACCCCCTCCATATCATGATGTATTTATGTGAAAACCTGAAAGCTTCATCTGGAAAACTTTTTTTTTTTTCCCCAGTAAGAGACATGTCTGGGAAAGTCAACTAAATAAGAGGTGAGACAGTGCCAGCTGATCTTTACAAGGTTCACTCTGGTGGTGAATTATTCTTGAAGCTTATAATATTTTCATTGTACAAGTGAAAAATGCCCATTACTAACAAATCAGAAAATGTGTAAGATAAAATTCCTCAAGTAAATACTATTTAAAATATCAGTAATGTTATGTTAATATAGTGATTAGAAAAAAGGGGTGGGGATTGTAACCATTTGTGATTGTTTTCTTTATATTGCATTGTTTCTTTATATTTCAGAATTTCAAGGTTTTCCTGCTAAGCTTACCTGGCACATTCTTTGTCAATAGTTAGACATACTGCTGGCTGTTAATATAAAACACAAAGGTTGTATTGTGCAACTTTACTCATGTTGAGTGATGACTTTACACTTGCTATGCTGGTTCATTGTAGTGCCACATAGAGGCACTGACACTTACATATTAATTAACACTGATTCTAACTTCTGGCTGTCTTTCAGTTGGAAAAGTAGGATCTTGGGCATCTGTTCTTTTTAAAAATCATTTGGATACCCTAAATGCAGACATGTTGTGTACAGTAATACACAACTCACATGTTTTAAGTAGATGGTTTTTTTGCTTATGTATATTGTGCTTTAACTTGCATGTAGTTGTAGAATATTGCTTCTCTAATGTTACAAAATGGAGCCTGGAAATGATGTATGAATAAGAAAAAAATAAATGGCTGTGTGTACTATTTTTATGTTTCGCAAATTGCAAATGTTAGATTTATTTGCAAGAATGTATGTTTTGTTTTCAGCTTGTAATGAGACTAGCTTGTGATAGTAATTCTTTTACTGAAGGTCTGATACTCAAAATGCTTCAAGTAAAAATCAGATAATTGAAAGTATTTCAGGATTATACTGCATCTGTAAATATAAAGAATGTCTTGTTGCCACTGTTGATGCAGATTCTCAGAAGTGCATTACAAGGATGTGTTACGATTGTTAGATTAAGTTGCTGGGAGGTCTGGCTGTGTAGTTTATGCCCAGTCTTCTTTCTCTGGTGTGTACCTCTGCTGTTAAAACATTTTTCTTGTAAGAAGGAGAATCTATACTCAGAACCTAGTTGGAAGAAGTTGTCAATTAGAAGTTTAGGTGTGTTTTCCTGTTTGTTCTAGCATGAGCATAATGCTGAACAAATGCAGTACTTTCTGTAGTAGTAATTTTTTTTGCTGAAATTTAATTTGAAAGTAATGTTTATCATTTTTAATATTTTTGTATTTATACTATATCATTGATGATTGTGATTATTTGTAATCCACAGAGTGCTAGAGAACCATTGTTCAGAACAGATTCATTTGTTTGGAATTCAAAACGTTCGTGTATACTGTCTTTTTGTCATAAATAAAATGAATACTAAAAATAATAAATAAAATGCTTATCTCCTCTGTGTAACTTGCCCCTGCCTAAGCAATTCTGAAGTTTTCTGTGACCTTTGCTGTTGGTGAATGCATCGGAAAATATCTGAAGCTATGTAAGTATGTGTTGCATGGGACTTCTAAGGGGAAGTACCTCTTGCTAATTTTGCTGAACATTTTTGGTTGATTTAGGAGTAACTTTGCACTACCTCCAGAGGAAATGTGCACAGACTTGAGCCACCAAAAATTGTGGGCCTGAGACTTGGAGACAAGATCCTTGAGGATTCATGCAGGAAGAGAGGCAAAGAAGGAAAAGCCTTCATTTGGGGTAGGAGATGGGTGGTTCAGCTGCTTTGAAAGGGCTGACTAGTTATTGAATGTTTGTATGGGTCAGGCAGCATAGAAGTGTAAGCTTTCAGGCAGAAATTGAGGCTTCAGTGCTAGACTAGTGTGTTAAGATTAGTTTCCAGTAAAAGGTTAGGAAATTAAATGGGAGTGTAGTGTTTGAAGAAGAGCTCATAGAAACTAACAAATTATCATCGGTTTCATAAAGGCAAATTCAAGGATGGAAAAGAGCCTTTGACAGTGCTTTTAATTACCTGTAATGTCTGCAGAGGACTGTGTGTCCGTGCTTGACGGTGTTGTGCTAGCTGCAGACCGAGCTCTGGAGACACGTTTCAGTCTTCCACAGACAACTGCACTTCCTGCCCTTGCTTCTTTGCTAACCCTGTGCCTTATCTTTGTCCATGTTCCTCCCAAATAAACAGCCTGTCCCAAATGCAATGGAGGCCATGTAATCATCTGGCCATGATGGCTGCATCTGAAATAGTGAATGGGTCCACAGACACCACAATAGCCAAGGGCTAATCTGAGCCATAGTGCTGGTCAAGGCTGGACTCAAACCAGGTTTGGAAAAAACTAACTGCTGTCATTGCTATGCAGATAAGACTATGAGTCAATTATCTCACTCCATGGAAGCCCAGAGCCTGTTGAGGCTGCATGCCAGGATCTCCTCTTGAGTAGGGACATCTCTCATGGTTACTCCTTGAGGCTGAGAGATTGCTTCCTGCAGCAGCTTCTTGGTAAGTGAATAATACCATGTTAAACTTCGGAATCTTAGCTATGTGATACAAAGGGTTGATTGTGCACGTGCAAGCCTTTAGACATAAACCATTGACCAAGACTGAGATTAAAGCTGGATCCAGCTACAGCTAAACTCCCTTCTGAGAGGGAGTTAGAAAGCAGTGGGGGGGCCTTTCTGAGGCTCATGACTCAACAGTAGGATCTCCCTGTCAATTTTGTCTGACTCTGATCTCTATGCAGTAAATAATCAAGTGTATCTTGGCATCAGGTTTTGTTAAACCACTCTTAAATTATCAAATGTTTTTATTTGTAAACATTTTACTTCTGCTTTCTTACATTTTACTTTCTGCTTCCTTATTTCTATCTGCAATAAGGAAGCAATGGAGTATTTGCCCATGAAGTTTGCACGTTATACCAAGTTGTAAGAACCAGCAGATACACCTTGAGGACCACAGGCAGCAATCCAGAGGGAGAGGCTGGAGAAATGGGTCAGTAGAAACATAATGAAATGTAACAGGAACAAATGGCTATAAATTAAAATGAAAGGTTTAGGATGGAAAGCACGATCTTTTCAGAATGAGGACAGTCATGTGTAGCAGAAGGTTGCCTGGAGAGATAGCACAGTCTCCATCCTTGGTACTTACCATCACCCAGCTGGATAGAGTTCTGAGAAACCTGATCTGACCACACAGATGACCCAGTTCAGGGCAGGAGGTTAAGAGAGCTGTAGAGATTCTCTTCACTTGAATTTCCCTGTTACTGCTGCAACTACTCTTTGAACCTTAGGAATATCCAAAGCCTTGCTTTGACTACTCAGAAGGGATCAGGGTACTTCTTCCCTGGCAGATTGTGTTGTCTCCCACTTACAGACAGCTCCTTGTGTAAACACTGCAAAGTGTTTGTGCTACATGGAGGTACAAGAAGAGGGCAGAAAAGACTTCTTTGTCAGAAAGCCAAGGAGTTGTCTCCTGATCCCTTCTGGGTAGTCCTGGGGAGCAGGGATTCCCAAAAAAACCTAGCTCTGATAATGTAAAAAGCTTTACTTGGCTGACTTGAGAGTGGGAATAGCAGAGACTGGGAAATCTACTCCGGTTACAGCTAGGAATAATTTTTAGCATCCAGTGTGTGCTGGGCAGCAGGAAACACTTGACATGAGAGAAGTTTGTGATATCAGCTTGACTGCTCTCCTGATTGCCCTGGGAGGTGTGTGTATGGTGGCAGTGTCCCTAAAGGCACACAGAGATGTGTTCCTGCTCCTGCCTGTGTGTGGGAGGCGGATTGTTCTGATGGATCCTGGGAGCTGCACTGGCACCTGCTGGCCCTGTGCATTCAGGGGTTGCTCCTGGTGTACCTGCAGGGGTCACCCCAGCCTTAAATGTCCTGTAAGTGGGGCTCTCTCCGCTTATGTTCTGAGAAAAGGTGAAAGCTGGAGCAGAGCATCCAGCTCTCCATTCTTCAGCACAGGAAAGACATAGGCCTGTTGGAGCAGGTCCAGAGGAGGCCATGAAGATGCTCAGAGAGCTGTAACACCTTTCCTGTGGAGACAGGCTGAGAGACCTGGGGTTCAGTTTGGATAAAGAAAGGCTAAATGGGAACTTTATAGCAGCCTTCCAGTACCTGAAGCATAAAAATGATCAGGCTGGGGAGAAACATTTTAGCAGGGCCTGTTGCAATAAGGCAAGTTATAAACTAAAAGAAAGTAGACTTAGAGTAGATAAAAGGAAAAGGTTTATTGCAACGGGGGTGGTGAAACACTGGCACAGTTTGCTCAGAGATGTGGTAGATGGTAGATGCCCTGCCCCTGGAAACATTTAAGAGCAGTTTGGACATAGCTCTGAGCAACCTAATCTAGTTGGAGATGTTCCTGCAGGGGGATCGGACTAGATGTGCCTTAAAGGTATCATGATGATGAGGCAGAGTAGGAGAAAAAGGTTGGAGATGCTATTTTAGGGGACACCTGATTTATGAAACTGTTTGGTGGCGAACTCCTGTTATCTGCAGAGAAATAGATGCTGAATTTGCAGGCTGGTTATTCAAAAGCTCCTAAAAATGCACATGTCCATTAATGTCCTCTAAATGTCTATTTCTCAACTGTTTGCACACAGTTTAAAATCTCGTCCTTTTTTCTATTTCTCTTCAAGAATCAAATTTTCCATCATAATAAACATTGTGAAACAGAATAATGGAAATATTTTGTCAGCTCTGAACTGACTTTAGGGACAACTATCTTGATTCCTGCAGTTTTAATAAGAAAGTTTCTTGGGCTACTATGTCTAGATCTGCATAATGAAGGAATTAAAATGGTGATTGCAGCATAATTTTTAGTGAGCAGTAAACACTAGGAATCCTACTGGGTGACCCTGAAATATAATTAGGCCTAGTTCTGTGAAATTATTTTCCTGCGAATAGAAAGAAATGGAATAAAAGTGAGGTTTAAATGGGTTTAATATTCTTTTTATTTTTATACTTTAAAGGAATACCAAGGTGTTAAGAGGGAAAACACCATTTGACAGACTTTGATTCTGATTAATTCTTTAGTGTTTAATCACCTTGATTTCATAGGAGTTTGAACTTAACGCATAATATATGATCAAGCCCTTTAATTATGTTCATTTTCTTTTAAGCCATGGAGCCATTGATCTCTAATCTGACATTCCATATAACATGGAATTTCACTTACTTTTGCATTAAGCCGGTATTCCCCCTTCTGCCTCCAAGGGTTCAAGCCTTCATCTCTCATTTCCCACCTTGGAGCTAAAAGCTTCTTGGTAGTCACCCCCTTGAAGCTGTTTTACTGTACTAAAAGTATTAAAGAGCTGTGAAATGTCTCTCTAGCCACAGGAGTCAAGCCTAGTAACTAGACAATTTCTTGAGTAGGGGAAAACCTATGCTCCACTTTCTCCTCAAAGAAATTCTTAAGCATTTTTATATGAAAAACTCATTGATGAAACAACTGTGGGAGCAGATATTAGGAGTTTCATAATCCTGTCATGTTCACCGCATTTTGCCTCCTTTATTTCCCCTAATTAATCTTGGATTCTTTTCAGCAAAGCAGGACACCTTCAGTAAGAGAGAGGAAATGGCTGATAGCTCTTGGATTAAACCACACATCTGAAAGAAATTAAAAACAAAAGTAAGAAAAGGTAAAGACCAACTTTGGTCTGAAATAGAGAATTAACTTTGCATTTTCTTCGCTTGGATTGACTGTACCAGCCTACTTCATGGTACAATGTATCCTCGTTTGCTGTTTTAAAGGATAAAGCATAGTAGAGTATGAGGCAAATTAAGCTTTAGTGTTATGAGGATCTACAGGGCTGTGAATGAGCGGATGGAAGAACCTCCCTGCAGCCTAAGTTGGCTGAAGAAGGGTGGCCTCTCAGGTGCCTCTGGGCAGTGTTTCTGTTTGGCTGATTTAAGCATTTCTCCCTTCGGGCTCATGAGTCATTAAGAGAGTATCCCAAAACATCTGCCCTGTGCCATGGGCTGTGGAATCTGCTCTGATAGCCAGATGGAAAAGTTAAGTGAAACTTAGTAGGCCTTATTTTGTGCCTAATGAGATGTAATGCCTTTAAACAGTTTATGGCACTAGAGCAGCAAAGGACTTGTACGGGATCTAACATTGGGGTTTTGTGTCCCAGGCACAGAAACCTTTTGGGAATATGAAAGCTTCCTGTAGTCTGTGTGGGGGAAGGTCTGATCTCTCAGTGTGGGATTTAAAACAGTCTACATATTGGTTATAGAAAAACATGAGGATAAGAATGTATTTTAAGTTTTGCATCCTTCCAGAACACGGTGCTTTGTGTGGGGTGTAAGTAGGGACATCTGTCTATGCAATCTTTCCCTGACCTGGACATCTGAAAATAGCTCATGTGACACAGTTAACAGTTGTTCATAAAACACATCCACCAGTTAAGAAGATAATTCTCATTTTTCACACAGTGTGTGCTGTTTGCATCACTTCCTCAGCTGTCGTGAGTTCCAATAACAAGTTCCTACTAAACCCATAGCTACAACCCAGAGAGAGCCCCTATAGACTAACATTTTGAGAAAGAGCAGTTTCCCTTCTTTCTGAAGTTGTGCAGCAAGGCATTTGGAATTCCTTGTGCAAAAGAGGAAAGGGTGTGATTTGGTAGCCTAGCTGCTAGGGTACAGAATTAGGGAGTTTAAGGTATGTGCTCTAAATGCTTGCTTCTCTGACCTGTTCATTACTTCATCTACAGCAGAGCAGTTTCAAGAGGAGTGATTGAAAAGGTTACTTATGCCTTTAAGGCTTGGTGATGGAAGGTGTGTTTTTGGACACTGTCAAGCTGAAAACATCCATTGTTTTCTAGTTGAATGATTTAACTGGTAAACTGCTGATTAGTGTTTGCTATCCTCTTCTCTGTCAACTCTTAAAAATAAAAAAATAGGTTAGGAGCTCTAGCCCATGTTTTATGCAAAGTGGTCTCTCAGAGAAGCCTCTTGATAACCAGGGAGCCCTGAGGGGCAGAGAGAACATCTGCTTTTTGGTGCCTGTCCCCTAAAGGATGTCAGGTGAAAAAAGCCCATGCTTGGATTCCAGCTGGGTGTATGTGGGAGCACTGAGCTGGTGAGACTGAAGTAGTTCAGGGCATGCTTGGGAGTATAGTTCCTGGTGCCTGGGGAATTGGAAAATCAGATAGGGAGGCAGCTTGTAATTGCAGGTGCCTGTAGGTACAGCAGCTGTTGAACAAGTTGTTTTAAATAACAAGTTTGAACTTGGACAGTACAATTCTGCTTAATGCTTGCTATAAGATTTCATTACATTTAGTCCATGCAACCTATTTCATGCAGTTAGTTTTCTTCAAAAATATTTTAGGATATTTTTAAAATAGAACTGACTGATGGTGAGATATTTTTCAATTGATACTTTCTCATATCTGAGGATGGATTAGGAAGATTGAGCTAGGACCACTTTTGAGCAATGTGGACACACACAGGGACAAGGGAGGGACACTTACGATGTATAAAAAGCAAAAATCCTTTTGGCATCATAGCAACCCCATACAATAGTACAAGCTGGGCACTGGCTGGATGGAAAGCAGCTTTGCAACAAAAAGGGAGGTGTATCCAAAATCAGATGTTTGTGCTTCTGATGGATGATAGGTTGAATGTGTGTGAGTATTGTGCCTGTGTGGTGAGGACATCTACCCATAGACTGGGCTGGGTTTAATCAGTCTTCAGCTGCTCTAAACTGAAGGTACAGAGAAAACAACCAGTTCTCAGGAGTGTGCAGTGGAAGAACAATGGGCACAACTTGGAGCAAGGAAAATTTCAGACAGATGCAAGAAAAAAAAATTATTCCCAGTGAGAGCAGATAAGCACTGACACAGTTTGCCTGGAGAGGCTGTGGCTTTTCCATTTCTTGGAGATACAAACCCTTGACTGAACTGGGAAGCCTGTCCTGGCTTTGGAGTTGCCCCTGCTCTGAGCACAGGTTGCTGTCACAGATTAGCCTGGCACTTTGAGCAGGAGTCACACCAAATTGCCTTGAGAGGTCCAGTCCAGGCTTGTTTACTCTTTGATAACTATTATTTTCTTGGATTAGGCACAGTGTCTTGTACACAGACCTGAACTACTTTTAGGTGATTCAGTTTGGGAGCAGATGGTTTCTCTCTGGTAACTAAGCTTGGTCCCATTTGGACAACTGGATTAGTGCTTAGTACCAGACTTCATATTCTATTCAGGCCAGCTGCTTCACACAGTGATATAGCACATGGGTAGTACACACATACCCAGTTACCTTCCATGCCACTCTCCAGGTACAGACATCCTTTACCAGAACTATCAATAAAAAGGAACCATCATTATGTGGTTGAACAATACACTACAGTACCAAAAAGCCCTTTTCCTAGCTTATTTCTTTCAAATTTACACATCTTCTGGTGTAATGGCTTTTTCCCAGCATGTGCCTTCTATAGATCTATATGATTAAGAGAGTAAATAAGGCCAAGCTGGAAGGGTTTATTAATAAGCAAGTAGCTTATTTGGACAATGACTGTTCCATCTAGACAGTAAGAATTTGCACTGAGATTTTTTCCCTTCTCTGCTATTCTTACACTCCAAGTATTTTTCAACAAGGAGATTTTCAATTTAAGGGAATGGACACTCACCTAATGTATCTTCTTGATACTAATAACCCTAATTTTTGAGGGGGTCATGTTTATAGGATACCCTTTCAACATTATTATACTTTATATGTATCTATATCTGTATCTATAAACAATGAAATCTTTTTAGTCAGTTTTCACTTTGTAACCTTTCAAGAGAATTAAATTAGTTTGAAAAAGAAAACCTTGTTGAAGTTAGTAAGCTTATTAATGATGGTAAGGGTTAGATTTTTACAAAGAAAAATTACTGTTTACTGTATTTCAAAAAGGTTTTACTGTATGAAGAATAATATGATATATATAACTAGAAGTAATGGGAGGAAATTAAAAATAATTTAAACTTCCTGAAAACGAGTTCTATTAGACTGTAGAATAAGTTCCCAGGGGAAGCTGTAGAAGGCTCATTATATGGCTTATTTAAAACTAGATTAGATGAAATGCCTGAGGGGAGCAAGCTTGGGCTGTTTCCTGTAAGGCTGAAGGAGATTACCTCAGAGGTATTTTTTCCTTCTGAAATATTTTATTCTCTGATGTAGTCTTGGTAAGTCTTGTAGAATTGTATGTGGGAATGTTCTGTAGGTACTCCTCTTTCTACAATACTTCTGTGTGATTTTAAAAATTAACTTTTTTTTTCCTGTTGTAGGACTTTATAGGTCTTTGTACTGATATGTATCACACTGAGTGTGAGTAAAACCAATAATTTTTTAAAATACAAGATCAGGAATAACTTGCCAAAGTAGAACTGTGTGGATACTTCCTTAATTTTTCTTTTAGCGTTAGAAATTTGCTGTTAAGGTGGTTGTCTTTATAACCTTGACTCTGCATATCCATGAGTGGTCTGAAAGTTGTGATTGTGGTGCTTTCTCCTGTTCACAGGGATGCAGCCCCTGGTGAGCCCAGTGTGTGTTTTGTGTGCTGGGGGTGAGCTCAGCCATGGCCAGGGCTGAGCCACAGTTCCCAGGGGTACATGAGGGAGGTCACTGTGCAGCTGCTCTGCAGAAGCCCAGATCTGTCTCTCTGGTCATTCTCTGTGTCAGTGCCTGTGTGGATGTTCCATGCCGAGTGGAATAGCCCCAGAGTGAAAGGACGTGGAAGAATGGATGCACAGGCATTGCTGAGTGGCTGTCTGGTTCTCTCACCTGCTGTTCTGACAGGGCAGGACTGTACAGTTTCAAAGACATTCTCTGTCCATTTTCCATTTTTCCATGTGTATACATGAAAACTCTTCAACATTTTTTTTTTTTAAATTCCTAACTTCGTCTCCATTATAAACTCATAAGTCACATGTGATCTGAACTTTCCTTATTTGTATTTTTTACTTACATAGAAGGAGAAAGTTTCTTCTGCAGTGGCTTTAGGAAAGATTTTGTACTAAACAAAGGAATTTGCTGGTCTTTATAGTACTTTATTTGATTTTTTTGGCAAGTACTCAATCAGGGTGGAAACTTAAAATAACTAAAGAACCAGTGGCCTATAAATTTACAGTTCTACAGTGTGAATCCACAGTATCTGTTCCAACAAATTATGATTTGATAGCTGATGCCAAAGGGAGTGTAGACATTCGTTTAATTTTGGATCATTAGATCCAAAGCTGTCCTGGTGGTTATGGCACGCTATTATTTTTGTCCCTGTCAAAACCAATGAACAGTTGTACTAGTGATTGGCTTAGCTGACCAGAGATGCTCAAAACAGAAGATTAATGATGAAGAGCTGGACCATGCACAGAATGTTTCAAGGGGAAATTAAGTTTTAGTTTGAAATATATTAATGTAGAATTTGCATTAATGTTACAATATAATTGCAATACTTTCATAAAGAAAAACACCTGTAGTTTATAGCACATCTAAACAATTCATAGATTATTTTTTATTTTTTACTTGGAATGATTTTCTTTGGCCAGTAGTTATGTAAGTTCTGTTCCTGTAATACAAAAATATCTTCATCACCAGAGAAGATACTGTCATCCACTGCATCTTGCATGGCACATGCACAAACAGGCTTCCTTAAAATGGTGATTAAATCTCACCACTTCCAGTGGTACTGATAGATCAACTTTCTGATTATACTGGGTTTGCATGGCAAGGTTTTGGTAGTGGGTGTACTACAAGGGTGGCTTCTATGAGAAACTTCCAGAAATTCTCCCATGTCCAGCAGAGCCAATGTCAGCCAGCTCCAAAAAGGACTCACTGCTGCCAAGGCTGGGCCAGTCAGGGATTATGGCAGTGCCTCTGACAGAGTTAAGGGGAAAGAAGTTATTGCACAGGAGCCAGGAGAGAGGAGTGAGAATATGTGAGAGCAACAGCCCTGAAGACCCCAAGGTCAGTGCAGGAGGAGGGGCAGGAGATGCTCCAGTCCCAGGAGCTGAGATTCCCCTGCAGCCCCTGGTGCAGCCCCTGATGAAGCTTTGCCCCTGCAGCCCATGGACTTCTCATGGGGAAGCAGAGATCCACCTGCAGCCCGTGGAGGATCCCACAATAGAGCAGGGGGATGCCCAAAGGAGGCTGTGACCCTGTGCAGGACCTGTGATTCTGAGGGGGACCCATGCTGGAACAGCCTGTCCCTAAAGGGCTGCATCCTATGAGAAGGACAGATCCNCCTGTGATTCTGAGGGGGACCCATGCTGGAACAGCCTGTCCCTAAAGGGCTGCATCCTATGGGAAGGACAGATCCATGCTGGAACAGTTTGGGTCTATCTGTAGTCCATGGGAAGGACTCACATTGGAGAGGTTCCTAGAGGACTCTCTCCTGTGGGAGGGACCTCACACTGGAGCAGAGGAAGACTGAGGAGTTCTCCCCCTGAGGAGAAGGAGCAGCAGAGACAATGTGTGATGAACCAACCACAGCCCCCATTCCTCACCCTCCTGTGAAAGAAGCTGAGGGTGGAGTAGAGGGAAGGTGTTTAAAAGCTTGGTTTCATTTCTGATTATCCTCCTCTGATTTGATTTGTTATAAATCCAATAAATTTCCCAAGTCAAGTCTGTTTTGCCCATGATGGTCACTGCTGAGGGATCTCTCCCTGCCCTTGTCCCAGCCCATGAGTCTGTCATTATAATTTCTCTCCGCTGCCCAGCTGAGGAGGACAGTGACAGAGGGGCTTTGGTGGGAACATGGCACCCCACCAGAGTCAACCCACCACACTGAGCTTTATTTGAATAACTCTCTTCTTCTAATTGCCATTTTCTTTTAATTTTTCTTTTACCTCAGAGGTTGTCCCATTCCATATATCGAAATCTGCTATGAAATTTTTTGTTTCTTTTCTTTGTTTCTTTCTTATCTTCCTTGACAGAAGGTACTTGCAGAGTTTTTCAGTTTAAATTGCTCACTACTCTATTAAACCCTTCTCCACATTTTTATTTACCTGCCCTGGCTACTTTGGGATTGTGTGTACTAAAACTGTGCAATCACAAGAAGACACTGGCAAAAATGGGGATAATCTGTGCAAAATGACAAACCTGGGAGGTACAGATGAATAGTGTTGTATACTCACTATATTAGGGATATTGTTTCTACAACCAGTTTTTGCCCTCTGTTTAATGGTAACAACCAAATTTGAAGCAATGGCTTGAATGAGTAGGAAAGAGATCAAAATAAAATGTTGACCAGGCAGCAAAATGTTAGGATTTCATTAAGATACATCTGGCCACCAGGTGGAGACTTTGCTTTAACTTTTCCTAAACCAAAGCTGCAAAAGAAGATATCAGCCTAAGAAGCCATTTGCACAAAAATAAAATAATCCCATTTATTTTCCAAGTCTTCTTGTAGATAATTCTTGCAATGAAAAGTTTCCCAAGCTGATCTGAGGAGGCTAAGCCTTAATTCTTTGAAAAAAAGACAGAAGCACAGAGTATAAGATCTAGCAATATATTGCTGAATTGTTTCATGAAATAATGGAATTTGCTAAAGTTAAATATGTTCTATCTACTTGATTCTTCTTTTTAAGTGGCAGGGAATTGACCAGTCTCGAATTATTGTCATTAAAAATGACCTAGTTATAAAAACTCTTTGGCCTTTAGAATTTTCAGTAGGTTTAAATAACATTTATCTTTGTGTAGCATAGTTAATAGCAAAGACATAATTGCATGCTTTTCTGTAAGTGGAAGTCCCTAAATGCAAATACTAATAGACAGTGTCATCTATAACAATCTGCAAATTTATGGAGGAAATTGGTTTTCCAGGCTAGCTATTTATTAATATGGAGGAGAGTAATATTAAATTGGAGCTCCACCATATTTCTTTACATTTTTATACAATGAAGAGGCTTCAGAAAGAGGTGAGGACCCATTGCCCTGTAACTAATCTGTCTGCAGAGTTTCAGTAATGGGGCAGGAAAATAAAGCATTTTTCCTTTCTGATCAGCAATAATAACATTTTACAGCTACAGACTAGTTGGAAAAGGGAGATGTGTGAGTTAATCTGGGGGCTGAGTCGCAAGTGAATAAAGGAAATAAAAGGTTGATATCATGAATCAGATTATTTTGTGCAGGACTATGTCCAAAAAAAAAGAGGATGAGTTGATCTTGGATAGGTAAAAAAATCCATATAGATGTGGTTTAAAAGGGTGCATGGGACAGTATTGAGTGACAGAGCAATGAAAGCTGCAGTCAGGTGAGGAATGAGGCTGGTGGCAGGTAGAGGGGTCTCAGGGATTCCAGCACTATTCTGCTATTCTGCACTTTAGTGTGCTTAGTTTATTCCCTGGTTTTCATCCTGAAGACCTTTGGGCAAAAGAAGGGATGCCAATCCTGTTGCTGCTTTTGGCATATTCCATCAGCAGGTACATCTGAAAAATGTTCATTTGAAAGAAAGAACAAGTGGAATTGAAGCCTAAGCCAGGGCTGGTGGTGTCTGCTTTGGGCCTGGGGATAAACACAGTATTTGTCTGTAGCAGTGAGAGGGAGTTGTGGAATGGAAAGAGATGTTCTTGTAGAAAAATGGTTACTGTTTTAAAAAAAAGGAAAATTATATTTAAATAAATAAACAAATACTAGAAAAACAGTTTTAAAGATCCCAAAGGACTTTTAGGATCAAGTACTGCATGGGAGTTGGACAGTTGAGGAATTTTTTACAGGTTTTGATTTGGTATGAAACCTGCAGGTACTCATAAAGCTGTGAGGGTACCCGATGAGTTCTGCTGTGCTTGCTGCTGCACCTAAATGTGCCTCTAGGCCACACTCATCCCTTGTGTGCTGTGGAAAAGATTCAGGGTGCCTTAGGCAAGCTGCTCTGGATGGGCTGTCAGTTTTCAGTACAGAGCTTCTTTTTTCCCCCTATTATCCACATCTATCTTCTGGTTTTTTTTGAGATAGAGAACAAATTTTGGAAAGGTGTTTCATCTTAATTTGAAGTCATCACATTAATTAATTCATCATAGATAATTGACCATTTGTCATTAGAAATGTGGATCTTTAGTTTTATTATGAATTCGCCTTTTTTATCTTCCAGACATTGGTGATATTTGGTGCTCCTGTTTGGCTTTCTAGGGGATTCATTATGAATCATTAGAAAAATGATTCACAAAGACTGAAAAAAAAGAGCCCCATAATTAATGATAAAACTGTACTTTAGTGCTGTTTGTACATGAGGGATGTGTGGCACTCTGAGGGCAGGTTCTCCTGGACCATTTGTTTCATATGGACTCATAGTTCCATGTGGTTAGAAGGAGGAGAATCTAGCACTCAGAATAAGATCTGGAAACTGCCTGACGTCCCTCATTTGTGAAAGGCAGTTCTTTGGGTGCCACTGTTAGGATGAAATGCTAAGTGGGGGAAAGCTTGTGCTGACATCTGTAAGGTTCATCCTCATTAGATCTTCTATGATGGTGTAATCCACAGTTTTTCAAGGTGAAATTTTGATTATATTACTGAGATTTGATTTATAAAAGAGGACTGTTACATAACCTGCAGGTTTAAATGTGTCCTTTAATATTTGCTTTTCTTTTTGAATTTATACTATTTTCTTTTATGTATTTCAGAGCAAAAGACTTTTAGCCTGTTCTTTAAAGGGCAATGAGGTTGCTAGAGCTTATTTAGTGATTGGCCATTATGCATAAGCCAAAGAATAGCATTAATTGCAGCAAAATATTAAGCCCCTTATTGAGATTTTTTTTTTTTTAATACAGCTTTGAGATTTGTTGAAATAAATCAGACTAACATAGACTGTCATGGACATTATTTGCATTTGATCAATTCATGTGCTGGCCTAAGCTGCTGAACTATTCAGGCTGAAGGTTTTCACTATTGTCCTTGTTCCTGTAGATATCACAGAGGAGAAGATTAAGAGCATTATAACTTTAACATAAAACTCAGAAGTAATATAATAGGAAAAGATAGTCTACATACAACAAAAGGAAAATTTGCACGGGCTTACTTTTATCCAAACATTTGACCTCCAGCTTAGATGGCTTAAAAATGAGGAAGAAAAACTTGTACCCATTTGTCCTGGTGCAGTAATCTGAAAGTTAACACACTGGGAAATATTTCTCCCTAACTCTGAACTGGATGTGCAATTTTTTTTTTTTTAAATTAAAATCTGCATTTCTCATTCCAACCCCGTGATGGCCAGCCTACTGTCCCGTTGGAAAATAATAATGTTCTGCATTTATTCAGCATTTCTCATCAAAATATCTAGAAATCTGCCTTTCTGATATATCAGTTGTTTCATTGTTCAGATCTTCCACTGGCTCTTTCTGTAAGTAGCACTGAGTTTGAACTGTCTTCAGAGCACTTGACAGCTCTGTCTCTGGTTGTATCTTGGATCCTGTGTTCTGTCAAGTCCCCTTGACCTGGCTTTTTAAACCTCCCTGAGGTTCAAACATTCATTTTGCTGGTAACATCCTCACAGTAGTTTATGATTTTATCACGCTGTCCTTCAGGAGAAGAACATTTAGAATTTCAGCTTTTGACATATATGCTAGAGCTGAGTCTATAGCAATATAAAGTAAACTAAAGGAATTCTTAAATCTGAATCCCTCCAAAAGTCTCAAAGCATAGACATATGCCATTTCAAGTTGATAGAATTTAGCTTTATCTGGTTGTGATGAATTGCCCAGTGCTGAATACAGAATTGATGGTTGTGGAAATCACTTTCAGCTGGGCAGATCTGGCCACTGGAAGGTTAGAGGCACCTAAGGAGAAAGGGGGATTGAAGGCATCATTTTTTTGTACATTTATTGTCTTCAGTGTTGTTAATTTACAGAAAAGTTTCAGTTCCAAAAGGATGGCTCACAATTTTATATAAGTTCTTGTATTCAAATAATGGTACTGCTTGATTCAAGAATTATTGTATTAAGCAAAGAAAGTTCTGCAGGAGTCTAGCAAAAAGTACTCAGGTGGCAACTTTCCAGTCATCCTCCCTATCCACAAAATTGGATCTTCAGGGATTTGAATGTGCTCACCTCATTTCAATCTCTTTTTGTTTGAATCCATTATGTATTTTATATTTCTTATTCTGACAAAACAATCAGACAGAATGGGAATGACATATTTAAGGCTAGTTATAGTAGCATTTAAGGCAGTATTAAAAAAGTGAGTTGGTCTGGCTACTAAATCACTCTAATAAAGAACAGCATTGCTTATTTTTATTTTATAGTCTCCTGAACAACTACAACAGTAGCTTCTCCACTATTTTCATTTTTAGTGAAAGCAAATGTTCTGGAGAATAAGATGGGAAAAACATCAGAAATATTGAAATAATTATGCTAATATTCAAACCAATGATTTGCATGTCACGGCTATATAAAAATGCTTCCTTCTTTTTCTTTTTTTTTTTTTTTTTTTTTT
>VXBC01000605.1:24685-100688 GCA_013399945.1 Ploceus nigricollis | reverse complement strand
GGAAGGGTAAAGCCCTCACTGGTGAACTCAAGAGCTCATTAGCTGTAAGGCACATTCCAATTAGAGACTCTCAGTTTTCCTTTGGTGCAAAGACCTCGCTTAGGTACCTACATTGCCCACTGCTGCGAAATCTGAATAATTTTTTATAATTATAAATTTNTGATCTAAATATACAGTTTTTAACTTGAATGGTTGTTCAGGTCTTAGGGTGGGATGAATCGCTCCCTGCATATTCTCCACTGGCCACAAATGGAGCATCAGCTTCCAGATTAGAACAGGCACTGCCTTGCATGGCTCTGAAGATGCTCAAGATTAATTTAGGTCTAAACAATAAGCCCCCAGAAGGCACCTGCTCAGGCAGCAGTCCCACCTCGGTGTTTGCTGTTGGGTGTTTGGGTAGCTCTGGGCTCAGCACCCATCCTTGGCACAGCTACTGATGCTCCCTGGGCTGTAAGCACCTAAAAGTCTGGCAAGTAATTGAATGTAGATCACATACCATAACGTTCCTGAATTCAAGATAGGAAATTATTGGAATATTTTTCTTTCCAGTAATTTCCACATACTTTTGGGGAACTTGTTTCAAAATATTATGCAATCATTAGGTAATTTTTTTCCCTTTTTACTTTTAACACTCAGGGTAACTCAGATTTCAGATCGGATTTCATCTTCACAAATATTTCCCTCAGGTTTAGTTACTTTTTTTTTAGAAAAGTTGTTTATTTACTGCTTTTGCAGTTGTTTTTGCAGGGCTTTTGTTTTGTTCTTGAAACAGTTATTATGTCTTTACCTGCAGGTGATACCACCTTTTTTAATTCTGTGAGTTGAATGATGTTATATCTATGCAAGTTACTACTGTTCATGAAAAATAAAGTAGAACCATACATGAACAGAACACTTCAGAGTTTATGCTCTCCCAAGCAAGGAAAATAATTTAATTTACAGGGTGGATGATAGGGGTATAGAGGATAATAAAATAAATAAAAAAACCCAGAAACTAAAACCAAACAACAAAAAACCCAAACCACAAACCAAATACAAAACCTGTAATTCAAAAGTCAAAATTTTCAGGATTTTTTATATATATAAATATACATATGCACACATGAGTATGAAAAACTAATGCATCTTCTGATCAACCACCCTTGAAACAAACCATGAGCAAAAAGGACACAGAAATGACAGTTATGGCAGCTTATAATACTCTCCAAAGTCACTCCCCCACTATTGGTCTTACAAATTGGTGGTTGATTGAAGTCTAGACTGCAAACCACATTGGATTGTGCAGATCTCAAACCACACAAGAATGGAAAGTATTATAGCAGCTGTTACCATGGACGTTGACAGAAATCTGAAAAGTGCAAAGGATAAACATAACAAAAAAAAAACCTTTCCAGATGGCTGTACAGCTCCCTAAAAATACACACTGCCACTGAAGGCTGGCTGGATTGAAAAGATATGTTGTCTAAAAAAAAAAAGCAGTAGAAGCTGCTGTATGTAAAAAAAAAAAAAACAAAAGTAGAAAAAGATATTGCAAGATGCTGGTAAGTGAATTTTTTTCTCCAGTCTCTGTAGAACTTAACTATGCAATATAAAGCTGCATATGGGAGATATAACTAATATTATTGCATAGATAATAATGTAAGAACCATTCTGAGGAGCATGGATGGATAGTTAAATAATAAATGCTATTTGGCTACATTTTGATAAAACAATATTATTGGAGTAGGAAAAGCAACTAATCCCAGTGTTGACAAGTCTGTCTGCTTCTTTTCTATCTGAGTCTCACCACGCATGTCCATGGCAGTGTCACCTCAAGATTAGACTAACGTGACTGATTTATAAGAGTGTGGTTTTGGTATGTGGTCCCCAGCAAGTAAAAGAAATGAAGCTGGAACTCATGCATGAGAGCTTGTCAGTGTCTGCAAATTGTACTTCCCCTGAATAACTGCCTGCTGTTTAAGATGAATGGCAATTCCATATATCATGACACATAGTGAACACCATTAGCAGATTTATATCTGGGTGTCAAAGTGCGCCTGATTACCTTCTACTTTCAGAAACTTTTGCCAGTTTGGCTGAAAGTTCCCTCACCCATTTTTCTGCAGGAAAAAGAAAAAAAGGAGATAATCATCACAACTCCTCCCTTTTCAAGACTTAAAGGATGTAGGGCTGCATTTCATATGATTTAAAATGAGAAGCCAGTCAGTGTTTTGCAGTGTTTCAGTGTCAAATTATTTGTGACAGATTTCTACTATGATGATCTCATACCAAGTTTATTCTTCAGATATAAATAGTTATTCCTTTCTTTTTGTTGTATCATCTTGGATATATTTCTAATCAGCTTCTACTCACTTTTCATTTGACCAAACAAACCAACCAGCCCTCCTTTACCTCTCATGACATCTGTTCTCCCTTCCTTCATCAGCCTTCAGCCAGAGGTGTGAGTGTGACATTCTGGTGTTGGTCATGCACTGGGAAACAAAGAAAGGAGCAAAACAACAGCCTGACACCTTAACTTAAGAATTGTAATTTTTGAGCATTTAACTGTGATGTTTTAACGTTATCTAAACATTTTTAGTAGCATAGAGGCACATGTAGGGCACAGAGTGATATTTCTGAAACAACTGTCTTAATTTCCACTGACTGTCGGTATAATTCCACACTCTATTGCTAATTTTAATCTAAATTGCTTCCTTTCAGGCCTAGACCCATGCAATCTAAATAATATATTAAACATGAAGGATCCAAATGAAGCCTGGCAGTCAGTCAAGGTGAGATTACAGGCTGTTTAAAATGAGCATGTGCTATTTTAGAGGCAGGTGTCTCAAAGGTAATTGTCATCATCTTCTCCTTTGGATTATTCCAGAAATCATCAGGAAGATTGTGTACTTCCATTAGCCTCGACAGCTGGTTCTGCTGACGCCAGGATTTCATAAAAATTGTGGTTAGAGTGATGCATTTCTCATGGAGAGCACATGGGTACACGTAAGAAATGCTGCTCTGAACCAGGTATTTGTCTGAATGACTCCTTCTTCCCGCAGAATAGAAAAATCACAAATTATTAAACTTGAAAGAAAAGATGCCATCTGAGATTCTGTCCCAGCTTTTATAAAGTGCCTTGGATGCAACCTCCAGATACAATTTCTTACTGTACAGTCCCTCACAGGAAAATGGTACAACAGACAGTACAGATTATGGGCTCTGCTTTTCTAACCACATTTCCTAGCTAATCAACAGAGTAATAATTTTTAAAAATTATTTAAAACATGCCTATGATTTTATGAACTGATGGACATTTTCTTCATTCTGCACTCTCTGTATAATTCCACAGCTAAATTAAGAAGTTACATCCTGTCTTGGTAAAGTACTCACATAAAGAATAATTATTTGCACTATTTCTCATGGTTGCTTAGGTGTTCCCTAGCTGTTTTGATTAATTAAACCTCCAGAAAGCCTCTTGCCCCAACTTTAGCAATTCTTGTTTATTAAAACCATTACAATCCTTTCTCAGGATCTTCCTGTTGAGCTATAATTTCATTATCTCAGTGTCTGGCTCCACTGGGGTGTTTCTGTTTGAATGCAAGAAGATTAGAATGTTAACCCTTTGTTTTGCATTGTACATGGTCTCTGATATAATTATAAATCAGTCATTGTAACTGCTCTAAACTCAGTAGTTCTAAGCAAAGCAGGAGCAGCAGAACAGAGCTCTAAGAAGCAAAGATTAGATTGCTAAGTGTGACAAAATCCAGATAATCTCCATTCTAGTCTGCTGAAGGAATCTAGTGCAGGAAATGCCAAGTCCAGCAGCAAGGTTTTTTAATGGACTTTAAGGATTGTATGATTAGAGAGTATCAAAACAATAACATTAAAACAAAAATAACCCTACCTCCTCCTCCATAACCTCTGCTCTCTTGCTTCTCGTCAGGGCCAACTCAGGGCTTCTTAGATGAAGTTTTGCCACTGCATGCATGAGCATCAGGGACATTTATTTATTTCTTATTGTTCTGGGGTGACATTTCAGTTTTGTCATGGAGCAAAGAAAGATTTTGGGAGGACAGAGTAGGCAATAACAGGCTTGAAGGAACTTTTAAAAGTTCTAAGGAAGTAATGGCAAATGGGAGAGACTGGTCTGAGGAGCTTTTCCCCTGTCCCTACCCTGCCAGCCAAATCTCTGGTGTCTCCCAGAGAGAGCCTTCACCCCATAGAAAGGATGCTGGCCCGAGCTCAGCACAGGCCACATGCTCAGGACATAGATCCCACTTTGCTGGATGTGGGAAGTGAGGCCTGTAGTTCCCAGGCCTGTCAGCTCCCCAGAGCTGCTTCTTTTGTTCCCACAGAGCTCATTTAAAAATTATATCTGTGTCTCTACNCTTCCTTCCTTCCTTCCTTCCCATAACCCTTTGCCTTCCTCCAGCATAAGATTTATTTCCATAGGATGTTTCTCTTCAGGCTCAGTTCCTCATTCTCCAGCCCATAACAGGAAAAGACAGTGTCCTACACCACCTCTAAAATCACCTTGTTCTTTTCATCATGTCAGGAGAAGGATATGCACCAGTGTCCACACTGGAACCCTCTCAGGTTTCACCCTGTTCCCAGCCTTCCATTTTCCTGTGTTCTTTCCTGTACCTCCACCCATCATTTGGGATTGAGAGCAGAAGCTGGTCAGACAGTGGAGGAAAGGGCTGAAAATGACACATTTTTCTTCTCCCTTCTCTCAGCTCCTGCTCCCAGTCAGGGAAGTTGTCAGGGGAGCAGAAACAAGAGAAAACAGGGACAAAGAAAGCAGGCACCAAAGCTGCCCTTGGCAGCTGCCTCCCAAGATTGTGCTTGGAACCAATCCTAGTCAAAATATTAAAGGATATTTTGAAGGAAAATATAAGCTTTATATAACATCACCTGTTACCAAAGGTATTTTTTTTTTGTGTGATCAGTCTATTATCCTAGTTTCATTTTGTTTAGCTTAGTTTCGTTTAGTTGGGTTTTCTTAAGGTGATACAGTGGCTTTATCCCTTAAAATTTTAGAAAAAAACACTTTCTACAATCCTGGTTCTGCAGATGGAGATGATGGCAATTAATAGAGAATGTGGGGTGGATTGAAGAGGAGAATGTGCAGAAGGGGATACTGGGACAAAGAAAGGCTACTGTTTGTATCCTCAAGGGATCAGTCTGTAACAGATCCTATTTAATGTATTTGTTAATTAAATATAGAGGACTAAATATGGGATTCTGAAATTCAGAATTGATCATAAATCGGGGATGTAAGGCTGAAACAGAGGGCTGGGGAGGGAATCATCCATTAAAAGAAGGCAAGGTGGATCAGATGACTCAGGCTGCAGAAATGAGAAGCATGAGATGAAACTTGAGAGTTTCAAATTACAATACTTGGCACTGAAAATAATAGTATTTTTTTCTATAAATAGAGGATTTCTAAATTGGAAAACAAAAAAGATCATTCGTTAGATGGAAGATGACTATGAGCTGCCAAGGATTTTACTTGGCTTCAGGTGTTTTTCATTGTAAAAAGCATTATTTAAGCCTTAGTTGACAGAATAAAAGATTTTGCCTTTTTAACCTTACCAACTGAATGTCAAAAGAGATAACTTTTTGCAGATACTTTTGGAGAACAAATATCAAACAGGAAAAAGGTTCTGAAATTTAAAAATTAAATTTGGTCTTCATGAAGTGTAGGGTAAAAAAAAAAACCAAAATGGGTGAATTACTGGAATTATGTTCCAAACAGCCAACTGGAGAAGGAATCAAAATTGTTTTAAGATGATGTTTGGTAAGTTACTGAGAGGGATTACATATTAAAATAAAGGAGTTTAAGGTTGCTGTGGATGAACAAGTCCTCGGACGTTTGATGCCTCTGACATGAGACTCTATCTTGATCACTTTATATGTTAATGACCTCTTTCTGGTATGGAGGTTGCTTGCAGGAAGAAGGTGGATTTTTCCCTGCTGATCCAGAGAGGACTAGTCAGGATTGTGTGGGGAGATTTGCCTTCCCCTGATTGTTGTGCGAAAACAGAAATATCCACCTCCAGTTTTTCTGGAGCCTTTGCACATTCAAGAGACTGCAACAGCTCAGGCTGGCAGATACTAATTTTAACCCACACTTCCCCACTGTGGGGTGTGCTTGGCATTCTCAGTTCATGTGCTTTGTCTGAGTTTACACAAAATGACTTACTTTAGTACACAGAGAAGGTTGAACCTGAGTCACGGTAAATCTTTATTTAATAAACGCTACATAACAATAGTGCTGTAGGGCATTGATAGCAACACTCCATTTCATCAGCTGCATTCAGCAGCTCAGGTGATCCCTTCCCGTCTCGTGTTCCTGTTTAAAATTGGTTGAAATGTGAAATCTTTATTCAGGCAAAACTTTTCTTAGAACTGCACTGAAATTTTAGTTTTCTTTAATATTTCTTCTTCTGCAAAGATTCCCTGCTCTCTTAAACATTTCTCTTCTCTAAACAGCAATTCATTCCCATAAAAAAAAAAACACAGTGTGCCAATAATCTACAAAGTCTCTAAAAATTTACCAAGCATGACACATCTGAAATAATTGTAAAGAAACCTAATGATACAGGAAGGCACTAAGAGATAGGAATAGATAATTTTCCATTCCTTTTATCAAAGAGCAATAAATAACTTTTTTCCCCCGAAGTATCCACCAAAACTTATTTTGTTAATATCTGTATTTCTCTTTAAAAAGAATGAATGAGAAATAAAAACCCAGAAATTATAGTAAGGACAGAATGAAATATTACTGTTCAAAATAAAAGAAAACATTTTAGTTTTGGTTAAAGAGCGATACTTTTAAATAACTAAAAAATGTAAATGTACTCAAATGTGTTTCGAAATATTTTTCTGTGGATGTGGTGTTTTCTGGTTTTTTTTTTGGTGGTTTTTTTGGGTTTTTTTTGTTTTATTTTGTTTTGTTTTGTTTTTGTTTTTTGTTTTTTGTTTGTTGGGTTTTTGTTTTTCCGTAAACCTGTAATTATCTTTATTTAGTTTTAGAAAACTCCTAAAACTAAGTTTGATTCAGACACAGATTGGACAGGGAAATGGATAATGTGAGCATTCAATACACCAGTGATTAAAGTGATCCAGAAGATGCATTTCCAAGCATAGCCCAAGAAGGTTACACTATTTCAAAAGAAAAAGTATGTCATGATTGCCTTGTTTTGTGTATTATATATTTTTAAGCTAGTCTTTGCTGGCATCTGTTTATTGAACCACAGAGACCATTGCCTTCACCTAATATAGCAACTCATTTGATCATAACTGAGTGATTTTGAAAGACATTTTTTAAGTATAGTCTTGAGTTCACCATGGTCTGAGGAACACAGGTGATTTAAATTGTTTTCTTTTAAACAGGATTTGGGGAGTTTAGTGTCATGTGTATTGCAAAAGTTTTCTAAAAAAATCTTCTTTCCAGTCCTTAGTCTGGTAATGTGATTCTAAATATGACCTTCTCTAATTCTGTGTGAAGAAAACCAATGCCTGCTAACTCTGATTCCCATGAGCCCTGTTCCTTGTTCAGGTACATCTTGTGTGAATAAACATTTCCTGATACGCCTTTTTCTATGTGAAAGCCTGTAATTTTTGAGACCCATGAAAGCAGAAATGAGGAGACACCTTTTCACTCTAAAAAAATAATTTTGAACTCTGTGATTTATGGTTAGTCTGTCCAAGTGCTTGAACAATTCAAGCTCAAGGGACCAGGTATTGTAATTTGGCTGTCTGTGCTGTTGTATGGGACGAGGATTCTTGCATGCCTCTGGCCTGAGCTAACCAGTGCTCTTCCAGACTACTCCTAGGCATGGTCTAGGAATGAACTTGTGCCATGGAGCATTCCTTGCTGGCAGTTTAAATGTGTTGGAGAACAAGGGAGTGTTTTTAGTGTGGGCATGGAGAGGATTGTTGTGGGTTGGTTCATGAATATTGCAGAGCCGTAGTATCCTGTGCTAGGAAGGTAGGAGACAGAGTTTCTCTTAGATGAATCACAGAGTGCCTATCCATAGAAACATGTAGGTGTAAAATGACTGGGTAGCTGAGAGTGCTGTAGAAAACATGACCAGGTCAGGTGTAGTGACAAGTTCATATTCACCAAGAATATCAAAGTAGAAAATGTTTCTGTCAAAAGAAACAAAATAGTTGTAGGGCCACATGAAGTGTGATTGCAGATAAAAGTGCCAACTACATAAAATTTAGGTTATGTGGGAGTAGGGGTGATAGACTGAATCTTCGAAAGACATTCAGAATTTAAAGAATTTCTTTTTTTCAAAAGGCAATAGAATCACTGGTGGAAGAGTACAGCAAAGGAAAACATCCTTGCAATGAGTTTGAATAGACCATGGAATAGTTTTTTCAGGGAAAGTAGAGAAAGCCATGCCAACCACAGATTGTACCACTGTACTGTTTTTAGCTGATTGAGTTAATTTTCCTCATCGTAGTTTGTATGGTGCTATGTTTTCTATTTCTGATGAAAACAGTGCTGATAACACAGTTATTAGTGAACAGCATCAAGGCATTTTCTGCTTCTGACTCTGCTCCCTCAGTGAGAAAGCTGAGGGTGAGGTGATGGGAGGGGACACAGTCAGGAAAACTGACCCCAGCTGACCAAACACTATGCGACACCATGCTCAGCAGTAAAAGCAGAGTGGGGGGATTTTGTCAGGGTTGCTATTATGTGGGAACTGGCTGGCATTGGTCTGCTGGAGGAGGGAGATTGGGGTTTTAGCACAGCTTTTTTTTCCTTGGTTTTGTTTTTCTTTGCTTTTTTTGCCTGTATTTTTAACTTTTCCCATTGAACTGTGTTTATCTCAACCCACAAGTTTTCTCACTTTTACCCTTGTGATTCTCTCCCACATCCTGCTGCGGGGGAATGAGCATGTGGCTGTGGGTGCTCAGCTGCTGGCCAGAGTTAGCCTGCAACCACAACTAAGCTGAAAAAGAAGTAAAAGCTACACTGCCTGGAAAATTCTGCCCTGAGAAGCTTGTCTAGGACTGCCAAAGACAGTGAGCATGGTACATTCATAACATGTGAGAAACACAGAGGTGAATAGGCTGAACCTCAGAAAGTTACAAAAACTGCAGGATTACTACTCCCAAGCATATTGTCTGGATCACAAGGAAAAAAATTATTAATTTCGTTAGGCTGTATGTTGAGAGTCATTTGATATTGAGGGATAAACTACTGCAGATTGCATAGAAAGAGAAGAGAGTGCGTTTATCATTAAATCATAGAACATTAAAAGAAAAATTATAACGATATCAAAAGATAGTTACATTTCTCTTACAGATATTCTCACCTGGTGTAAATCAGAAGACTTCCTTTGCAGTGAGAATTTTGGTGATTTATAAACAGAGGAGAACTTAGCTCACTGTGTTCCCGTGCTGTCCTTGTAACACTGTTTGGACCAGAAACATTCACGCTCATGTTTTCCAGAATTTTTAGATGCTAGGGTTTGTGAAATTGTTGGTGGCTTGAGAAGTGCCATCTAACCACTCTTGTTAGCTTAATGGAAAAGCTGTTTGACCACACCAAATACTTCACAAAAACAACAAAATGGAAAGTGTTTTAAAATTCCAATGAACAGGAAGATGAGCTCAATCTTGAAAGGTGCCAAAAATGCATTCCTTTCCTTGGAAGAGAATAGGGCAGATCTTGCATGAAAGAAAGAAGCAATTTCTCTAGGGCTTATGCCTAAACGGAGCTGAAAATCTCCTAGGAAGTGTTGAGTACTCCAGATTGCCACTGAATTATTATGATTTTGTCCTTCCTTCTCTTAAGGGCTTAAAACAAGCATACAGCATTGTGCTTCTAAATCTGGAGATTGGTTTGGTTTGGGTTTTTTTTTATTGTCATAATGATGTATAGTTTTATTTTAATTTCAAAATATTTGCTTTTAAAAAGTGTAAAAGCTTGTGCTTTATCTGACAAAATGAAACTAATAATTTTGTTTGCTGTTAGTATCCTCCAAGCAGTAATGTGAACTGAGGTATCAAATATTTAGTACTATGCAACACTAATATGGATATGGTGATTTCTCATTAATACTAACAATTTTAAAACTAATTCTCATTAGCTTGAAATAATTATTTAGCTGCTTAGCAAGTGATTAAATTCATACAGAAGTATATAATAGTTTTCAAAAAAAAAAAAAGAATTGGTTGACATTACAAAATCTTAATGGCTTTATTCCTTAAAACTTATTATTGGATTGGTTTATGCATTTAAGGAATATTCTTAAAACTGTACACTGCCTTTTTATTTAGTGCACAAATTGCATCCAATTTGGAAAAGCATTTTGGATCTACCAGCTACAAATTAAGCAACAATCACAAAAATAATAAACCCCCAAATAAACCTTAGAATAATGTAATTCAGATTTTAATGGAAAAATAAAATTATTTGCCCATAATTGTTTGACTAAGCCTGTTCCTATTTCCCCTCCATATTTATAATGTTGTCATTTAAAGGTTGGAAGTAGAGCAGCATAAAGAGG
Source organism: Ploceus nigricollis (assembly GCA_013399945.1). Lineage (NCBI taxonomy): Eukaryota > Metazoa > Chordata > Aves > Passeriformes > Ploceidae > Ploceus > Ploceus nigricollis. Next base: position 90,174 of record VXBC01000605.1, on the reverse strand, counting down.
TAATTTCACACATGCAGAGCCCAGAAACTCAACAGTAGGAAAGGCTAAGCCTCCTAATGCAGACATGAATTTTGGGTGGGACAGTGTCTGGTATCTGAGCTTCATCTCACTGTTTGAAAGCTTGGGCCTTTTTGTTGATGGAGAAGCCTTTTGTACATCTTCACTTAACTGTCAGGTTTTAGAACTATGTGATCAGCAGTAAGGAAAAGGATTGAGAAGCAAGAGTGAAAGTGGAGTGGTGAGAAATGTTCTCTCTGTGTTATAGCTTCCATCTTGGACAGTACACAGGGAGCTTAAGTGAGGACCTCAGGAGCAGATGCATGGATGCTATTAAAGCTCATGTGCCAAAGCATTAAAATTAGAACTGTTCCTCTCCATAAAGAACAGGAAAAAAGAGAGGGCCCTCTAGCCGTAAATTCGCCAGTAAAATGCATGTGCACTGTATCATTTGGCTCAATAAAAAATGCAGCATGTGGCAAAATTTTAGACAGATAAATGTAATTAACACTGAAAGGCAGATGGCAAGGAAAAGGGACAAAGAAAGAAAAAAACCCATAAGGATGGGATGCAGAGACACACTCTAACATTATAAGTGCATTACAAATTCCATCCTCATAGAGGACAACATTTAAATGCTTTCTTAAACAGAAGAATATGACGCAGATTTTTTTTCCTGAATTAGAGCCTAAATTTTCAAGTGAGGATCAGTGCATATTGATTTATGCATTCACTGTAGTACATTGTTGTTATCCAAAGTATAAATTTCAAGCATCCTGGTGTTAAGAAATGTGTTTAAGAGCAGCAGTTATACCATTTCTTAGAGGTATGATAAGAAATGTCAGTGCCCTGCATAACAAATCATGTTTATGTTACAGTAGAAAGTAAACATTTGCATTTCAAACCCACACAAAACATGGGTAATATGTTAAGGTTGCTCTAAGTCAGCCTTGCAAAAAGTTCTGGAGCCTGAGTTCTGAGCAAGATTGTGAATAACTACCATGTATTCATATCAACCTGAGCAACCTCTGGTTGAAAGTGTCACACAGTGGGGGGTTTCCAGCACTTGGACTTAATGGAGAGATAATGGCAAGGAGAGCATTAGGGAAAAAAAAAAAAAAAAAAAAAAGGAGGAGTGAGGTGGAATTAAACTGGGATTTTAAAAAATGGAAAATCAAAGTATGAGGTTTCAGGCCTGTCAAAATGTTTAATTCTTCTTGTTCAAGCTGCAGATGGTTTGAGTCATCTTGTGCCAGAATTAACTCGGTAACACAGTAAAATAACCTTTCAGAAATATGTTTCCCATATTTTATTCATTGTTGCACTTTAGCTGAACCTATTCTTTGCATGAATAAGGTATTTGAGATCAGATGCCCTCTTCATACTTGCTTGGTGGGAATTAGAATGTGACTTGTTAAGAGCTAAGCCTAATTATGGAATGAAGGCACGAAATGTTGCTTTTGCTTACATTGTGTTGTGCATCTTCATCTGTCTATGCAAAATACTTATGAAGTGTGCTAAAAACGAAACCCTTGTGTCTACATCCTGCAAACAATCTGGAATGCCACCTTCTGTTATATAATAAATGCAGACTTGTCTATAGAGAAGAAAAGTAAGCCACATGTAAAACTTGTATGGTCAAACTGCCTGTTTGATTTATGACAAAAGGGTCATTTCTACCATTTGCATGGTTCTTCAGATCCCAAAGCAGCAGACAAGAATAAAGTAAAAATTAAGGCATTGTCATTGGAACACTCCCGGAGGTTTAGCAGGGGAAGGAACCAACTGAAAAGCTGGGAGTGAAGATCAAAAATTGCCTGTTTCAGAGATGGCGTGCTTTGTCCCTTCTCCCAGGCAGGCAGTTTACAGTTCTGCCAGGGGCAGTGTAGAGCAGAGAGCGTTAGAGCAGAACTCTGTGCGAGGTCTGAAAGCTGCCCTCGATATCTCAGAGCCAGATTTTGAGCATGTTTTTCACATTGCTTGAATCAATTTTGCATAGTGTAATGCTTCTCTTTGCAGTGAAATCTAGTTTTCTCATAAGCATGCACTCGAAGAACAGCATCTGCTTTGAACCCCGAGTATTACTGGTTCAAATGACAGCTAATGGAATAGTATGTGCATATATGTTTTTACAATGCACATATCTCATTATAAAATTAATTAAAAGATGTGCATATTTAGTCAATGCAAACTGTGTACATATTTAAGTGGTCTCAATAAAAGAAATATTCTGAATTTTAAATAAATTTTGGAACTTTTTTCTATATACAAAAAGATTTTCTGTGCTTCAAATGAAGGATTTTATTCAAGCAGATGACATCTTTCAAATCAGAAGCAGCATTTTAAGTTCAAGTGCTACATTTTGGTCTGAGGCAGGTGATTACTTTTATAAATCAGCTGTAAAAGGTAATCCTGAAAGCTCTCCATAAATAATAACCAAGACTGAAAATTTCTGTGTAGGGTGTGTATATAATGGGACAAAAATAGAGATGAGGGAAATGGAGTTGAGTTTAAATGACTTTCTTCATGTAGCTAAATGGGCATTTCTTCCACAGAAATCAAACGAGGGGTATACATATGGAAAGAGGGCAGGATCTCGTACCAGCTTTGCAAATGCTTCAAAAAATTATGCTGAGCAGCCCAGCCTGTTACAGCTTTTGAACAAAATCTGGAGGAGTGTTCATAACAAGTATAGAGCAATTTACATTTTTTTCAGTTGTCAGACACTGTGTGCCACAAACTAACAGGGATGACTGGGTAGTATGGAAATCTGCTGCTGAAAAATTGTCCAGATAGATTTCAGTTCAGCATGTTCTCCCATTATTGTCTGGGAACATTTGTTCAAGTAAAACTTTCTTTGGAGCTGGTGAAATGTAAACCTTCCTGAAAGGTTTATTTAATTTAAGCTGTTATTTTTGCCAATGTGGGAAATAGTTTAGCACAATTAGGTCACATAGTCAGGAAGCAGTAATGGTATTTATTGCATGATTTGGATAACTATTCATGAAGCTGCAGGAGTGAAGTCTTAGTTTTCAAGCTGATACAGCCAACCATTGCAATTACATACAGATCAAACAGCCTTTGGAAGAAATTGCTCTAAATTTTCAGGTGATCTACTTCTGAAATTCTGAAGAATGCTATTTTTCTTGTACCAAAATATTATCAAATTGTAAATAAAATAATTCAAATAGAATTATTAGGCCTTGGTGTCATTCAACTGTTTTATGGAGTAAGTATGGTCATCTTTAATCTTTCTGACCACTTCATTCATGAGCATAAAGGCAGAACTTATTAAATTAATAATTTTCTGAGCAAATATTTCAGTTATTGCTTCTTCACCATGAATGTAATGTTTCTCTTTAAAATTTAAAGAGAAATATGGAAGTGTTGTGTTACCTGTCATGTATATATGGATGCAGTTCAGCATAAATGTAAGTGAAATCTTGACCTAGCTGTATAAATATAGCCTTACAAAGGACCTTCAGCAAAACCATGGAGAAACTCCTAGCACTATTATACAAAATGTTATTTTCACACCACACACAGTGCTTTCTCCTTCAGTTAAGGTATCAGCATTTTCAGTTTCCCCCTGTCTCTGTCTGGACGTATATTAGTAGAAAGATCCAAGAATGATACAGAATGCACATTTTCATGTTGTAGAGACTAATGAGAAATGGAATGCTTTTTTTTTAAGCTACAGGATGTTCCTTATTAGGACTGATGAGGAAATGAAAATTATTTCCCTTGAAAAAATGTGTTAAGAAAATAACCCCTAATCAAAACGAAAACTCAAGTCCACAAAGTTTTTGTGGTTAAGAACTGATGGGAAATTCCATTTCAGAAAACTTCAGTGGAATTTTTCAGCTTTCCAGCTGTCACCATGGAAACATTTTATCAACTGGGAGAAAGAGAAATGGGCAGAAACCTTCCAGAGTGGAATCTGGGGAGTCATCATTTTGTTTTTTCTTGAAGGAGAATTATTAGAATTTTTCTCCAATTACAAGTTTCAAAAGTGCTTTATTTATTATTGTGGCAGTCACAGCTCAGAATTCCTCAGTCCACTCTCAGAATCCCTCAGTCACACTAAGGGATGGACATGGATGCAGGTTCATTTTCCAAATCACAATTAGATTTTCTTGGTGTGTTACATTCCTTATTGTGCAAGCCTCCAACAGCATGCAGTTTTCCTTGTGTTCTCTCCCTTTTTAACTCTTTAACTATCTGTTTTTCATTGTTTTGGTCACCACATTTGTGTAGCTCACCCTTTGTAGATATTTCAGTTTTGTGTTCCTTTGTTCTTGTAGTTTTCTTACTTTGCAAAGGTAACAGCTTCATCACAGCAGCTTAAAAATATGGAAAAATATCATAAAGAATTTTCACTGTGGTGAATAATGAAGAGTTTCACAGCATTTAAAATAGTGGCCAATCTTAAAACTCTTTGTTGTCACAATGCAAGTCATTAACTCCCTTGCAAAATGTAAAAATATTTTTGTTAAATTCCAAATTATCAACAAAGATTAGTTATATCTATGGCCCCTAAAAGGTGGTATTATTTAGTTAGCAGTTTTTAAAACCTCAGAGACAAACTACTTCCAAGTTATAAAAGGTTTAAGGTAAATCCACATTAACAGATTTAAACATGAGTTAAGAAAGACAAAGTGGCACAGAGATATCTTAGTAAAATTTGTTTTAAATTATTTTTCTCTCTTGAAGATCATCCTTTTGGTGCATGTTGATCAGACGACTTATTCTGTCCCCATAATAATGTTATTTTCTTGTTTTAATGTCAGAAATGAAGTTCTAATTGTCTGATTTCATAGTTTCACTGTCAAATCAATGTCTTGTATCTGTCAGATGTCAAAATGATGACTAAAAGTATGGCATATTCTCTAATGCAATTATTTTGGCCAGCATCTTACTCATGTTCTTTTAATAGAAGCCACTGGTCATAGATGCCTAAAAAAATTTGATATCTTTCTGAAAAACTCATTTAGGAGCTTGCCATTTTTCATGCTGGTATGTATCTGAGAAAATAGTGTATTTGAGCAGCTGATACAATTCTTGAAATGCAATTCCTTCAGCTGTTTTTGACTTATAGGTTTTTGACTTATAGGAAAGAACACTTTTCCCATTGTTTAAAAGTATATATAACTACATTTTAAAATTTTTTTGAACAGAACAGCAGCAAAATGTTCAAAGCTTGAAACTCAGATCTTCACACATAGATTCTTTTATAGAAGGAATCAGTGGTTTTCTTAGTTTGAGGGGAAAATAAAAATAGAGTCATACATGATTGAAAAGGCATTTTTTGCTTGCCTAGTTTAACACAAAGCTCACAGAAAATGTAAATTTACTCACTAACATTCAATTCATTGAAAGAAGAACTTCAAAGTTGAACTGGAACATTTAAAAATCAACTTACTATGCAAGGGCTCTTCCCCTTGCTTTTCTTTTTCTTAGCAGGGGAACAAAATACTTGGTAATCTGCTGCCATTAACTTTTAAATTCCCTGCCACTGAAATGTTAAAATACAATACAAAAGAAAGTATCTAAAACTGTTCCAGCTTCCTTTTTTCCCAGTCAAGTATGGTAGATTTTTACTGCTTTTAGTGACAAAACACAGCAAGTAGATCTGTTTTGGGAATCAAATTAAATTTTGATTAATCTTTAATGGGAAAATGGCTTCTTAGGCTCAGAAGGGAGTCTCTCATCAAAAGGAGACACTGACTGTACAGAATAGCCAATAGGTCAGAAACTGAAGAGCATGCACTTTCAAGTCTTCAATGTGCTTGGTTCAAGCTCCTGGTGTGGACAGGAGCAGGTTCATCTAGAGTTAAAGCCCCAGTCAATGGTCTTATTGTCTTGCTGGAGTGTGTGCCTGCCAGTCTTTTCTCTCTCCTCTCCCTTCCTCACATAATTTTATCCTGTCTTCATATGGAGTTGGAATATTTAAACTTGTGGAAGTATTCTGTGGCACAGGAAAACAATTTCCAGCCCAACACTTGAAATTAAAATTACACAATATACATGCTATCTGCATTAATATTGCTTTTAGCACCTTAATATCATATTAACAGCATCTTTTATTTTTTGTTTTTGTTTTACTCTCCACGGCCATGTAGAATAGTAAAGATTAAAGCACATCAGTATTATAAATCACATAGATTTCTCATAGAAGTTAATAATTGCTGGAAGAATTATGATTATGGTGTACAATTTAAGTGTCCACAAATGGAAAATTATCTTTTCTTCACTCATGGTCCTTCACCTCAGGAGACTGGGCAGCTCGAGATCTGTCAGTATTATTAAAGACTGAGGCAAAAAACCCTTTGAGTGCCTCCACTTTTCTTCATATTTTTCAGATGACCATCTTGACAGGAATCAGTTCAGTGTTTTCCTTTTGCTTTAAAAAAGGATTGAAACTGTCTGCTCTTATGGAACAGGACTGATGCTGTGAGGGGACACATGATAATATTCTTAATAGGCATGGTGCATCCTGGACAAAAGGCCCTAAAATAACTTATGGTGCTTGTGTAAACCTTAAAGGACTATGAAACTCCTGAACTCTTCCATGGCATGTGCTGGAAAAATGCAACACATTAAAGAAGAGTACTTGAATATATGAATGCAGACTTCATAATTTATCTGTCTGTGGAGTTAGTTCTACTGAAATTATGCATGGGAAGTGAATTCTCTATGTACAACTTCACATCTGATGCACTGAGAATAGGTTGAACAAATGTAGTCAGAGTCAAATGTCTACAAAACCTTGACATTGCCCAAAAGCCATTCTTGGGTCTTGCCTCACGTGTGCTGTGGCAAGTCACCCTCCCTAGGTTTTCATACAAGGAATCTGCTGCCTTTTGTGCTGGTAGCCCAAAGACAGACACACAAGCTACTGAAGTGAGTGTGAGGCATTTGGCCTTTTCTCAGACTGTATCTGCTTATTGCTGTGAGGATAGATACCCTCTGGAAAATAATGAGAAACAATTAATCTATTGCAGTAAGGACTCAGGGCAGGAGACAGCCAACTGTTGCATATCCGCAGAATCACCCAGCCCTAAGAAAATATGTCTTAATGATTTAATTACTTTTCTCATCTGAGTGGATATTGTAATTCTGATTACAGAAGCTGAGGATGAACACGCTTAAAACTAATAAATACAAAGTGCATTCATCTGAAATGAACATCATCAGCACTCACAATGAAATTTCATTTATGGGCATTGTTTCATTAAATGTAACCTCTAGCTTATTACAGGCACATTATTTTTCATTTTTTATGCATGATGTCATTCCTTTATTTAAACAGACCATGGTAAATATTTTATGAAACAATTAAAGGAACAAATAATAAATTTTTGCATTAAAAATGGATCTGTGAAAGTGTCTGGCAACTAAAATGCAAACAAACAAATAAACAAAAGGGTGGAATTATGTTGCAATCTGTCATAAATTCTCCTGGAGTTTTATCGGTGATTTGCCCACTGTTACTCTATTTCTCACTCAGCTGGTCTATTATTATGAGATGTGTAAAATGGTAGAAATATGCAAGCTACCTTGGGGTAGAATATGATGATCTTGCTCTGCTTCAGACTTTAGAGGATGCTAATTGTATGCTGGGCTTTCTGTGTCCCCAAAGTCCTGTTTCATGTATTTAATTACAGATTTTTAACTTTTAAGTTATTTGCTGTGCACACTGGCAAGTATTTTTAAGAACCATGTCCTGTGTACTGAGGCAATTGTGCAGATTAGCTAAAAGAGTCATTAAGCATATCTGCTTGCACAAAGCTGTCATAATCCAGTCTCCTAGCAAATTTTTATGGCTGCTGCAAAAGACGGGGTACAGATGGGATGTTGAACTTTCAGCTTAGCACCTCCTAAGAATCCCACTGACTTCAGCAACAGCTGAGACACTTCTTCAGTTTGAAATATCTGGAAACACAAAAGATAAAAAATTAATACAGTGGCAAAGCCCAAATTATTTATGCAGTGGAAACTCCTACTAAATGTACTAAGAGCTCAATACAGTTCTACTGAAGTCAGGAGAAAGATTCCCCTTGACTTCATGAGGAGCTGGATCAAGCAACTTATTACTAAAGATGTAATTCTGTAGGAAGAAGAGCCAAATCTTCATCTCCCAAAAGGAACGGTTGTGGTGATGGTGGGAAAAATTCACTGTACTCAGCAGCTTCCAGTGCTGCTCTGTACTTGAGAGATTTGAATCTTAAATGAATGAAACTCAGGAGACATTTTCTCCCTGCCCTAGGAAAAAAAAAAAAAAAAAAAAGAACAATGACAGGATCCTAAATACACAGATCTGAGTTTTAGCACTAATGTGCCATTGCCAGATATTAATTTTCAATTTTCTCCTTGCAGAAGGAGTAGCTTTGTCAAGGTCATGCCACACATAAATCATTTCTCTGTTCAAGCAAGGTCTTGCTAAAGCAGCTGTAATCAGGACCTTCTGTAAATTAGGGTTTCTTTCTAAAGAATGCATTCTCATTTCAAATGACCCGTTGCCAATTTTTTCCCTTTCTTCTTTTGTTTTTAACATCTAAGTGATTTGCAAACTTCTTGCATTTCAAGGACATAATTAAGAATGCTGATTACATTGACATCACTCTGAACTTCAACACTGAAGAATGTGAACAGGAGTGCACTCACAGCTTTTTAAATACTTCTGTCCCATCCTCTACAGATAAACATAAGTGATAGAACTTGAGAAATAAAACAGGTCATGGTCCCTCCTCAAAAAGTGCAAGGCTGAGACTGTAGATCTTTATGCATTGAGAATGTAACTGGTAATATTTTGTCCTAAAAAGAAATAACCTATGTTTATGACAAGGCTCAGGCTTGATGAGATTAAAAGGATGCTTATCTAAAACCATTATTTTTTCAAAGTATGCATTAATACATTTTATTTTTAAATGCAAGTCATGGCTCTCATTAATGCTGTTATTATGAATTACTAAGACCTCCATCCATTAGTTTGGTCACAATGTTCTTAATTAATAAGTGACCTATCTTTAACCAGATATCATATTTTACATAGATTGTCTGGTGATAACCTGAGACAAATACCAATGCATAATTAATTTTTTAAAAAATTAATTCTCAATATATGATGCTGTATGGATTCAAAACTAGAAAGGTACTAATTAGAATTTTTTTTTAATTAGCCTTGCATATGCTAAGTGTATTCTGCAGTGCTCAGTGCAACAGAATTGGTGATCAGGGGGATAGTTTAGAACTCCTGATAAGGTTGGAAAAACAGCTCAATAGTCATGTGATTCCAGTGCTGCTCCAGAAGGATAACTGGAGATCCATTTTTCCATAGCCTTTTTCCTGTCTCACAACTGTGGTTCTAGAGGAGTTTCAAATTAGTAAAGAGGTTGAGGAGTAGAGGTGGTACTGTAGTGATCTCCAGCTGCCAAGCAGTCATGGAGAGCAAGAACTGCTTTATCCAACCATGCCTAAGCCTTCCACTTGCAAGGCATTGCAAGAGCCTCTATGTGTTCCAGTCTGTGAGTTTGCACTGGTAGATAGTGAAGTTCTCTGTAAGGAAATTTTGCTTCAACTGAATGCCCCAAGTTTATCTAAACCAACATTGATTGCGGTCCTGCATGTGACAGAAATTAGAGGGATTTTTTTCAGAAGTTGTGAACAGCCAACCCAGGGCAGGTGGCAGAGCACCAAGCATGAATCTGAGTAACAGATCAGGGGACCTTCTGCATATCTCCCAAACTTTTTGGGTTTTTTCCATGTCTCTTGATTGTTTCATTTTGTTTTCTTTTGTTTTCAAACATTGATAGGAACCTGAATTGTTGAAAAATGTGACCTTTAGCAATTTTTACACAGTTGCTCAAATGACAGTATTCTTCCAAGGTTTTGTTTCTGTATTTCCTTTCAGAAGGAAAATACATACTTTTTAATTTTCTGAGGAAACAATTGATAGTGACTGAGGAATGGAAATACGAAATTTTCATTTGGGTGACAGCATAAACTGTTCAAACAAAAAAAAAAAATTTGTTTAATGACTATGCTTTGGAATTCCTATTTGAGAAAAAAAGAATTTTTTTCGTATTTACTCTCAAACAGATTCATCTGTTCTAATGTTAAGTGATATTGCAGATACCAAGGATAGCATAATATGGGTCTTTCTGTGTCCATTAAAATTTATCATATCAGAGCCAGTGGAAGAAAGAAAGATTTTTTTATTATAATATCTTTCTGGCAAAAACCAAAACCATCGTCAGATCCAATTAATAAATTTTACAGTTTCTGCTTGACCTTAAGACAATTCAGTGTAATTTTATACCATAGGCCCCAGCAATTCTAAAAACCTTTTTAATTGTGGACCAGAAACATCATTACTGGCATTCTTTTTTGCTTGTAATGTACAAAAACAGCTTCCAAGGAAAGCAGTGTGTCAGTTCTGATGCAGAAGGGCATTTCTCTGTTCTCATTTTTGTCACGGAAACCCCCATAATGTCATAAGTTTGAACAGCAACAGGTGATCATAGTTGGTTGAAAAGGACCTTAAAGGTCATCTTGTTTCAACCCCCCTGGCACAGGCAGGGACACCTTCCCCTAAGCCAGGCTGCTCAAAGCCCCATCCAACCTGGCCTTGAACACTTCCAGGAATGGGGCATCCTCATCCTCTCTGAGAAACCTGTTCTAGTGGCTCACCAATCCCTGTCTGTCTTTGTAACGTCATTCTAAACCTTTCCTCTTTAAGTTTAAAAACTTTCCCCTTGTTCTATCACTGTAATAGGAAAATATGTCTCTACAATCATGTTGCTGCTGCTTTGCAGAGAGACAAAGAGAGAAGGCTGCCTCTTACCTCTCTCTAGTTGATGTTCTGCCCTGAACTCGAACCTTTGGATCAGCAAAGCTTTAAGGACTTGTTTCTTTGCTGTTGTGTGTAGTGGCTGCATTATAAAGCCCGAAAAATTTCCTCACCTCCTGGTTCAAAAACATGTACATTTTGTCCCCGTGAATCTTCTTGCTGGCCCTTGAAGAGGACAGCCACCTCTGTGGCAGGCCAGGAGGTGATAGTCTTTGACTTCACAGGTTCTTTTGTGTCTCTCTACTGTACTTTTCATGAATATGTGTAGGAATGGAGAAAAAGGAGTCCATAACCTGAACTTTGTCTCAACTGAGGCTTTTTAGAGGACATGGCAATTTAACTCGTAAGACTGGCACAATATAATGGCCAACTGAAGTGCAAAACATGTAAGTTAGATGTACCAGTCCAGATCTGAACTCAGTTACACAGCCAAGATATAACGATATGTAATTTTTCAGAGGTGTGGAGGAGTCCAGCACCTTATTGCTAACATGTATCACACAGGTTAACAGTTCCTGGTTTTGATTATGAGACAGAATTGTACTAGGTACCATGATGCAGCAAAGTCCAAACTATTTTTGTTGATTATGCCAATAATATTTTGTTTTGATCCATCCATTATAGTTGAATGCAATAAGAACAATTTAAAATTATGAGTGATTCACCAACAGGAAATAAAATTCTAAATTGAGTGTTGTGTTTGACTATTTGCTAAGCAGACGAAACTGTCTTTTAGTATAAAATAGCTGTCCTGTTCAGGTGTCACAATAAATTTGTCAGCTCCAATAAAATATAGAAAGTATTGTTTTTCTAATATTAGTGAAAAATGATGTCCATTTAAATTAGATTTTTCATTCCTTTCTAATTGGCTTAAAATCTGGTTTAGCTACATGTCTTTCATTCATAACTTGTTTAAAGGATTCTAATTCTCATAGATAAATAGGCATCCTGACGTTTTTCATTTTCATCCATCATTAAGTTTCTTATGGCTAAGGTTACTGGTTGTGCATTGCCTTTCCACTGTGCTATCAACTTATGAAGTAACTGCGTTCAGATTGGATCCGTTTATTTCATTCAGTGCCTTATCTGCCTCTTTCCCCACTTTTTTGAGCACTGCCGAGGGTCATATTGAAAAACTATCTCCAATTCCAACTGAAATCAACCAGGAAATGGCTTTATTTTACTTTTAGTTGCAACTGAAATCAAACAGGACTGCATCATTTCATAAAATGGTCATTTATAATGCAGTAGCATGTATGCTATGTTGAAAGCACCCTAAATTTCTTATATATGCCTGTTTTTCATTTCATTCATTTGGAATTGCTTAAGAAATAGAAAATATTGTGAAAAGTGCTGGTTTTGTCTGAAGTAGACAATTTTCTTCATAGTAGCTGCTATGGGGTTGTTTGGAATTTGTGCTGAAAACAGTGCTGAAAACACAGGGATGTTTTCATTATTGCTGGACAGGGCTCCCACAGAGTCAGAGCCATTTCTGCACCTCACCCCACCAGCGAGGGGACTGGGGGTGGACAAGGAGCTGGGAGGGGACACAGCTGGGATAGCTGACCCCAACTGACCCCAGGGATATCCCAGACCATGTAGTGTCATGTTCAGCATATAAAGCTGAGGGGAAGAAGAAGGAAGAGGGGATGTTCTGAGTGATGGGATTTGTCTTGCCAAGTCACTGTCACACATGAAGGGTCCCTGCTCTCCTGGGGATGGCTGAACACTTGCCTGCCCATGGGACAGGGTGAATTAATTCCTTGTTTTGCTTTGCTTGTGTGCATGGGTTTTGCTTTACCTATTAAACTGTTTCTATCTCAATCCATGGATTTTCTCATATTTACCCTTCTGATTTTCTCCCCCATCCCACCAGGAAGTAAATGAGGAAGCAGCTGTGGGGGGAGTTGCAGGTTGGGATTAAACCATGGCAATCCTCCAGAGAGGTAGGGTGCCATTAAAAAAAGGTGTATTTTTTGGATAAAAGATACATTTCTGTATACAGGAAAGAAGGGACTTTAGAAGATACTTAGTAACAGGCTCTGAAGGGCAAAATAAATCAAAAGAACATTCAGTTGCACAGAGAGACTGAAAGAGAATGTCAGACAGTAGAGGTGGAGTGTGTGTTTAGATGCACCATTTTCAATAAGAGGGAGCACTGAATGGGAGATAGGGAATTAGAAATTCCTCATACTTTGCTTTTATTTGCAAATGCACTTTTCCAAGAGCTGCTTTCAGAGGTAATTTCTAATATGTTTTCATTCTGCTTTAATCCTTACACATGTTTTCAGTGATCCAGGAGAATCATCAGGGTGACTTTTAAACTNCTGCTACAAATCTCGGAGCACGAAGAGATACATGTAGCACTGTGGCTTGTTTTTGTAGATATAGGGCTTGTTCTAGATTTGTAAATATGTAACTTAATGGTAACTTTTACAAGAGTGAAGAGAATGGAGTGATGACTGCAGGATAGATTTTCCTGATGCTGCGGGACTGCAGGAGGTTGGGAATTGTTTTTCTGTATTTCATCTGGTTTTGTACTCCTTTTTTTGACCTTCCTGTGGTAGTTATTGATAAGGACAGCATAGAAAATGTGTGTGGGGAAACTGTTGTCATTTTTTAAATTTATGACTTATAAAATGGGCTAAGCTTTGGCAATGCATTTTTTTTTTTAAATGAGGCTAGTGTTAGACATAGATATATTAGACATGTCAGTCTATTAAATAAACTGAAAATCAATCAGTTATATTTTATAGCAGTTTCCATACATTCCTCTGTTCCTCACATCTTTATCTTCACTTTTTAATGGAACTAATTTTGTTATAAGGAGATACTAGGAAATTGCCTCAATTATCTTGCACCAGACATTCAAGAATGGGTATCTAAAGTAGAAAGTCTTATGTGTAGGTCTGATAAACTGATAGAAATGGTTTTAATATTTGTGGTAAAGATCAGATTCCTATTATGAAATGTAGAGAGTGAATATTAATTCACTGAGTGTTGTCTCAGGCTGTTTTCTTGTTAACAGTCTGCTAAAGAACATGGCATTTCCCATCTGCTCATGAAATAGTCACCAGGTCTACCTCAGGAATGACAGCTGGCTCGCTGTGCTCTCTGAAATGTGTGTCCTGGATACAAACTGGCTCAGGACTCTCCGACGTTTTCATTGTTGGCATTTTGAAAGGTTTTTTCATCCTATACTTGGTGTTTTCCTTAATACTCTTTCACTGAGCATCTGGGGCTGTAAGGATAGAAAGAATGTTGACCTGAATCTCTACTGCAGTTCATGGCACCTCTCCAGATTTTTGGGCACTTTCTGTGTGTGCCAGCAGGACATAAGCATTATTTCAGTGACACGGTGCCTTTGGCAAGGGCTGATATCAATATCCTTGTAGCCCTTCTTTAGGATCTCTAATATGCAGAGTAAACCTAGCAGAGAGCATGCACTCTCTGCCATCACATCAAATATCCTCAGGATCTGAATGGAGGATCTCCAGCGCTGAGTGCAAGAGGTCTGACAGCATGTGCTACGTCTCAGACAATTCCAAGATGCTCATATTGGCTCCCAGCTCTCTGTGTGCAACTGTGTGTTGGTGATGATGAAGGAGAGGAGGTTGGGGTAAGGTAATATAATTGTCTTCTGTGCATGATTTTCCTTCACTCATCCAGTCCTGCCCTTCATAAGCCATGAATTCGCAGACATTTGGCATGAGCTCCTTGACGTCTGGCAAGAGGGTAGCACAGAAAAAGGAAAGATGAACGGAACAAAGCTTGATATTTCATAAGTGGTTTACAGAACATTAAGGGGAATATTTTCTCCAGTAGATTTTTAGAATTCCTTGCAAATAAAGCTGGAACACAAAAGCATTACATTTTAGGTTTTGGAGACTTAGACCCCTTAACTCTTTTTACTGATTTATTTGAATGAATTTCAGATTTTAAATTGCACCTCCTATAATGATTGAATGCACTTTCTGTATACCCAGTATTTATGGTGCAGCTGTTGGCAATGTTAATGTGAAAAGCACATCTCCTGAACATTGTCAAGCTCTTATTGTCACCTTTAGTTCCCTGGGAGATGGGGACAGAATTTTATTTCAGATTAAAAGGGAGAAAACTGTTACCTTTCAGGGAAAACATATATTTATGTTTCTGGATGTCTCTAAAGTGACTCAGACAAGGAGACACATATTTGAGTTATTGTTACTAGATTCCATTATGCCTGGTGCCTGGGTGGCTATACTATATTTTATGCTGCAAGGTTTAGAGTTGTTTTGGAAGAGAAGAGAAGGGAAGCATTTTTTGGATCTTGATGAGGATGATAAAATGTAAATTCTAAGGGCAAAATTCAGAGGTGATGCTGTTGAGAATGAAAGTTCAATTTTTCATGCATGACAGTCATTTAAATTCAGGCTTCATCTTATCTTTTCTCTCTTTTCCACCTATTTCTACCTGTTTTTCAATGAGTAAGTATGTCAAAATTGGTGGAAAGTAGAGGCTGGTAGCCTATAGGAGATATGAATTAAAATATGATGATAACAAATCTAGGCTCAGACCCACCACACACAGGTATCTGACTTCATAATATGTTTTAGATGTCTAATCAGTAAGTCTACCTGAGGTAAATGTTTCAACTGCTTGTGTGGTCAGCAGGCAAAGCAGATGCATCTGAAGAACTTTAGTCTAGTGGAAGATGTTCCTGCCCATGGCGAGGGACCAGATGATCTTCAAGGACCCTTCCAACCAAACCTTTCTATGATTCTGTGACTCCAGAGGGAGAATTTGTCAGTCTCAATTAGGTACCGAGTTGTGCAGATGACTCCTCTCCCTGGAAACGCTTTACAATCACCTACCTCTCCCCAGTGATATTACAAAACTTGTTTCTGATGATCTGCCTCATTAGGCCTCAGAAATTATAGGAGACAGTTTGGTGAAAGAAAGAGGGACTTGATCCTACCCTAATTGAGTCTCCCAGGGAGTCATAGCGAGTACAAGAAGAACATGGAACTGTGAGCCAAGGGTTCCCAAAGAAATGTTTCTCCAAGCTCAGGCTGTGACACTGCAAATAGGGTCACCTGCCCAACAGAAATTCAATTGCTAATTCAGGCTCCCAGCTGAAAGCAGGGTCAAAAGCCTAATTATGAAATCTAATTAGACATTGAGTGTATGCAAAATAGAGCTCCTCCTTCTTTTCCATCCAACATAACATTATATACATTTAGTGGTACAGTAGTACTATGTATGAATGCAGCGCTTCTAATTAATAAGTGATGGTGTAAAGAGTTTGTACTTAAAATTGGCAACTTTTGATGGAAAAATATGACCCTATTTAATTGCAATTATTTGATAACATAAGTAGCAATAACAAAAATTATTAAGAAGTTTAACTTGTACCTTGTAACTGCTGCATATACATTGATTTATAATAAATTTCATCTTTTGCTGGAGGGTAGCAAAGGCACAGCAATACAGCAAATTATATGATGATATTTATAGGACTTGTTTTGATTCTGGGCTCTGCAAACGTTCAAACAGAAACATGCACACCTGTACATGCATCACTCACTTCTTAACAACTTCCAGCTTGAAAGGGCAAAATGTTGACCATCAAATAAAGGTAAAGAGTAAATTTGATCATTGTCTTTTAATTAACTGAAGTGGGTTTGCAACGATAGCAAAAGTAAAAGGGAGGAGTAACCTTTGGTTGGCTAAGTGTGTGTGACAAATGTCCTCAGGTAGGATTGTATGTGCACTAAGGAAAAAAAGCTTACAAATATATCTGGGTAGTTGTGAAACACCATGGTACTGCTGCTCCACAGTGGGTGCCTGGGTCAGAACTGATGCCCAGGGAAGCTCCGTTTGTGCCGAGCTCACGTGGGTGAGCACAGACTTCTGTTGGTACGAGCTTGTAGGCAACAAAGAAGTCCTGTGCCTCTTATTGATGCATGTTTGGCTTTCATTTGGTGGCTGAAATTCTTCTTATTGCTTTTTAGCCTTCTGACCATTTTTTTTCAACAGTACTGGGTCATTTGTGCACCAGTGTGTTTTTAGTATTATTGTGAAAAAACTAGAAAGTTGCTATTTAAAAGTCCTGTGGGTGTGCTTACTGTCAGCTACTCATTCAGCAGCAACACTTTTTTTGGCATAGCAGCTTTTATCCATCAGCCGAAGAGTTGCAGTGTGTCTTCATAAACAGCTCTGAAGTAGCTCTGGATTACCTGAAGAAAAGGCTGTTCTCTTTAAGAACCCTTTTTAGTAGATCTACATGATTTCTGAATGCCAAGCTGGCTTTCTCAGAGCCCAGTGAGCTTCATGTTTTAACACCGCTATGGAATGCATCTCATACCTGGATTTAGGTTATCCTTTGCATGGAAAAACATGCCTGAAGCTTAAAAACAAAAAAAATTATTGTGAAAATTCTGTTCTCATAGAAACAAACAAACAAAAAATAAAGTACCTCTGATAATGTTCTAGCTCGACTACAGTCTTTGAAGAAACATGTCTGTCCTAGAAAATGGAGGTGTACACAGTGGAAGATAAAGTAGTTATGTAAGCTTCCTCATGATCAATAAACAGGATGATTCATTCAGTGATAAATTTCTAATGTAGACGTGGCCTTACTTTATATTAAAATGAATTCTCACTTGCTATAATTGGAAATCCTCAAAAAATTACGGAACAGAGACTGTGAAGGAAAAACAGTGGAACAATATCAGCAATGTGGTCTTTGAAAACTTACATTTGAGAAGACCTGCATGCACATTTTGAATTGACTAGACTGAGCATCATCATGAGGAAGCTTTCTGGAATTTTGAAAGCCTTTCTTATTTTCCATAGCGGATTTAAAATCACTTGTCTCCAAACCCAGATATTTAATTTAGATAAACTTCAAACTGGTACAAGTTAATTGAACTTTGTATTGAATAGTGAAGATATTCATTTGACATTTATAGAAAAAAGGAAAGAAATAATACACTACACTATAGATTTTCCCCTTATAACAAATTTTCACAATGGAAAGTCTGGTAAGATCCTTCTTTCATTATTAGAATTTTGCTTTTTATTATTTTCCTGTTTCCTGTTATTTAACTTCTTAGTTTTCTGCCAAAACACCCACAAAATGCACGTGTCCTGGGTTTTCATTTTTTGCATTATTTCAGAGTTTCAGTTTGCATGAGAAATAATGAAAATAGCATATGCCAGTTATTTCCTGTGGCAGATGGCTCTCACAGGAGCTTCTATACTGTTCAGCTGCATTTATAGGGTAAAAAAAATATTAAAATGTCACACAATAAGCCAAAAGCTGTTTCATCCAGGGTCAGAAATTATTTATGGACTTAACATTTAGCACTAAAAAGTGTCCTTCAGCAGCCATTGTTCAATGTGGAATTTTATTTCCTTGGGCTAGATGGCGCCGGAGTATATAAAATATCCATTCCTGCTTCCCAGCACAGAGCTTCCTTCTGTTTGGGAAAGAAACAAGCCTTTCCTACATGCAGATATTCAGTTCTTTCTTTCTGTATCGACAAACAAAATGATAACTCTTCTTGTTTTATTTTGAAGGTTATTATAAGTTCCCCTTTTACTTGGTGTATATTCTCTTAGTGAAGTGTGGCAAAGCTGCATTTTATACATAGAGGATTATATATATGCCAATAATTGAACATGTGCACGAAACCCACAAACATATTCTGTGAACATTTGACATTATTTTTTACCCTGGAGAAGGAGAAAGCAGCATGAAGGAAGAAGTTGTGCTATTCCCTGGGATAGTTTATGTTTCTAGTACAGGAAAGGAGGATTTTCACTCTAAAACTCTGGAAGGATTGAGATCTACCAGGGCTGGTGTTGAACACCTCTCATGTTCTCTGGTACTCTGTTATGCCCCATCCTAACGAAGCAGGACCTTCTTTCTGCTGTGTCAGTCCTCTGCATCTCCTTCTCTGCCTTCTCCTTTATGCCTCTCTGTGTGGAATTCCAGCCATGGCACTTGTCTTTCTGCTTCAGCCCTGGGAAGAAGTGACTACAGATGAGCCCCTGTGTGCATCCTCTGCTCTAGTGGTGAAAGAGGAGATGAAATTCATGTCAGTTTATGGTGAAATTTGAAAAGTCTAGTGACATCCTCTAGGAATAAGAAATAGTTCCCCTAACAAGACCAAATTGGGTCTCCATTAAGTTAGAGGAAGAAGGACATAAGGAGGAGAAGGAGAGAGCCATCACAACCCATCATTCCTGAAAACCCCATGATACCAGGGTTGAACTGTGTATCTGCCTGCTTCCACAGTAAATTTTTGTGCTGTCATTAGCATGAAAAACTCAGTTATTGGCCAGGCTTTGGAGTGAAGACAAAATGCAGTACTTAGAGAAAGGTGGTTCCACAGCCTCAAGTTCCATGGGCACAGAATGTTTTCTGTAAATTAACTTCCAAGCTTTTAACACCAGCCAGAGGTGCTCTTCAAATGCAACTAGCCAGAGGTAAGAGAAGAGGTGCACTAGCCTGAAGTGTTTGTGCTAAAGTCCTTCATTTGAGGATACCTGTGTAGTAGCAATAAATACAGACTTGCTTGAACAGCATCTTTAAATTTGTCTTCTGAATACTGTATGTGCTACTTTGCTTTGGGAATAGAAATGAGTTTCACTTGGAGAGTATAAGCTACTCTCTTTGAAAGCTTGCTGGAGTTACTTAAAACTGCTTATAAGTTTTTACATATGTGGTCTAAGGTTAATTAGGTTTTGTGGAAACAGATCTGGTATTGATCCTCAGAAAAGAGTTAAAGCAAAGTTCAGAAGAAAAAGAGTAGTGAACTAAGTTGTAATGTATTACACAACACTGCTTATACATCACTTTATTATGCATTTGATGCCATAGATGTTATTGTTTAGTAGCACAGAAAAACCTCTGAGGTGCAGGCAGGGGTTGCTCTGGCACCCTTGCCCATCTCAGGCATCCCTTACCCCTCCAATGGCAATGGAAGGATAGCCCCTCACAGCCCTTTCATTTCTGGCTCCTGTCTGCATCTGCACTGTGCTCTCTGCAGTGCTGTTTTGGGGAACTGACATAGGCTGTTGGAACCCATGATTTGGACTGCTTTCCCATGAGGTTGGTTTGAGCTGCCCGAGACAGATTCAGCACAAGTACTGGTGTTGCTGAATGTGGAAGCACAGCTATTACCTGTGTATGGATGTGCTGGAAAAAAAATCTCTTTATGTATTGGCAGGATACTATTACAGATGAAAGAATAAATATATTTGCCATTTTTGTTAAATTCTTCTCCTTGGGGGCAAAGATCCTTCTATTTTTCATGTACACACAAAGCATGGAATCTAGTTGGTGGAACATTTGCCACTGTGCTAATTTTTTCTGCCCTTGCAGATTCAGCTTGAACAGTGTTTATTGCTGCTCTAGAGAGGTGCTGCCTTTCCTCTTCCACACAGCCACATGCAGTCATGTTTAGGATTCATTCTGCCACTGGCTGGGCAGTGGGGCTTAGGCTGACTGCACACTTAAATTAACACAAATTGAGAACTGAGTTGTTGTTAGTGGCACTGAACTTGTATATCCTGTCATGCTGCTCGATGTAGAACTGCAGGCAGATTTAGAAATTCTGAGCTTGTTTGTTTCTGTTTGTTTGTTTCCTCTGAACTTTCTTAATGAGGTTTTTAAGTGTCCTGGAACAAAAATATTTAAGGCAGTATTAAATCGATCTGACTTTTTAGCATAAAAAGGAATTTTAAATTTGTTTTGCTGCTGGAAAAAGACAATATTGCTTACATCTCAGATCTTGCTTATTTTGCTCATGTTACTCTTCTCCTCGACTATGCTTCTGGGCAAGGAGTCTAGGATCTCAATAAATACATGATACAAAAATTACTAGTTTTGATTCTTCAGTACTGAAACTTTCTAGAAGATGTCCACATTCTTTTGATTTCTGTAGGAACTGAGAACACTTAGACCTAGTTGAGTTTTTACAAGCTCTCAGGAAAATAAACCATTTCAAAATATGTTGTTAAAATCAAAGATGAAGATGATGAAACTGAAATAACCAAACCAATCTACTTCTCTTGGTGAGCAGAATTGCTGTCGTTCTCCAGTTGTTATTATAGATGCTCTTAAAAAGAATATTAAAAACAGCTGTCACCTATTTTTTTCCATCAAAATATATGAATTTTAAATAGCTGTTACAGTGAAAGCTAGGTTGATATTCTAGTCTGGAATGAAGAAATAAATATTTGTATTTGTAAAGCAAAGAAGTATAAAAGTAATTTAAATATGTGGTTCAATTAGAAAATAAACAAGTGGTTTTTTTGGCTGCTAATAAGTAATTTCAGGTAGGTAGAGACTGGCAGGATGGTGCCTGATGTTGCAACCAGTGAATGACCTATATACAAAAACATATCACTAACGAGGCATTTCTTTGTGATAAATTGCAGGCATTGTTTAAGACATACTTCTCCCTTCTTAGTATGGCAGGAAACCCCACTTTGAGAAAAATCTGAGTAGCCCTAAGTTTAGTACATCAGTATGCCAGTGCCTTTTTAGTATGGGATCTTCAGACAGCATCTGGCTTTTATTCTCTTTCAAGTGAGCTGTTTACCAGGTTCTCTGGGTGTGTTTGGGCTTTTTTCCCTTTATCTTCAAAACTGCTTCAGACCCTGTCCTGATCACCATAATGTCCCAGTCGTGCATTACGAGACCTGATCTGTCACATATATTTTGGTTTGATTTTCAGTCTTCCCTTGGGTTGCACTTGGTACATCCTTATCATTTCAGCAAATCCTTCCACTTTCAGGAAGCTTCACTTTTTATGTGTTCTCCCAGCTGTATCTTTCTCACATCATAAGTGAAACGATCTGCGTATGGGGCCAGCAATACCTAGCATGCAAATTGGGGTAAATTTAGGAGGCAGATTAATTGGAACAAAAATCTAAAATTCATGTGATCTACCAAATATTACAAAATCTATCTCTGCAAATGGAATTATTTCCAGACACTGTTAGAAATACTTCTTCTGATGTCAGAGGCAAACTATGTTTAACAACTTACAGCTACTGGAGGAACCATATTGCATACAGGCTTGGGCACAAGGATCTACTAAGTCCTCATCCATTTTTAGATCTTCTAAGTCTCTGATGTGATACAGCTTTCAGAGCAAGAGTAAAAATTAAAGGCTGTGGTGAGGAACTTGTTTATTAACACAGGAGACCACTTTGCCTCAAGTGGTGCAATAAGAGAGAGAGGGTTGGACTAGGTGACCTCTGGAAGTCACTTCCAACATAAATTATCTATGACTTTATAATTTTTTCATTAGCAGTGGACTGGCTGAATACTTGTTTCTCTGTATATTGTTCTTAAAAATAAGGAAAATATTTTTGACCCCTGTGATTTGTATGGCTTCATTTACAATTTGTCATTTGTATTTCAGAACCAAGTTACAATATCTGTGGTATTGCTATCATTTTTTTTTTGTTGAAAGATAATTCCAGCTCCATAGTACTTCAGTATAGTAAACAGCTCAAGGGATGATGGGGGAGAATAGCCATACAAAACCATGAATAATTTGTCCACAATCATAGCAAAGATCTATGGACAAGCAGGAAACATGTTTTTTCCTAATGCATGAATACCGTTCTATATTTTATGTTAACTCCAGATTATTTTGCCTTCAAATAAATTTAGCCCTATGAATATTTGAAGCCAAGTGACTAATTTCACAGCCAAAATCCTGTGCCAGACAGTATAGGGTAAGATATCTGGTACTGCTGCAGACATAGGCACATTTTAAGGGGAAAGTTTTGTTTGGCAAAGTGAATTGCAATTGCACTGAAGAGAAGCCTCCACCTCTTCCTTCACTTGTGTAATACAACTGCTGAAGGCAAATTAGCAAGATTTTTTGATTCTTGCACATTGTTAGGTTAAGGAAAGAGCAATCAGGCCACTTTAACTTGTCTTCTTGATGTGATCTGTATGTCCAGCACCTGGGCAGGAGCAAGGGTTCAGTCAGGAGACCTACTGACTGTTGTTTCAGCAGCGGTCTGTAATGATCCCAGCTTTGTGTGGTGTCAGGTGTCTGTGTAAAAATGTTTCTCCATGATCTTTATTACCTGGGGGGTGTTTGTGTGTCTGTGTATGTGCAGCCAGATGTTGTCACAGATTTCCAGTCAAGTCAGCCCATGTTGATACCTTGGCGCCCCTTTCCAGTGGTTTCAGATACTGTTCTCCCATCACTTGCTGATCCATGCCCATATCAAGCCTCATTACACTCAGGACTTGTTTGCTCTGCCCTGCTGTCTGCAGCTTATTACACTCAGGCACTCAGCTCTTGATCAAGGCAAGGCTGTAGCTCTCCCAGCACACATTCCTTTGTGACAATGAAGGCAAACTGTCCCGGAATGAATTAGCAAGAGCTTATCCCAAAGATCAAGGGATGTGCTGTTTGGGCACTTGTTAGGCCATATCTGAACTATCATGTCTAGTTGGAGTTTCTCCAGTTCAAGGGAGACTCCAAAAATTAAAGCTGATTTACTAAATGGCCAGCATGAGGAGTGGAGGGTTGGTGGATTTGACATATGAAGAAAGCATGAATAAATAGGGTTTAGCCCAAAAAACGGGAGGGTCCAGGGATATCTAATCATGATTTCCCTATATGTGAAAGGTAGTTATGTGGAAGATGGAGGCATTTACTTCACAAGAGTGAATGTTGACAGTACAAAAAGTATCAGGCACAAGCTGCTTTAACAGAAATTCACTAAGAAAATAAGAAAACTTCATCATGGAAAAGATTTAATATTGGAGTTATTTGTCCAGAAAAGTGGTGGAATCTCTCCTGCTGGAAATTGTTGATTCTCTCGTTGTTCAAGACTTGGCTTGACAGAGTGCTTGATGAACCAGGCCTTCAAGAGATAGTTGGGCCAGATAATCTCAAAAGGTTCCTGCCCACTCAAGATACTTCTATTACATCTCTCTGCTCATGCCATGGGAGTTGGAACTAGTTGATCTTTAAAGTTCCTTCCAACCCAAGCCACTCTGTGATTTTATTTTTTTTTTTATTCTCTATGTATTCAACTCAATAAAACCTAAAACCTGCTTATTGCAGGAAGGGATATGTTTCAGGATATCACAGATTTATTCTGCCCTTATCTTGATGGCACTAGCAAGTGACAAAAACTTTTTTTAATTCTGTGACTCTCATTAATTATCCAGTAACCTTGAAAAATTTCCCATTGGCCTTTTCACGTATTGAAATTTCTTACATGAACTGCTTGGATTTTACAGAGGTTTTTTTTTTACCTAGTACCTTACTATCCAATTAGAAAGATAAATAGATAGTGGAAAAATCAATTAAAGCAGAAAAGTTATAATGTGTTAAACTAGAATTGGTTCTGACCTGGAAGAATTGGGTCATTATCTAAATATTCCCAAGTCTTGGAATTGCTTTCATCCTGTAGTTGAGCTCTGGTTCCAGTGAACTTCTTAAGAAAGTTAATCTAAATTTTACTCTAAAGCAGGAGTTCTGAAGAGTTCAAAGGTTTCTATATTTACATCAAATATTTTAGACGCAAAATGAATGATTTTATACCTCTATTCAGGCTTGTGAAATTATGAGGTCATGGAAAAAGAGGGGTTCTTTTGTTAACTCAACTATTTCCATAATTAACATTCTTTTGGCTACTTGAGGTTTAGCGTGCTATTTCATTAAAATAACGCAATTACAGATGGAGAAAAAAAGTTTTTAAAGTATAATTGGTTTTCATTGTCAATATAACTTAAAATCCCATTAGCCACAAAATTTCAGCATTGTTTTCCTAATGACTTGCATAATTGGATCATCAGATTTCTCTCCTTTAAAAAAAAAGAAGAGAAAAAGTCTCACGTGGTGGCTTTAAAGGTTATTTGCATGAATTTTCCCCCCTCAGAGTTACATTTGCACTTTTATTTCCACCAGTGCTGAAAGGTCAGAGACCTAGCAAGTTAAATGAAATCATGTCAAGAGCAACTAGAGCTCTTACTTCCCCTTTCCTCTCTTTTTTTTCTTTTTACATTCTGACAGCTACTGGCAAATGCATGTATGCAACCAGTTTGATTTGGAATCCTTGTCCATCTCAGCCTATTAAGGCAATTTAGAGCTCTCCTCTGGGTCTTTCATGGTGCTGTTCTCTCTTTTACATGTGCCTGTGGCAAGTTTTGTCACTTCATTTCAGGAATTCCAGTGCACTGGACTGAACTGGACTTAAATGGAAACTGCTTTGGACATATTGTAAAATAAAGAGTGTTTACACAAAGAAGTGTAGATATCCCCATTGATAAATATTTTCCAGAGGTCTTACAGTCATACAAGTAAACTAGATCTGCCATACATATTACTAGAAAAATTCCCTTCTCATTTTCCATGTGTCTCTGTTATTACAGGAGTCAAACACATTAAAATTTATAGAAAAATTGCATTACTCGAAGAGATCTTGAGATGTTATCCAGTATGTCTTCTTCCTGCAGGGCAGGTTCAGCTCTTCCTAAACCTGACAGATTTTTATCTTACCAATTCTTTAAAATCTCCAGTGTTGAAAAATCTGTATTTTCTCCAGGCAATTTATTCAAGTCTTTAAGAACATTTGACATTCTTTTCTCTAATATATAAATTAGATATTTGTTGCTGCATTTTAGGCTGATTTCTAGCTTTTCTATTTGAATTTGCTCTTTATGCAGTAGTGTTTTAAAATACTTGAAGACCATGAAAATACTCTTTAGATGCCCCTCACTTACACTACACAATACATTTTGGTTGTCCTCAAAGGTTGTGTTTTATAACCCTTTGATTATTATCTCTTTAGTCGGTCAGCATTTCTCCTGATGGTATCCCATACATAGACAAAGCAGTTGAGTGAAATAAACAGAAAGTTTTTTTTACTTTTTCTTCTATATGATCCTCTTCCAGGATGAAGCTTCTCATTTGTCTTTGAAATGGCCTTGCATAGCTGACTCATGCCCAATTTATGATCCACTATAGTACATGCATCCTTTTTCAGAAGAACTGTTATTACTCATCCTATAATTTTGCAGACGGTTATTCTTACCTAAGTGGAGAACTTTTGATTTTTTGCCCTTATTAAATTGCATCCCAGCCACTTCAGACAATTTCTCCAATTTATAATAATCAGTTTGAATTCTAACCTCGTCATTGACTGTCCCAGCTTTGAATCATCTGGAAATAGAGTAACTATATTCCCTACTCCATCATGCAGTTTTTATTATGGGAAGTTTTCCATAGACCTAAACTTCAAATCAGTTCCCAGCAGACCTCACTCTTACATCCTTCCAGCTGAACAGTTTGTCTTTACGCACAGTATCCCAGTCAGTTGTATCCCTACCATATGGCAGTTTCAGGAAGACCCTGGATTGCAGAAAAAAATGTCATAAAAGACACTGTCAGAAACTTTCCTAAAGTAAAGATATTTTCCTTTTCAATACACAGGCCTGTCACCATGTCATAGGAAAAGAACTCAGTCGCTTGACGTGATTTGTTCTTGACAAATCAGCGTTGGCTGATTCATATCCCCTTGTTCCCATCCAGATGTTTGAATACTTGAACCAGTATTTTTTTTCTTGGTAATTGAAATGAGATTGACTGATCTACACCACTTTTCATTTTTTTAAAGGTAAGCACTATGATTGCTTTTTTTCTGTTTTCTGAAATTTTAGCTGTCCTCACTCTGTTCTCAAAATAATTGCCCTGGGCTGTGAGATCACTGTAGGGCAGTTCTCTATGCACTCTCAGGTGAATTTCATCAGGACCAGCCAGTTTAAAAAATGTCCAGCTTCTCAAAGTAGAATTAAATCTCTGCTTTATCTTTTCCATCCCAAATTTTTACCCATTTTTCGTTGATGCTAATTGTGTTAGACATCTAATCACAGCTGCTGTATCAAGTGAAGACTGAAGGAAAAAACCTACATTCTCATCTTTGGCCATCTGTGCACCACTGAGGCCTCTTGTACTCAGGAACCAGTGAAATGTTTTGATAATCTCTGCTTTGTGTAGTCATAGAATAAGGAAAGAGAAAGATTGCAGTGATATTTAAACTAATTTTTGACCTCAGGAGGAACTTAAGTTCTAATGTGGGCCACGCACTTATGTGAGATTCATCACACTCATTTTGATCAATAAAAATGCTAATATATAATTTAAGCATGCTCTTAAGTGTCCCTTTGTAGTCAATGGGAGATAGAAAGGGACTTCAAAGATCAGCTTTTTTCCCTTTTTCCAGATACCTTTGTTAGATGAAGTCCAACCTGTCAAGAACAGCATGTGAAGATGATGATACCAGTGCAAGCAGACAGGAATGGCAGCTTGGTGAGGAATTGGTTCTTGGAAAGTCTTTATTACATTTGAGGACAAGCACATCACCAAAAACAAATGGCCAGGTTTTGCTCTGCTTATATCATAAGCTTTAAGACTGTATTGCCTTAACTCCACCTTTTACAAAAGTGAATGATAATTTACATTCTGATTTTTAATATGTTTAACTTGGTGCACTGCATAATGTTTGATACACCACTGTTTTTACTATTTTTTTTTATTAGGAATCTGAATCATGCAGGAATTATTAATGACTGTATGTATATATATTGGTCAAAATAATCTGTTTCTCTCAAGAAAGGGAGTTACCATAAATTGGCTACAGCCCACTTCTTCTTCTGTCTTCCATAAATAACTTTCAAGTTTAGGAAAAGGTTGTATTTTAGTCATTTTTAAAATGGCTTCCAAAAGATATTTTTTTAAAATAGTTCATTTTATAGCATGGTATCAATTTGAACAGTTTGTTTTACTAGCATGTAACCAGAGTGGTGACCTAGTTGAAGTCCAAATCTGTTTTAAAGGGCTAAATCTGTACTTTTAAAAAATTATTATATTTTACTTTTTTTTAAATTACCAGTGTTGTCAAAAAGTCCAAACTTTGCTTAAGTTTCCCCACCTTATTCAGTTTCCATTCCTTTAAAGACCATGTATTCCCTTGTGTACCTCTACATTCTGCACACAGAACTGTGAATCACTGTCATATATTTGCTTCGTGGTGGAAGCCAAGAAAACCAATATATGTTGTTCAGAGCATGCAGTAATTCTTTAGTTATCTTCAAATGTTCAGTACGGCTTGAGTTTCCTTCAGGTCTTTTTTTCTGATGTGACATCATGAAATTTTTTGTATTTTTAGAATCTACATCTTCCTTTCCTTTCTTTTCCTACATCTGACTAGAATTTGATGTGTACACTGCATGTTATGCAAGTCTCTGCTCAGGTCAGCTCCAATACAATGTGTGTGTTTGTGGGTGTGTGTGTGCACACAGGCACACACGGGTGAGAGATTCCTGGAAAAAAAAAAACCAAAACAAAACAGGTTTTCCTTTTATGCCAATTTGAATCATTGTTCTTCACTTGATAAAGTCTGGCACATATGTTGTTTCATATGAACTGTCACAATAACCTGACTACAATGCAGATTCTTGATCCAGCTTCCAGAGGTTTGTGATATGTCTCCTTATTCCATTAGCACTTTGTCATCTGCACCCCTGATGCCACTGTCATGTGGAGAAGAGGTTTAGGGTGAGGTTCTTGATAATGTTGAAAAGTCCCTTTGTATTTTACTCACTCTGTATCTCTCCACTCTCATTTTGCACAATACCTATTTATATGTTTCTGCTTATCTCATCAGCTGGTGTATCTCACACACAACTTGTAGAGCTTTATTGTGGAGGCTTATGAATTTAAATATTTGGGGTTTATTTTGAACATGATATAGTAGAATAAGAAGCCTGTCAACTGTTCCTTCTATGTAATTCCTTATAAGTGTTTCAGAAGAGAGCACTTTTCCTCTGACATGACAGTAAGAATTGGCTGGACTACTTTCTGGAATGTAAGTAAAGGCGGGATCTTAGCCACATACTTCCTTGGGGGCTGGTGACCTCATTTCTGTAGTGTTGATTGGTTTTTTTGTTTGTTGGTTTTGTTTGTTTGATTGGTTGCATTTTGTTTTGTTTGTGTTTTTTTTAAATTTTCTTTTTTTTTCCTTAATGTGATTTGTAGCAAATTCTATCTGTTTCAACCTGTCCCTACAAAGAAGGCAACATAATAGGAGTATCTGAATAGATTAATTTAAAAAAAAACAAAACCAAAACCAACCAACCAACTAACTAACCAACCGACCAAACCCGAAAAAACCCCAACAACAGAAAAAAGCAGAAAGGCAGAAAGGATTTGCAGTATTTCCATGTTTTGGTTCAAATAATTTTAAAGATATTAAAAATATTCTGGTAGTGTGCTTAAATGCCTTTATTAAGCAGACATATGGAATCAGTTTATGTTAATATTTTACTTTAATGATGACATAATATAAATATAATTTACATTAGTGATATAAAATGGCTGAATGCATAAGTATATAGCAAATAAAATGAATAAGTATATAGTTTTAACTCTATATGCCAGTAATGATGCTGCATATAAGGATGATGTAATATTTTTATATTTATAATTCAGATAAAGTAGATTAAAAAGGTTCTGCCAAAGCACAGGAATAGAGGCCAGAAGAGCATTGCTTGAAATTTCTTTTCTCTACAGTTTAGTGCAAATAACTTAACTGCTCTACAGCAACTTTTCTGATCTCTGAAACGGGAATAGCAGCTGAGTGCTAGTCCTTGGTGAATGACTTACTGAAGACTACATTTCAATGCCTAAAATATAGACTATATTTAGACATTTTTTCTGTTGAATTTCTTCTTTCATTTTTTATATAATTTATTTCAATTTGCTCAGTAACTACTTGGCTGTCAGCCCTCAAGTTTACATAGAGTTATTTTTATTTTTCTGATTATATTTGAACTGGAATCCTTATAAAGACAGGAAAAAAGTTCTCCCTTCATATTGCAACTTGACATAGTTGTGAGTTAGTATATGGCATTGTGTCAGTGCAAGGTATTCAGTATTCAATATTTTTAGTTTTGGAGGTGTTATGAGCAAGTTGGAAGAATCACCTTGATTTAAGATTAGTTTTTAAGTTTATTTTTGCTGCAACTACTGTAACACACAAAATTAAATGCTCTGCTTTCTACCCTATGTTCTGTTACTACAAGGCCTGTTTCAGGCCGGATGATGGCTTCCTATGTGGTCTGATGGCTTCCTATGTGGTCTGAACAGGAGATGACATCTACAAAACTGGAATAAATTCACTGATGCCTCTGATAACAGGCAAGGCTAACTTTAATCACAAGTTCCTTTTTGGCTCAGTTCTCTGGGGTCAGAATTTCATTTCAGAGTAACTAACAATTTTGCTGCATTCATTCGGCAAAGCACAGATACATGTCAAAGTTCTGTAACATTGCACATTTTACACCAGTGTGTGCCTGCCTTAATTAATTAATTTTTGGCTGCAGCCCACCACTTTGTCCAGATATATTCTGTGTAGAATGGTTGTAACCATTGAATAACCAATGTAGAAATTGTCCCTTGTTGGAAAAGGGGATGGGCAAGGTCCATGCTCAGAGGCTGAGGAGGTGGCAGACACCTATGGTCCATATTTCTACTATGGCAGACTTGGTATCAGTGGGAGTTGGCAGGGGTGAGTCGTGTTGGGTTTCCCATTAGTTCATGTGAGAATCACTGCCTCAGACTCTGCTGGCATGGTCACACAATGGCAGCTGTCACTTAAGATGTCATTTGAGATATAGTCCAGGAACATTTTGAACTCAAAACCAGAAGTCTCTGCAGCTTGAGCTGAAAAGAAAGTGTCTGTAGCCAAAAGAGAAATACTTTTATAACTCTTCTGTAGACTGAGCAGCTGGGGCAGGTTCACAGTCTTGCTGAGAATAGTTGTAGCCCCAGTGTTAGTGGAATGGAAACACGGTGGTGTCAGGCAATCTGGAAATGCTTATCCCCATGTTAATATGGGAATTGGGAAGGTAAATGCCCCTTTAGTAGATTACACTCTTCTAGTAAACCCAGAGTGAACATATATTAGGAGTAGACTGCGGAACATCTAGCTGCCAATTCAGTTCTGTTCATCAACAAACACCCAAACCTTTGAGCAATTAGAAAACTTTCAGAAAGTAATGCTGCTAGTGGTGTCTATAAATCAAGAACAAATAAACAATCATTAAAATTCTTCCTCAGTAACAGAATCTGATACTGACTCAGAAGCAGTAAATGAGAATAGATAGTCTAGCTCCAGCCCTAATGGAGAAGGATCGGTGCCAGCTAATAACTTTCTGTTTCTTTCAGTAAATAAGTGTGAGTACCCTGGGTTACAGGCTGGATAACTAATGGAAGTTGAATCACCTATATTCTGAAATTTATACCCAGTCAAATGGCAATTTATTTGCTTACTGACATAGTTGCCCCCACTTATATTCTTGTAATCCTCATTGACACTAATGGGAAATACACTGTTGTGTGGACATGGAAGGGAGATGCAGAGTCAAAAACCTTTTTTGTTTTTGCCATCCTTGTAAGGCAAAAGTGGAAAATAGTTCTTATTGCTAGAGCCTCACACCAATTAAGACAAAAATATGCATCTTTTTCTCCCTTCACATTTAATCCTGGCTGAATGCAGGATTATCATGAGTCATAGGCTCTCTCTGGAAAAAATTGAATGGCTCATTACTATATTAATATATTATTCTGTACCAATATATTTTAGTTTTTAACAGGAAAGCTGGTGCACACCAGACATACATTACATACATTTTATTTAGCCGAATTTAACTGTTCCCACTGAAGAGTTTTCAAAGTGATGTTTGTGTCCCTCTCTGGAGAACTTTTGCTTGTTTTCCACTAGTCCTCGAAATCTTAGCCTAAACAATAACCTCAAAGACATTCAGAAAAAAATAAATGCATCAATATTTAGGAAAGTTACAGAGGATAGTTATGAGCCTGTTTGCCATTGATCTTGGGAAAAAGAGTAAAATGGTTGATACAGTTCAAATTAATAAAGAGTTAAAAGAGGTGACTTTAATAGTTGCCAATCAGCATCAGTATATGCTAATAAAATTTGTTAATATAGCTTGCTACATTTTTATGAAATTAAAAATTTGATTGAAGAATCTTTTTAATATAGTTAGACATCTCCAGGGCATTTGATTTGGTACAGAGCAATATTTCAATACCTAGGAAGAGCGATGAAAATTCAATGGATTAATAAGTGCGTAAAAAAGTAAGTTTCAAAATGCGGTTGTGCATTGGGTCTTGCTGGGGTAGAGTTACCTTTCCCCATGGCAGCCCGCACAGTGCTGGGCTGTGTTTTGGTAGCTGCAGAGGTGTTTTGGGCAGTGCTGAGCTGTGTTTTGGTAGCTGCAGAGGTGTTTTGGGCAGTGCTGGGCTGTGTTTTGGTAGCTGCAGAGGTGTTTTGGGCAGCGCTGGGCTGTGTTTTGGTAGCTGCAGAGGTGTTTTGGGCAGCGCTGAGCTGTGCTGGCACAGCACGGAGGCTGCTTCTCCATTCTCTCCCACTGGAGGCCGACAGGCTGGGACTGGGTGAGAGGCTGGAGGGGACACACGTGGGACAGGCTGACCCAGAGGGATATTTTGTACCATATGATGTCATGCTCGGCAATAAAAGTTAAGAGAAAGAAGGTGGGGAGCTGTCCTGGTTTTGGACAAATTTGGGAGAAAACCTCCAAAAAGAGCTCCCCCCCCAGAAAGCAAACCCACACAGCCCCTCCCCCCAACCGGTTCGGGAAGAATTTCCTGAGAGAGAAGTGGAAAAAACCTGTTTATTTAAACAGGCAAAGCACTCCCTAGCACAAAAAATTAACAATACCAGATGACAAAACTCATTCACCTCTCTGAAGAGATGACAAATTCAGAAAATCTCTCCGTGGGTGGTCGCTGTTATCAGTCCCTCCGGTGCTGGGAAAGGCTGCTGCTGCCCAGAGTAGGCCCCAGTAGGCCACAAAGTGCGAGCTCTCAGTGCTCCCCGGGTCCCAGTCCAGAGCAGGTTCGAATGGATCCAAGAAAAGGGAAAGAAAAAAAAACAGTCCAGAGAAAACTTGGATTGCCTCAGCTAGCTAAACTAACTAAAAAAGCAAAGTAGCGTGGTGTTCTGCCCCGTCCGTGCCCAGACAACACAGTGGAGTTCTGTGTTCCAGCAGAGTGTGGAGGAGTGAGGGCAGGCTGATAACAAACTCTGTGCTTCTTCTTCTCCCTGCCTTCTCTCTCAGAGCCCGTCTTTAAGGCACAGAATATAATATCCAGCATAAACAGAACACACAACTGGGGATACGAGCATCATAATGTCACCCTAGGACAGGAGCATTCATTATTCAGTCTTTTCTCTTCTGAAGCAACATTATGGGTACCAAATCCCTGCTTCCCGGGAAGCAGCTGAGCATCACCTGCTTATGGGAAGGAGAAAAGAAATATTCATTAAAAAAAAAGCCTCTACACTCAGGCTTTGCTTTATTTCATTAAACTGCCTTTATCTCAAACTATGAGAATGGAGTGTGAGAAAGTGTCTTAGTGGGCACCTGTTGCCAGCCAAAATCAACCCACCCTAAGTTATAAATGGGAATTATTAGGAAGTAGACATCTTCTCAGGGAAGCCTCAGTAAGATCCATTCTTCACTACACGTGCATTATCACAATTTGGAAAATACAGAATTGTAGTGCTAAAGTTCGTGATTGAAAAAAATCTAGGGGAAGATATAAATAATGAAGAAAATAGGTTATGAAAACATAGGCACTTTGATTGCTTGGAACTGTGATACAGGAAAATTATTTCCCATATTGCCCATTACATATTCAGATGCCAGGAAAAAAAATGTTAGACATAAAGGACTGGAAATATGGTCATGGGAGAAGGGAGTATGGAAAGGACTTAGAGGTCATGGGAGTTAATCTGATGAAAATGAGCTGCTAAAGATAACACTGTGGCAAAAAGGTTAATGAGACCACTACATGAATCCACAAGAGGATACGAGAAGTTATAGAGAGATTAAATTGGTGTATTGTTGGGTTTTGCACTGACCCATCTGTATCAGGATAATTTCTGATATTTAGTGAAGAGTGTTATAAAATGGGAGAAGATTTAGAGAAGAGCTATGAGAATGACTAGTGAACATGCTATAAGGAAGGAGTAAATTAGTTCCATGTATTTAGTTTATCAAAGAGAAGATTAGGAAGTCAGTGTCTGTTTGGTGAACAAGGTTCAACAGTGCATTCTTCAGCCTAACTAGAAAAATAAAACTGGAGTGTTTGTTAGATAAAATAACACTGGAAACATGTCTTTGAAATAAGAGTTGCTTGGTTTAAATGCATTTTACCAAAGAATTCTTCACCAGAGGTAAACTCGTAATCAGGATTAGGTTTTATTTCTAAAAGCTACCTTCCTTTTGAGGCCAATCTTCTGTAGTCAGAAGCTATCTATTGACTCTGCAAAGCATGAAACTTTTTTTTGTGTCTCACAGAGGTATAAATATTAGATCAAACTTTAGTCCATACTACATCTGGAGATGTTATATGCAAAAATTTTGCTGAATTCCTTATGTTTCTCTATCCCAGCTCTATTTATATCCTCTTTGTCTTATCATCTATAACAACTAATTTCCCAGTATTATTTCCCAGTATTATTTCCCAGTATTGCATTCTGTGATATGAATGCCTATTTAAAAAGCTAACTCATACAGGTATATATATGGGGAGATTTATTTAAAGAAATATCTGTATTTACTAATTGTTACTTTCCTGGGAATCCTTAGCTTTTCCTACCATTTCTAAGGTGATGAAATTTAAGGAGAGAGGAATAAGGAGAAATAGAGGGAGAAAGATGATTTGGAGAAGAACATTATGACAGTAGAATATA
Source organism: Ploceus nigricollis (assembly GCA_013399945.1). Classification (NCBI taxonomy): domain Eukaryota; kingdom Metazoa; phylum Chordata; class Aves; order Passeriformes; family Ploceidae; genus Ploceus; species Ploceus nigricollis. The sequence goes on along the minus strand of VXBC01000605.1, from coordinate 55,490 downwards.
CAATCTTAACAGACTGAAATCAACCAGCATAGAGACTTAATTATGCCTGATGTAGTATTATTTATTGACAAATAATGCATTTATAGATGTGCACTTTCATTTTGAAAAATTCCAAACTGTTTAATGAATTGTTTGTCTTATTTCTCCCCTTACCATTTTCTTTGACTTTTCCTTTCCAACTCTTCTCAATAATAAGAGCAAGGATCTTTAGAAAAAAAAAGAAGACATAAAATTTAGTGGAAAACATTAATTTACAAATAATTGATTGATCCCCAGAAGAGTCAGAGCAAAGGAACTTTGTTTTATGATATTGGAAAAAAAATTGAAAGAGACCCAATTATGAGATGCTCAGAAATGATTGATTAATTTAATATTGAAGCAATGAATGCTAGAATTAATTATGTTAATTTCTCACAATAATAATAGACTGGACTTCAGGGCTAACCTGTTTCTCTTTCAGACTGAGAGAAAGATTCCTAATGTAATAATGTAATAATGTAATAATGTGATAATCTAATAATATAAGTAGGAGGTGACTGTGACAATGTTAACATGGTCTGCATTAAGTTTATCTTAATGCCTTTATGGAGGCCAAAAAAAGTACTTTGAAATGAAAACACTGAAGTACTGACTAGCTGCTAAGTAAGTGATATTTTTTTGTAGTTAGTAATTGTTTATCTAATTGTAATTATTCAAATTACATCACCACAGAAATTCAAGATGCCCTCATGCCTTGAGTGACCATGGCATATAAATCAGCGCAGGCTTTATCAGCTTTTTCCCTGTGAATTCAATGAGTGTACTCACAGTCATACCCATTAATCTTTCATGCCCTTAATCCAGAACAAGTTGTAAAATGGACATGACATAAATTCTGGTGGTGTTTCCTTTTGAAAATGTGGAATTGTTTTTTCTCACAAACTGGAATCATCATCATAGAATCATCATAGAGTGAGGGTTGAAAGAGACCTTATACATCATCTAGGTCCAAACCCCCTGCCAGGGCAGGGACATCTTCCACTATCCCACGTTGCTCGGAGCCCCATCCAGCCTGGCCTTGAACACTGTTAGGGATGGGGCAGCCACAGTATCTGAGAGATATATGTCAGATGTCACAGGCATTCCTGATGAGATTAAAATTGGGCCATAATGACCTATTCCTTGATAAATGTTCATCTGCAAATGGTCAATACCATAAATTTCTAAATGGAGGAATCTACTGAACTTATTTGTAAATGTTTATTTTCTATTCCACAGGTAATACCTTGCATAATGGAATCGCTTGAGTGATTCTGCAGACTACTATTAATTTTCTGATAATGCACATTAATTTTCTCATCCAAAATCATTTTGTTTTCACTGAATTACAAAATCTCATTGATATCAGTAGCTTATTATCAATCATGGCTGTATTCTGGGAACGTATACATGGCATTCATTTACAACTTTCTGATACTTTGGTCCAAGAACATCACAAGCAGTACAGATGGCATTATTTGCTCCACAGCTCATCTCCTTGACATGTTCTGGATCTGTGCTCTATTTCACTGATGGGTGCCTTTGTGGAAAGGTTATGTTCTGCCAGCATATATACAAATGCCCCCTTTGCCTTCACAATTACTAAAAATTGATTAGTATGGTGAACCTCTATGCCCACTTTGACTCAGTAGTCCAATTCACAGACTATAAGGAAAGGTTAGGCCCTTTGCCACTAATATATATGTTCCCCAGATTTTTGAAACAGAACCAGGGAAGGAATTCTCTCTTTCTCTCTCTTTTTCTTTTTCCTCCACAAGAAAATAAAGTTAAAAATTTCAAAAGATTGTGGAAAACAATGTTTTTGTATGGTATTCAATCTGATGATTTGCACTTGTGTCCGTGTTATCCAGAATGTCTTCAAGACAGGAATATATAAATAGAAAGATAAGGGAAAAGCAGATCAGGACAAGCCAGTAAACTAAGGGGAAAAAAATCCAAAAAAATATGACCCCTTATAGTATGAATTAGATTGCAATCAGCGAAACAAAATTCTTTTTTCCTAATAAATTCATGTTTCTGATTCTTGTTCTTCCATATTTTGCTGTCAGTCTTTCGTAATGATATCAAAGACACGAGAAGTCTTTTCACATAAAAGCAGAAAAAAACAGTTTTACATCTGTGTCTTATAGGCCTGGAATCCAAACCTCTTGGCTTCCCTGTGAATTTACTATAGAAAAAAGTGGCTATGCTAAGGAGCATCTTGTCATTTAATGGTTGCATTTTTAGGGAAATAATGAAGCCTGTTTCAGTCTTTGAAAGAACTTCTTGAGAAGATTGTAGCCCTGAAGAAACGTTAAGACTATTTGTATCCCTGAGGATCCACTCTGCTATTTTGAACTGCAAAGTATTTATTTTTAAAACTTAAGAAAAGGATTTAAGGAGGGAGGAAACATACCCTTATTTATTTATTTATGAAAGAACTCTACTTTAGTAGCAAGATTTACCTACTCTATTCTCTTATTTACTGGACAAAATCCTAGCACAGTTCCAGTCTTGAAATAAATGTGTCTGATTCTGGTTTGCAGAGACATTGTTTATCTCATCTATCATTCGTCTCTCAGATCATTGTGACATTTCATGAAACTTTTGCCTATTTCCCACATTTATTTTCAAAATGGAAATCTAGGTATACATCTTGGTTACTTAGCAAATGCCTGAAAAAATATAAGCACTACTTCTCATATCCTGTGCTCAGGAAGCCTTTACCTCCAGTGTTTGCTTGTATCCACTTCTTTCAATATTGCTGTTAACTTGTTCTTATGTTTGAATTGAATTTCTCATTTAACTTGTGAGAAATTTTATTTTCCCCTTCCTTCCTTGCTTCCCTGCTTCCTTCCTTTTCCCTACTTCATCCCTTTCTCTCTTTGCCTTTCCCTTTCCCTTTCCCTTTCCCTTTCCCTTTCCCTTTCCCTTTCCCTTTCCCTTTCTTCTCTTTCTCTCTTTCTTCTCGTTCATCTCTTTATGTGTCTCCATCCCTCATCTCAATTTTTAGGAAACACAAAAGACTAAACATATGTCAGTGATGACCCTTTTGGTTGTGGGTATAGAAGGCAGGGTTTTTGAAGAGATATGGGTCTTAGGATGGACGCTGCTCATTCCTGATCCCTGTGGTGCCACGGGAAATGCTGAGTGCCTTTTTAAAGCTGAATAGACCTAGACAGGCATAGAAGCATAGGACACTAGGGATTAACTCAAAAGGTAGGGTCAGAGAAAAGATAAGGTTTATAAAACATACAGATTAAAGAAAAAAGAATAAGATTAAGGGGAGAGACACTCTTACAAATCAGTACAGTCAGGAGTGAGACTGCTGCATTCTCCTGACTGAAAAGCTAACCCTCCCTTTATTCAGAAATGTTCAAAGTAATAAACAGTGCCTTGAACTCCTCTAGCCTCCTTTCTTTTAACCTTATCCTTGTAGCACACCCCATGTTATGTCCACTAGGGACATCTTTGACTCTTTCAAAAGCAAGTGGCTCAATTAGAAAAGAAGCAGCGTTTGCCACACAGCCCACTCACTCCCGCGGCTTCCTTTAATCCAATCCAAACTGAAAGCATTCATTTATGTCTTCTCGGTCACAATGGAACACATTGATTATCGATACAGAGACCACATTTTCAAACCAAGTAAGCTGAAGGGTTCACTGTGTACAATTGTGACACTGCCCTGTGGCATTTATGACTGTACTTTCAGTAGTTTTTGTTTCCAGGGCTTCATTACCTTTTCTGTAGTCCCTTTACTTGTCTGGCTCAAAGGGCAGTGATGATGAGCTCTTTTCAATAACTGAGAGCTGTCTTCTGTTCTGCCATTTCATTAGCATAGTGAGGCTGTGATCCATGAGGAGGCTGCTAATACTGCTATCAAAACCAGATCTCTTTCTCTCTCTTTTTCAAAATTATATATAATCAGAAAAAAAATATTGCTAATTTATTATACATTAACTTATTTTTAAATTTCATAGTAAGAAGAAATAACAATTGTATCTTGCTAGCTCGCACCATTAAATAACATGATCAATACACTTTTAAATTTTTTAAGTGCCTTAAGGAAAATCGAAAACAAGGATATGAATCTTTCATTGATGAGCTTTGGATACATACTTTTTTCGTGTGCTCTTTAAATACTATAAAGTTCCCCAGGCTGTTCTATATGATGTACTTAACAACTCTTCTTGATCAGCAGTACTACTGTTTTAACACAACAATCATAAGCTGCAATGTAGTTCTTTTGAGGGTAGGGCTATAGCCTAAACTGAGACTTGCTCAAAATTTTAAAATAAAAACAAAAAACGTGAACCTGATTGTCTTTGCCTTAGCCTTTTCTAACTATACTCCTGGACAAAACACTGCAGTAGATAAACAAATCAAAGACCCCTGAATTTTCAAAATGTGAACAAGAAAAGATTATTTGTATTTAAATTTTCACCTGCCCAATTTGATGGCTCCTCAAATACCTCTGGATTTTTTAGAATTACACAGTTGTTGACTGAGATAGAGTAAATTTAGGCAAATGTGAAACATTAATATCTGATGAAGTTTGAAACACAGTCATGTGATTTCATACCCCTATAATTTTGTCATAATTTTTATCCTTTTGAGACAGTGATTCGGTGATATGGTAGCAGCGGTGTGATGCAATGTGAATGTGTTTACATGCTTCTCTACTGCTTGATTTCATCTGGATTTAGGGCTTTGTCCTCATGGCTTCTGTTTTCAATAAATGAAAATCTCCTCCTTCATTTCTATATGAGATTCTGTGGCTCAGGCTGTAACAACAGACGTTCCCATAGGTCCATTTTCTGTATTTTCAAAATCTATCCCTAATTTAATAATTCCTCAGAATTTATGTCATCTGGAATCTTGAGAGGTTTGGATTCTAATTCTGAGTCTCTCAGACACCTTATTTTAGTTGTCTGCCAATACTTTACATGTCTAATTTTATGATTGTGACCAACCATGCTGTGTTCTGTATTAGTTCACTGATTAGTCCAGAGTCCATCTGATCACCAATCCATTCCATGTGACCATGTCCTGATGTCTAGTGAAGAAATGGATAAGAAAGTAATTGGGAATCTTTGAAAAGGAGGTCATTTAGAGACATTTCAACACAAGATGGATTCTTCTCATGCCACTTTGGTCATCTGCAAGTTTGGCAGCCAGGAGAAGTTGTTTGGCTGTTCTGGAAATGGCAGGGAACGATAAACAGCACTAGAGTGCCACAAATAGGTGTCATGTAAGAGAGACATGTAAGATGGATCCCATTCATCACTGAAGAATCTCAAAATATCCTTTCTATATCTTGTTACGATACCTTTAAAATGCCCCCAAAGCCAAAAGCTTTTCATGTCAATTTAGCATTAAAATTCTAATTAGAAAATTTAGAATTAAAAAAAAAAAAATTTTCCAAAATTTGACAATTTGTAGATATTTGCAATATTCATGGGCTGTTAAGAACAGAGCAAATTAATTGGCACACCTTATTTCCAGATTATTTATTCCTTGATTATAAAGTGGACACACCAAAAAGAAAACTACTAGCACCAAGACTGTGCAGAAAAAAGTAGGGCTGATAGGTGAAGAAATTGTGTTAGATACCTGAAGAAATGGAGTTTTGCACTGACAAAAAGTATTTTCTTCAGTTAAAAACCAATCCAGCTAAGAGGGAGGTGAAGTCCACAATGAAAAAATAATGGGAAAAGTATGGAGCCTGATAGCAATGAATAAATTCAGTATTAGATAATGGAGAGAACTGATAAAGAAAACTAAAGCAGTCAGTTGAAAATCTATGGGTAGTAGGGCAAAGATAACAAGAAGTTCTTTAAACAGGAACAAAATGCCTGCAGTTTTGTAGAACTATGGATGGTAGAATTGTTAACACTGGTAAAGAAAATGCAGAATTAAGTAAATACATCCATTTTCTAAAAGAAGAATAAAAGATTTTATTTTCTCTCACTTCTGAGAAAGAGTATTAAACAGAAACGCTAAATATTTTCAAATCAACAGAATTAGATAATTCACTGTCAAGAAAATGATTTGACTGTGGAGTTGCCTAAATTAATTTTTTGGATATCTCTGTATCCTGAGGAACTTTCATAAGCTTGACAAAATAGCCATGGCCAACATTTACAAATAGTGACTTAAATGGCCTTTAAAACAATTTATTAGTTGGTCCAAACCTTACCTAGGAAAAATTTCTTGGATGAATTGAACTAAGATTAAAATTACAACTGCCAGTCAATGCAACGTTATGGAAAATATTTCTATTTTTAATGATCCGGTGTCTTGATGAGTCTGTACAACATTTTCATGAAGTAATTATCCCGATGAAACATACCTAGATGTTTTATATTTTCAGAGGCATTGCGTGCAGCTGGCAGGTGTGACAAGGCATCCATGGGCGCAGCCAGGTGTGATGCCTGAGGTATCTGAAATCACATAGAACTCTGGAGTCTAGACAGCTGGATTGTCCCCTGGTGACCACTGAGTGGGATTTATCTGCCTCGCTAAAGCTATCCAAGAATTCCTGGGTTGAAACTAGATTCCTTTTAAAGTCAGCAGAGAAAATACTCTCCTTGCCATGTGCTTCAGCAGATCCAGGTGAAATGCTTTCTGTGGTGCGAGGTGAAACATCACTGTAGAACGCAGGATGTCAGCTCCCTCTGTCAGCCGTGGGGAAAGAGTGAAACTGGAATCAGATGGCAGCAACCCAAAGCAGAGCAAAAAGGATATTGACAACCTGGAAGGATTTATTGAAGCATTTCAGGGTTTGGAAAATGTACTTTGTAGTGTGAAACTAAAGAAGTGCAATCAATTTTGTTTGTCCAGAAAGGTCAAGAGATGGCTACCTATGATTACATCTGAAGAAGTATTTGATCATAGAAGGCTCTTTTATCTTCCAAAAAACCCCCACAACACAACAACAACTACCTCCCCCCTGAAACAAACAAGCAAACAAACAAACAAAAATAAACAACAAAAACTGCACAGCACAAAATCTAACAGTTGCAAGCTTAAACTAGCACAAAGTAAGTGTAGGTGTAGAAATTAGCGTGCTCATTATTTACACTGGAGGAAGCTCTATGGAGGAAAATGTGTGACTATCACAGTTAGTGGATGGAAAAGCTTATCTTGGGATATAGAAGCTTTTACTTAGATATGCATACTGCTTAGATATGCACTCAATGCCTTGAGTGCATATCTAAGCAATGTGCTACCATGCAAAGCAAAGAGATGAGCCTGGTTAAATTCCTGGTGAGATTCTGTGGCCTGGGATGCACCAAGCAACAGGCTGAATACTTGCAATTATTCATTCTGGCTTTGAAACATATGAATTTCAAAACCTGTTTTTGTAGGGTAGAAAAGTATCTTTGTGTATTTATCAGTGTTGCTTCAAGTTCCAAAGAAGCCTGGGAGACATTATTAAGTAATAAGGCAAAAGGAAGGTGAAAAATGGGGGAAATGATAAAGAGGGAAAATGAAAAATAATTGCACAGAATTTTCATTGCCATAGCCATCCATTTGTTTGAAATTTTCTTTTGCCTCTAAAATGTTGGCCTTTATTTATTTTCAATTTAATTTCTTTGAGTTTTTGGAAAAATATATATATAATATTTAATTTTATATATTTTTTCATTTACCTACTACTTTCTTTATCTCTCTTTTTAGCCTTAACTTTCTTAATAAAACCAATCTTTGCCTGAAAATAAAGGTAAAAACATATTTCCCTTTTCCTTCATGATATTATGCACAGAAAAACAGTGAAATAATATAATGGCATTTTTTCAAATTTTAATGAACTTTGTAAGCTTTTTAGGCAGTTCTAAATAAATTGAAACTCATGTCCTGGTATTTAATGATTAAATGATTTTCATGATACCTGTGTACTCTTACCTTTTTTCCAGGACTCAGAAAAGAAAATGTCATAGGTTTATATCCACGAAGAATTAAGTTGTTTTTAACATACAGCAGCTGCTGCTGAAATGCTTTTACAAATAAGAACATTTTATAAAATAACATCTTGGAGGAGACTCTTCTCTTTAGGTATCAGGGATTGCAGGCTGCCTTAACCCACTTGGTATTATGTCTAGAACATTTATATTTTTTTTGCTTGCTGTTTACAGCTTTTTTTAGTAGTGTGTCTTTTTTTCAGTGCACAGGTTTGTGGAGCAAGCAGCTGTTCATTTGTTTTGTCAGTAATGGAAAGAAGACTTGAACAGCTGATGACAGGTAATTTGGGATGATGTTCAAGTTCTTATAATAGAACTGTGTAGAAAGCTATCACTTTATCTTACAGTGTCTGTATATGTGTGACAAGACTTTCAGAACAGAAAAAGAAATTTGCACTTCACAGGGTAAATAATAAAACATGAGAAAATAGACAGTGGTGTTAAAAATGACGTATAGAAAAACTACATGCAGGAAGCCATTTCTGGTGCACAACAAGGTGTTTTGCTGGTTGCACGCTTCTGGAATTTTTGATAAAGGTTCATGACTGTCATGTGTTGGCACCTCTTCCATCAGTTTCTAATACAAATCTGGAGCATACTCAGAATATTCATTTTTCTTTACTGGAAAATGAGTAATGTTACCTAAATATGGGGTGTCAGGAATTTCTAGGCAAATTTGGCTCGTTTGCATTTTGTCCAGTTGGAGCCTCATCTCCTCTTGTCATCCACTCTCTGGAGATTTCTGTTCTGAAAAGAGAAATCTGGCAGTTTCTTTGACAGCTCCTGAATGTTTCCAGGAAATCATCTCCACATGTTCATGGCTGTCCGCTGTTCTACACCTACTTCCATGCAGGAATTTGTATTTCTGTCATCTGTCGAGAGAAGCTGCTCCTCCACGGCCTCCTGGAAACTGCAGTTGTAGTAATTACAGTTCTCCACTACTTTTACCTTTCCTGACCTTGAAGGTACCTTTTATGTACTCATCTTGTCTTCAGCTGCTTTTCTCTGTGGCTGCCAGCCCTCTCACTGCCTGTCCTGCCCAGAGTTCAGGGAGTTCCCTGTTACCTCCATTACTGCAGTATTTGGCTCCCTGCTGCCACTTTTTAATTCATTCTGTCAGCTTTCCTACCACTGCTGGCTTCAAAAGTTTATTTGCTGTAGGCAACAGAAAGTCCACATATGGAGTGCCTGGAGATGCTGTCCTGGCTGCTGCCCATGCCTTCTGTTTGTGTGTGTCTCCAGTTGTTCAGTTGCTTCTTAACTTGCTCACGAAGCTGTGAAAAAGCTCTTTTTCCATAGTTATTCCCATATATTTGCATTGCAGATGGAATGTCGGTCATCACTTATGATGAGTAACTCAGTGGTTTTGCTTAGCATCACTAAAAATTAGAAGAGAAAATATGTTATGAAGAGTTCAGGTGATAGTACAATCATCAGGAGCCATATGCCATGCAAGAATGGCAAAATCTATTTGTTCCAGCCAACTACAAAGACCATGTAGCATATTCCTTATCATTATTTAATAGGAGGTAATTATTAAGTATTTGGATACACAGAGATACATTCTGTAGCTATTCATGGCACTTGAAAGCATGCCACTTGCATAGTGAAACAACCTCAGGATATATAATAGTACTCATGAATTACTTATTAATTCTGCTCTCTTCTGTGTCTTTTGCTTTCCAATTTAAGTAGTTTTGCCCTTATTGTGCTACATAGTGGGACTTAAAGGTCATTTTACAACCCGTTGATCCCCTGGTTGTCACTACACTCCTTCTGGTATTGTGTCTTCATGTAGCAATTGGATTAAGAAAGGATGATACAGCTTAATGACCTAGAACAGGGATTCTTCGAATGCAAAACAGAGAAGAAAAGATTGATGCAAGTTAATGAAAAATTGAGGACATAAAATAAAGAGATACAAATAAAGACAAGCAGGAAAGGTAGGGCAGTGTGTAAATGGCAAATAAACTAGTCAATAATTAATGACAATAAAGAAATGACTACCTGAAAAGTGCAAGGCCTAGCTTTTATTCTTTGAAGAATATTCTCATTGGCCTATTTAAATTAAAAAAAGAGAAGAGTTCTTAGATATTTTTGTCCTTGGTAATCTTCAGCACTCCATTTCCACACATAGCAAGAATTTGTCAATATTCAGACAAATAGCCTGAACAGTACAAATATTGAAGTTTTTCCTTCTAAGTAAAAAAGAATTTTAAAACTGTCTAGATACATTAATATTTTTGATGTATTGCTGTTGATTTTATTTTTTTAATTCAATCTTCGGCAAATGTCCTCTTGATTTTAAATCTACATAAAGCAACCTCCAAAATTAAACAACCCTGTATTTCAGCCCCTGCAAATGGCACTATACGATTAATAATACATCTAGTGTATTATTTTTGAGGAATAGAGAGCCAGTTATATATTTTTTGTGAGCTGTGTTGGGATTTAGCCACCTACCTTCCATTCACATTAATGGGACTCACGCAGATAAATCGCCCTCAACAACAGAAGTTTTTGCCCTTCGGTCTCAAGCCAGGCCTTCAATTACAACCCAGAGAACCAAACACACCCTGCAGTTATGAAAGATGTATGCCTGGGAATTCAGCATAAAGAGGGAAATATCAAAATCAGGTTATTTGGCAGGAACTGGGGAAAAGTTATTTCATAAACGGCAGAGAGGACAGATGGAACTAAAAGTCATGCAGCTGAGAGAAGGATCAAAGAAGAACAACTATTTCCTTGATGCAGGGAAAAGAAAGAAACAACAAAGTGTGCAGTACAGCGTGTGCTCCTGACACAGCTGGGTCAGCCAGCAGCTTAGAGAGACTTCTGAGCAGGCTAAAAGGGACTGGAGTCAGGCAGAGGGAAATGCATCAATATTCTGAAAAGAGAGAAAAACAATATGTAGTTTTAAGGTTCCTTCCCTGTGAAGTTGCCAGCTCTTAGTCTTTATGATTATGGAACATATTGAATTGTTTTAATATTAAGATGCTAGAAATAGTCAGTCTGATATTTATTTTCTAAAAGAAATAAAGGGAAATAATCTAGTGAACAAAATTTTGAGGGAAGCAAACCCTCAGGGCTAGAGAACTACATTGTTTGCATGTATTTGGGAGGGTGGAGTGAAATGGAAAGAGAGAGAGACAGAGAGAACAATGGAGAGATTCAAATACATTTTAAGTAAATCCTATGATTTTTGTATCCTGTGAATTTCAGTTATGGAGTTTTACTTTTGTTACAGAGTCTTACTGTTTTCAGTCTTTATCTTCTATTAAAAAAGAAGAAAAATACTTGGATTAGAAATGGTATTAGAGAACTGAGCAGGCTGGAAAATTCCCGGATTTATCGGGTGTTCAGCTCCTGTCCGGACAATTAACCCAAGACTCAGCTCTAGCCCAGAGGACACAATGTACTTGTATATTTCCCCGATGTGAGTCACCCTCTCTCATACCCCATGGTGAAATCCAATATCCTTTCACCCACTGCCCACTTGACAGTCATTCCACATGGGAAGGGCTGTGAGCCTGGGATCTACCAGGTTCTTAAATGTATATTACCAGGAAACAGTGAGATGGTAGCTTTAGCCTCCAAGATTAAATGTGTTTAGAAATGGTCCCTCTAGAACTGTTTCCTCAAGATATATGTTTTAGCCAGTGCTTCACATCTATGTGCTTTTGGAGGGAAAGAGAACTTTGTAAATGGATTGTCTACATTTTTTTTCTCAACTCAGTGCTATTCAGAAAATGAATTAAAGCTTGAGTGCAATTACTTCATCCTGTCCCAGAATATAATTTTATTTTTATTTAACGTATTTAGGTTGGTGGATAGGTAAATGATTGTTACATGAACCTGTTTCTCATTGATGAATGTGTCTAGAAGAATAAAGGAAGAAAGGACAAGAGGAATGGATATTAAAGTAAGCAATATATTTCAGTGTCCCTCTTGCTGTTCCATTAACAGTACCCATGAAAAGACCCATCTTCCATTTCACAGCCATTCTTTTTTCTCCCATTTCGTCTTCCCTCTTGAACATCATTTATAGAAATAGTATATCCTTAATATTTTCTATAGTCTTTGACTTGGCAATTCATTATTTGCCACAAACTAAATTTTTTGTGTGTATGTTTCTGGAGCTTTACTTGTATTTTTTATTGTCTGTGGGCTTGAAGTACAAATTATATATTCATTGATAGCAATGCATTTTACAGCTTAAAACTTGCTTCCTTCTGCCAGGGCTCCTTTCAAATAACTCAAGGATTATACAGGTAAAATAATAATTATCTCCCAAGAATTTAAATAAAAATAATCTGTACTGACTGTCACTGCTTTTTCATAATGCTGGATAACAGGGTAAGTTCAAATGAACACTTTCAGTTTCTTTCTCTCTTGGTAATTTGCAGCTAAGATTACATTTCTCTGATTTTCGTCTCCCGTGGCTCATGAATTTTGACATTTCTTCCTGCTTCCTGTTTTACACCCCCCCCCTCGAATTATCCATGTACTTCTAATGCTAAAATTAATAAAAAAGCAATACAAATTGAACAACAACAAGACTGTTCAAGAACATTTGGTATTCAGATGAAAAGCACTTTTCACATATTCCCATTGTTGCTGAAAGAACAGGAAGAATTTCTTCTGAATCACTAGCAGCTGGAGCAGATTCAAGTGTGATTTTAGCAAAATGGTGAGGAAAAAGTGCCCTGGTGATTCTTCCCCACAGCTTGCACTATCCAGGGGTCCCCTCTTGCAAAGAGTGGTGCAGTATCACGGAAAGGAGGGAATATTTCACAATAGCACTGTTTTCGAAGTTATGTATATGTATATGTATCATTATCTGTGAGTGAGCTTGGAAAAGCCAAACCCCATAAATTTCTCTCAGTCTATTTCAGATCCTTTGCAGTTTTGGGGGTGTTTGTACCAAAGTGGTGTGATGTCTGTTAGCAGTGAAGTATCTGTGTGCTAAGATTTATAATGAGACTGGAATCCAAATTCCACACTGATATTGTTTGATTCAGCTCTGGTACTGTGTCCTAGGCTGGTGTCATATGGCAGTTTGCTCTTATGGAAATTACCTCAGACTGGTGGTAATGTTAAATGTCTGCTCATCTGTTCAACTTATGTGGGAATTTCTTTGTTCCCAAAACCAAGAATGTGCTGAGGAAGAAGAGCAAACCAAGTCTGCTTAACACCTCTCACTAACACTGAATATGGTGCTGTGTGGGTGACAGTCAGTGTAAGCCATTTGAAAAGAGGAGCTTGAAAGAAGATTTTAATAAATTCAGTTATAATTTTTCTTTGTTTTATGAATTTTTGCCCATCTGCAATAAGTAGAATATAATCTGAGAATGATGCAATATCAAATTTACACCAATATTGTAGCAGTGGAAGATGGACCTTGTCCAAAGTTGTGCAAGAGAGCTGTGAAATGTGGCACTTGAATCTCTTGAAGAAATGTTTCTTGTCTCTGAATATGGATTCTGAAAATCAATTATATGTATATTGGCTGTGAGAGAGAGAGAGACACAAGCTGTTCTGTTGATTTAGGCATGACCTGTGTGGTGATGCTTCATCTCCCACTGAACTAAATACTCTTTCAAATGACATATTAATGGGAGGACATCCAAAATACTTGCTAGGCAAATGAATGTGTAATAGCCAGATGGTTTATTTGGTTTTTCAGTAATCCTCAGAGGATCAGAAAGGAGATTCATTTTGTAAGTTATAGCATGCAGTTACCTGTGTTAAAGTGTCTTGAAATACAGTAGGTTATAATTGCATATCTGTTCTGTTCTTTTCTTATTTTGCCACATTTGTAAAGCACTGTGGAAAATGTCAGCCAACTTTACATGGTGTGGTAGGAGCACAGGTGGGGAATGTTTAAGAAATAGGGTTGTAAAAGAGATGTTGAAGCAAATTACCCAATAATCCTTTCTGCTATTCTTAGGACTATTCAAATCTTTCATCCAACATCAAATTCCTTCTATTCAAAATTTAGCATAAAGAACATAACACACATCTCAAAAGGTGCGAAAAAACTTATCTCATGAGCCTGCCTACATAACTCTATTTAATACATGCAAAGTATTTTGGGATATCTTCTCTTTCCTTGAACATATTGTGCTGAGACAGAAACTTCTAATACAATACTATACAGCTTTTAACTCCGTACATGTCTGGTCAAATGTCCTCAGCATATGCTCACTCTCTGCAGCTGGGAGAGTGAGCCACAGGTGTTACACTTAAATAAAGGCTGGCTTTTCTCCATCTGGTTCCCTAATACACAGATTGGGATTTTTTCCCTCCACGAGCAGGAATGGGTCCCTTTGATGCTACCTTATGTTCTGCATGGAGGAGAAAAGGAAATTGAGTTGCACTAAATGCTGTATTTGGTCTCAAACACATTTCTGCTGGGGAAAATGGAACCATTTCTGAAACATTGCAGAATTTTGCCTCAGAAATGTCACTGTTGTAGACCAATGGTGCTGCTGCTGTGTGTCCCCCCTGGCAGCAATAGTGGGTCAAAATGATTTCAGTCTATGGTACAGTTAGGAAATCAGCAAAACACTCAAAAACCAAATGTGTCACTTGAGCAAAATGATGAAGTCTAAATTCTCTACAATTCAGGGAAACCTCTCCAAGGCTGCTTGTCCCAGCTGTTACAAATGTTTTTGGAAAACCTTCCCTCAGACACCCACTCTAACACTGCGAACTCCTTCCCATTCTAACACTGGGAAGGCACAATAGGAACACCTCTCTACTATGCTTGCTGCTTAGGAGATCTCTCTCCTGAGTGATTCATAAAACAACAATTCATACATCTGAGGTCTCTCTAGAGCTCAGTTTGTTGAGTGAATTTAGCTGGTTTTTATTGAATTTTACTAAAACTTGTGCAGCCATGCAAGGGTATGACAGCAAGGGTACACTGAATTCATTCATTTTTCACAATTGCAGAAAACTGGATAATCTATGGATGAGGCAGGTCATAGGATTTTTCTCCTACTGCCTTGTAAGTCCTCGACTGTGTGGTATAAGTCTTGGCTTCTTTCCTTTTGGTTTCATGTACATGATTTAGCTCTTACAGGTAGACCCTTGCCAGATATCTGGATATTCTTGGAAACATAGGAACATCAGCTTGCTTTCCCACTCTTGGAAACATAGGAACATCAGCTTGCTTTCCCACAGTCTGTGGATAGCCTAATCCTTAGCTACTGTAATTGATGGCACAATGGTCTGTGCTCAGAAATGCACGCAGGTTCTGTTTCTCATCCGAGTCTCACAGAAATTCCAGCTCTGAGATACCTTCACAGAACCACAGAATAGGTCAGGTTGGAAGGAAACACAGCAGGTCATCTGGTCCAAGCTGCCTGCTCAGGCAGGGTCGTGCCAGGGCACAGGGAACAAGACTATGTCCAGACAGTTCTGGAGTATCTCCAGCAAGGGAGACTCCACTCCCTCTCTGGACAATCTGTTCTTGTCACAGTCACTCATACAGTGAAGAAGTTCTTCCTCACGTTCAGGTGGAACTTCCTGTTCCTCAGTTTCTGCCCATTGCTCCTTATCCGTCCTTGCTGTCAGACCCTGTGAGTTGGCTCTGATATCCACGTGTGTGATAACTCTCCCAGTGGTGAACCACATCCAGAGGGGTTAACTGTCCTTCTTGGTGTCCACAGAGATGTCTGGAGGTTTCAGCTGACACCAGCACTTCTTTACCTGTCTCAGGGCACCTGGCTTTAAGCTGAGAATGTGCTACAGACCTTCTGTTAAATGCGTGCCAAGTGGCAGGAGACCATCCATCATTAATTATGTCTTATGACACATTACTCTCATTTTCTATGCAGTCACTTCTGGCGCTCAAGTCTGTAACCAATGTTATCCAGGACAACAATTGCATGTGGAAGCATCTTTGAGAACCAGGGCATAAAAGCACCTACCAATCCCTGAATTTAGAAAGTAGTCTTTCCAGCATTTGTCACTTACCATTCACTCAATTTCACTGTGAGCGATGTCTCTACATGGAGTGTGAGCCACAGCTGTAAGCCAGATGTCAGTAAAAAAGTGGATTATCCCTGCTTCAGCGTCCCTTATTCAATTTTCGTACATGATGGACACTGCTGTTCAACAAGCAGCACTGTCACTGGTCAGCATTTGATTTAAAAAAAACAATTTGAGGCCATAAGCTGGAAAGGTGCTTGGTCAAATAATTGATCAGTGGGTAGATGAAACTAGTAATACAAACATGCTGGAAGCTGGGAGTAACACCAGGAAAGCAGATGTATATTTGATGTCAATGATCTTGGGTACATAAATAAAGCTGTTTCCGAAATAGAGATTAAAGGTGCTGAGAGAAAAGAGATTAAAGGTTCTGAGAGAAATAAAATGCATTTTTAAAAGAAAATGGACTATTTGTGTGTGTGTGTGATTATTTTTACTGGTTTAATCTGGCAATAAAAAATATAGTATTTGGCTTGTCAGCATTTGATCTCAAAATTCTCTTTAAGGATTCAGGAACAAAATCTCACATGAACGAGTGCAGCTTCTTCTTAGGAGGGGGAGTTGTTTTTTCAGTTGTTTTAGCAGGCAATATACAATATCAGTGCAAATCTCCAGAGGTCAATAGAGTTTGCTGTAGTTATCAGGAGAAAATAGGCTTCATGGTGAGTAGAGAAAACACAATTTTTTTAATATCCAATGTAATGTTTAATGTTTGATAAAGATTCTGTATACACATTTGTACATACATGTGCACACACGCATAGACACAAGCAAAAAGATATGAATAATATACTTCAAACAGAAATAGTTCCTTCATGCAAAACTTTCCAGTATATTTAGGAATGCTACAAAAAATATGGTGGAAAAAAGAAAAAAGAAAGAAAAAAAGAGCTTTCATTGGAATAAGGGAAGTTAATTGTAGGATCTTTCAGTTCACACCAACAATGCTGCAAGTTATATGGCAAAATACCATCAGCCTGAGAAATGGTGTCAGGTCCTGAAATCACTCAAGCCTGTGACAAACCTCCCTTTGGCTTGCATGAAACAAAATTTACATCCATTATGTTTTTCACATGGCAAAGTACAGCTACAGCAAAATAAGCTTTCAGAGCCCTAGCCCCTTTCCTTTTGATTATCATTACTTTGCTTCAGTGTAACAAAGTCTTTAAACAATATGCAACCCTCCATCTCAAAAGAAAAAAGTTGTATGTTTCTTTAGAATAAATCAATTTTCTTGCAAAAAATGATCAGCAGAGATTTTTCCCTGAAACCAAGCACAATATTAAGTAGATAGAACATCCAGTAAAGTTATTTTCAGAATTTTTTATCGACAGATTCTATTCTTAATAAATCCTATCAAAATCTGTGCAATGACTGTATTTTTTTTCCCTTACATTGATAGTGAAGTGTTTCAAATACAATAGTTACAAATACAGGTCTGTTACGTGACCTCCTTTGCTGTTTTGGCAAAGTGTACTATAGAGGCAAATTTGAGGAGCCAGTAAATCTCTTTAGTAAATAGAGATTTTTATTGTTTGGAAAATACAATATGGTCAATACTGTTAAAAAATAAGTGTATTTCTGAATTGAATACTCAGCATAATTGCAATACCACGGATTTCTCAGGGAAAGCTGGTCCCACACCTGGTGCATTCAGAAGCTGTGATCAAATACTTGAAATTCTCAGCTGGTTTAAGTGGAGGTAATGACCCTGACTTCAACAGATAACTGGCACAGAGGAGAATTTAGTCTGTTAACTTTTTGAAAGCAACCATTTTATTTGTTCTTCAGCTCTGAGCATTTATGTTCCAGCTGGTCTCAAAAATCACATAACTGGAAGTTGTAAAGACATGCTGGGGGAGGGGAGGGAAGTGGCAGGAAACTTGGCAGGAAAAGAAGCATTGAAAACTTGAAGCAGAAACTATGGTAACCCGAATAACTTGCTGGAGGAAGCATGCAGCAGGCTTTGCCGAGGGCACTTGGAGAACAAGGGCTTCACCTCAGCAGTGATATCTTGCAGTGAGAGAAACGATTCTCCTCCTGGATTTGACATGTGTGAGATGGCAATGCACAGACCATCCACACACATGCTCTCTGGAGCATCTCAGGGAAAGAATGAGAGGGAAAAACTGGAGCAGATCCAGTGCAGGACTCTGTTAGTCAGGAGGCACGAGGACTATTTAAGGTAGGTGTGTGTATTCAGAGGAGAAGGCTTTGGAGCACCTTCAGAGACTCATGGTGATAAGGCAAAGTCCAAAACCTGGAACACAGGACATTCAGATTAGATGTGAGGAATGTTTTTTGGGGGGTTCTGGGTTTCAAAAATGTTTTTGTTTTTTGGTTTTTGGTTTTGGTTTTTTTTACCACGGGGGCTGTCAAAGCCTGGAAAAGAGATTGTTGATACTTTCTAGACATATTCAAAACTCAACTGGACAAAGCCCTGCAACCAGATCTGATGTGGCTTTGCCTTCAGCAAAGATGACCTCCAGAGGTCCCTTCCAACCTGAATTATTTTGTGTTTCTGTGATTCTGTTCAGTTTACTTAAATTATTCTCTTTATTTTCAAAGGGATGTGACAGTTTCAGAAATGGATCCAGCTGTTGATTATATGCTTCAGGGGGCAACATTAATGGAGAAGCTGCAGCCCGTTTAGCCCCCTGGTAAACTCAGGCCTCACTTTTTATTATTTTCTACCTTCAGCTATTGTGGAGCGTTGCTGAGCTCATAAAGCAGCTGCTGTGAATGGTGTGAAAAGTAATTGCTGCATATACTTCATAGGGCTTGTAAAATGGTTTGGAAATTACTCTAGAGAAGTGAGCTGCTATGTTTTTATCACTATAGAAAGCATCAAGATGGTAGATCACTAGATAAGCTATAAGTATATACATATATAAATATGTATATACATATATAAATATACATATGGATCCCAACTGTTAAGCTAATTCATGCTATCTTAGAATCTGGCCTTAAAATTTGTCCACAGCCAATTTTTTGCAGAAATAATGCAAGTGCCTCAGTGATAACCTGAGTAAGATGGAGCTCCAGGTGACATACCTTGCTGATAGGATGAGTGTGAGGAAAACTGAACATGAACTTCAAAGAGAAATCCATAAGTGCTAAAAAACCACAACCTCCTCAATGCATCTACTAAAATCCTAATGTATGAACAGGTAAAAGAGAGAAGCGTAGTGATAAAGGAAATCCTACTGTAGAAAGAATGCCTGTTAGTGTAATAATTGTGTAAGAGGGAGCCTCTGTCCTGCTAAATTCAGACTTTACACTTAGATTTGATTAATTTCTTCCAAGATCACGGGAAGAGTCCTTTAGGCATCCTCCTTGCATCAGCTTTTATTTATTTTCTCTATTTTTTAGAAAAGAATGTCCATATATCTAGCAGGGTAGGCCAAGACTTTTATTAATTAAATTTTCAAGGCCTTGAAGATGGAAAAAGAAAGTATTATTATTGAGGATTATTTAAACTATGTTTTTGTAAGGTTGAAATACAGTCCAGCTGAGAACTACCTGCCAAAGCCTTAATAAAAATAGACAGCCAGTGGGTTCTCAGGCAGTATGATCTCAAATTAAAATTATACTTCACAACAGTAAATTCAGTGGTGATAATTCTAGTGGATTAAGTGTAGGAAGCTGAAAAAATAAGCACTTATTTTTCTCATCCAGATCATTTGTCTTTCTTTTAGGGTTTTACTTTGAAAAAAAACCAACCTGAAATCTGTATGTGAGGATGTAAACAGCTGCATGGGGAAAAATGTCAGTACTTAGCAGCAGTGAAGTTTGTCCAAGGATTACCACAGTGAATAAAACCAACTTCCCTTTTAAAAGCTGAGTGTACTATTTTGGGAATGTGACCCCTTTTCATGAATAAATGACGTGGTGACATTTACAGATAAAGCAAGATTTAACTGCTATGAAAGGAGATGACAAATGTCAGGATGTCAGTAATGATCTGTGAACATAATGGTCTCTCACCAGAGCACTGAGTAGATATATAATGTAATTGTCGCCTGCTAATGCTGCCATGGAAGAAGAAAAGCAAAGCAATGTGAGGAAGATCAAAAACCTCTCTGGAACCAACCTTAAAGCCTGATTGATAGGCATTGGCACAACTTAGCTAATAAATTATACTGCTAATGACTTAGAGTTTTTACCTTGTCCATATTACTATTTCACACTGTGAAATTCCTGTATAACTTACAAATGTATTGTGTCAGAGGATAAAGTATTCGCCATCAAAATGGCTTTCTGACAGTTTCTTTATCCCTGTTGTACTGCTGGGGCTTGGCTGTTGCAAAAGTCTTGCTGGAGCTGAGTGGATTTACTGCAGCCAGAGCTGGTTAATGGAGCACAGGCTGCTGCAGAACAGAGAAAGAATTCTTCCTTGGCAGAATCTTGCAATTCTCTTAGAGATCATACAACCATAGAATCATAGAATGCTTTGAGTTGGAAGGGATCTTAAAAATTATCTAATTCTAATCCCCTCCATGGGCCAGGATGCCTTCCCCATGACCAGGTTCCTCAAAGCCCCATCCAACCTGGCCTTGAACACTTTCACAACTGCTCTGGGCAAATTGTTCTGTGCCTCAGCACTCTCACAGTAAATAATTTCTCCCTAATATCTAACCTAAATCTCTTTTCTTTTATCTTAAAACTGTTTCCCCTTGTCCGATCACTATCTGCCCATAAAGATCATCTAGACCCGTTGTCCTCTTCAGGTGTTATGTCTCTCAGTTTTTCACACCCTTGTAGACTGTACGCTGGCCCAGCCTTGTGATTGATGTCCAAGTTGCCTTGATGACTTCCTTGGGAAACCCAGAGATATGGTAGGGAAAAAGAGCTTGGAATTATTTATGCAGTTGTCTTCTGAAGTCATCTCAGGCAGCTGCCTCCCACCCCTGGCCTCAAACTGAATCCCCCTTTGTCCCACACATTGAATGCTTTCTCCATCTGACAGCTAAATTGATTTTCATTTGCTATTCAAAGTGAGGCGAGCGTCTGGAAATCTGAAGGTTTAAAAGTGCTGAGACCTCGGCTCAGCGTACCGTGGAAGGCAGGAGGTTTCTTTGCATGAGCTCCACAGCCTCCTGGCAACTTCTCAGCTCTCAGCTGAGCACTGGGCTTTGCTTTCCTTGTGCTTTGCTCCCACAGTCAGCCGACCTTTTCTCAGCATAAGTTAGCCTGCCGCAGGGCTTGTGTTACCCAGAAGACCAAGGATGTTCTCAGAGAGATGGGGGAAACTGTGATTAAAAGCCAGACATAGTCAAGCTCTAGTGCAATCAGCCAGAAAGCATTTGGCTGGTAGTTTGTTTATGAGAAGAAATATAACAGATAAAATAGAAACATTAATACAATAAAAATGCCAAGCTCTGGAACACAGTGAAGATAATGCTGAGCAGTGAATAGATGTATTTTTAGAAGATACTCTGAGTAAATCTCCCTTTAATAGTGCACAAGTTTATCTTTAACACTACTTGTATAGACACAGTAATCACAGTATCTCTCAGGGAAATCCCCATTACAAAGGAAACTCATCCCAATCTGCTGTATCTTTTGATCTTTTGTCAGAGCCATCTATGACAATGAAGATGGAGGTGGCATTTTGGATAAAACAGCCAACATTGTAGCAATGGTACATTGACATCCAGCAAGGATTCACCTCGATTAACTGTACCATCTAAAAGTTAGATGTCTTCTCTAAGTAAATTCTCCTAAGCTTCCAGAAAAGTCAATGGAGAGATGTGGGCAGTGCAGAGGGCAATCGACCCTATCCTGAGATAAGTATTCTAAGATAAATTGTGCCTATTTCTTGCTATTCGCTCTAGAGGGGTCCCAACACTCCAGAATCAATGCCTACTTTTGAGGTGGCTATGCTTAGGTGAGACATGTGGGAGGCTCTAATTTCCATGGAATCAGCTGATCTGAAGGGTCAATTGCCTTAACACAACCTTGTTACTGTGCAGCATTAAACTATTAAACCTGATTAGGGATTTCTGGTAAGGAGTCCTTCAACCTCCATACCTTGCACAAATGCAAGAAAATTAATAATAAAGAAAAGAAATGCACTTTAAGAACAGAAAAGACAGAATTAAAATACACAGAAGAAGAAATAAGCAAAAAGCAATTATGCTATTATGTAACCATTGAGCTATTTAATCCACTCTGTGCATACCTTTTTAAAAGATACTCAGTTAAAGAGAAATGACTGATGTTGAATCTTGAGGTGGTCACAGTGAAATTTTTCTTCTTTCAGATGTAAGGGACACATCACATGGAGAAGCAATACAATCATTCCAATAGTAACTGTGAAAAAGCAAATATCAATGTTCTCAGGGTATAATACAAAATGTATTTCTGTATGTATCATTCTGGTGTTCCTGCTGATCCAGTGGGGGTCATTTGTGTTGAAACGAGTCTCCCAGTGAGTAAAGATTATCAGTTATGACCAGGTTTTGTGATGTGAAGCAATAATTTTAGAGGCTGTATAGTCGATGATTTTAGTCCACAAACCTTCTCTTGAAAATGATAAAAGGTAGTTTCTGGGTGGACTAACCATGGTCTGATTACCTCTTCAGTCTAACTTTTAACTCATCCATCTTGACACAGGGATTTCTAATCTCACATTTCTAACTTGTGCTAGATATATATTCCAGTATTAGTGGACCATTTCTGTTTAAACTACTTGGGATTTTTCAATATAGTTCTTTTTGCTTGATTTATTGTAATATTTAATTAATTCTTACAATTGGATGGATTTCTAGGTTACAGTTATTGGACTATTATTTAGCTCTGTTGGGGTGAGAAGCCCATTACAAAATGTGCTAACAGTTCCGCTGCTCAAGGAAAACCTAGGATGAGGTTTTGTTTTTAATTTTAAAAATACTGAGTTTTAGTCTCTGCTTTAATGCCCTTTAAACTCATCAGCTAGAGAAGGGCATTAGTGGTTATCTCAGCCCTGACACTTGCTAACAAAGACTGACAACTGCGGCCACAACAACCTGCCTTGAATTATATTTGGGTAGGGAGTGGAATGGGTTGGCATAACAGAAACATGTAATTTCAGTAAACCACCATTTTTAGAAAATGACATAGTTTAAAATATCTTTTGCTGAAAGGGAGATGCATTTTTCCCCAGACCTCTCAAAAAAATCATGCAGGGGATTGAATAGGAAAATGGTGCCTGAAATGAGAATTTCAATATGTATTCAGTGTCAGTCAAAATCTTCCATTTAAATTTTTATTCAGAGTTCTTCTCAAATAGAAAAGCATATAGAAATTCTTATCCTTAATTAACTATAGAACTTAGAGAAAGTGTTTGTTGCTATCCATTTCTTTCCTACCCCTCTCCTTACCTCCACTGATCAGAGCTGCATGTTGAGTAGACACACTATAACCCCGTAATTTGAAGCTACTGCTATAGCATCAATTCTTCTGGATGATACCACACCTTGCCAGTCAAAAATGATTTGAGCTTAAATTGTCAGCTAAAGATGCTCTTCATTTTTATTGCCCTGAACTTGGAGGCAGTCTATTGGACGAAGTGAATTACTTTGTTGTTGAAAATGCTTGTAATTTTGTGTGAAGGACACAATCAGAATACACAATATTTTTTGCCCTTTGCATTTCCCAGCCTGCTATGCTTCTTTGGTACCCAAGCATATTACAAAATTGCTGACATCTGAGCTGATCAATCAAACTCTTTGCAGTTCTGTAAATTATCTTAACTGTCTATGCAGCTGTTATTTGGCAGTGCTCCATCTGGAAAATAAAATACAAACATCAAAAGAAGTTCAGCAAGGTTTACGTTTCAACAGAGGTTTTTTGATAGCTTGTCTGTTATATAACAGAGTCTCTTGGGTTAAATTCAAAGACGTCAGATCTTTGTCCTTTCATAAATCTCTGATCCCTGAGTTAACCATATGACAATCACCTCCCAAAACAGGCACAGCTAAGCAGTGTGTTGGTGCTGTGCTGATACTCTGCACACTAATGGGCACAGGAAAACATAGGCTGTATGCAGGAATGTTTTATGGGAGTTAAGGAACGCTGGGGAAGCCATATGGTTTATAGAATTAAGAGGGTAGATTTTTTCAACAATGGTTTCATTTTTGTTCCTCAATTCTGCCGAACTCTCCACCAAGCTTAACACCATTGCATGCATGGATAGTTTGTGATTTATGTAGAGGTGAATATGTGCCACTATCCCTTGCCATATATAGAGAACTGGGCAGAGAATTAATGCTCTGGTAGACTGCAGGAAGATATTTGCCAGGACTTTAGAGAGACAGCAAATCTCCTGACACTTTATGCTCTGATTGGTCATGCCCAAAAGGCGCATCAGCCAACTTGAACAGATCAGCAAAGTTCTCATTAGCAAAATTCCACGCTAACCTTTCTACTCGCTGACTGCAGCGAGGGCAAAACGATAATCACAGTGGAAAAGCTGTCCTTAGCATTGCAAAAAGAAACTACCAGGCAATAAACATCGTTGATGAGACACAAAATCAGATGGAGGAAAGGAAGATATCAGTGAATCAAATGCCTTCTCTTCTTGGACAAAACACAGAGGTGAAATGCTGCAGTTATGAGCAAGAATACTTCACATGGTGTGATGGACACACTGCCAGTGTGTCCAGGTCAATTACAGTGGTTTTTTTTGGCGTAATGTGCAGAAGAAGTTTTCCTCAGAGAACCATAAAGGAAATAAAGTGCCCAATACCTTTGCCAGTTTTATAGCTCTCAGACTACATGGAAAATTTCATCCAGAAAGAACTGGCAGAGAAAAGAAGATAATAACAAGAACAACAAAACAATGTTTTGTGCTGTACAAGTTACAACATATTTAAGATATATTTTTATATTCTCTCACTTTGTGATTTGCTTTTTTGCACTGCATTTTATACCTTGCTTAGTTAAAGACTGCAATATGGAGCTACAGTAATGTACAGCAAATTTTACGACCTTTAACCAAAATCAAAATATGCATCTAGAAAAAGATATTTTTTTCTTCAGCAAAAATTAGAACTATTGCATTTAGAAGCACATCCCATTTCTATCAAATATGCACCGTTTCCCCTGCAGCTCCTTTTATGTTAGTCAATATCTTTTAATGTTATCTGATGGTTTCCTAGGAGATGCCCTAAATGGCCAAACTCACTAGTTTGATGCTGATGTTGGATAATATCTATATGCACTAAACATCTGTTTTGTTCACTGAAGTCTGCTCTGCCCTTTTTCCACTGGTCATTATGTTCCCCCTGAGGGTTTCTAATGGTTGCTAATGAGATAAGAAAAATGTTCCATGTACACTTCCATCTTCTCTGATGATGTGTGATCAGAAGTCTGTGCTCTTTTTCAGCAGGAATTGCTTCAAAATCATTGTTAGTGTTTCTTTGTACAGTAGTTTGGATGCAAATTTTACACTAAAGGACTAAAGTGCCTTTTAAAAATCTGTAAGATGCAATTAGAAAGAGAAAGATCACCACATTATAGGGTAGAGAGAAGGGTGGAAGGGTGGGCTCAGTGTTGATTCATGTTTTTCAGATGGTACAGTACAGGTTGCATCATTAATAGAAGATTAAGATGCCAAATGGGGAATTTTTACCTTCTGTTTCTGAGTTTTTCACTGTAGGAAATCACCGAGATACAGCAAGAGTTTGATTTTATATAACATGATGAGCAGACAGAGTGTTCCTCAAATTGAACAGAGCCTGCTGCTACTGTGGGAAGAGGGGCTGACAACTTGGGTAGTATCCATACAAAGCTATAATTTCTAATCTGTCAAAATCACTTCCCTTTAGAAAGCCTGATTTCATTAGCATGTTCTTTGTCGGATGTGATTGTCTCTCTTAGCGGCTTTCCTTTTACAGCTGTCACAAAAGCCAATCAGATTATACCAAGGGCAGGAAATAAATAAGTCTTTTTGCTGTAAATTAATTTAGGCAAGGCTGTATCGCATATGGTTAGATTTAGTCCCTACCTTGAAGTATGAAATTTTAGCAAGGAAACAGATGAGGGCTCTAAGAGCAGGTATTGGCATAAATTGGGTTGCATACTGCACTTCTTCTGGCAATCTATGGGTGGGTATAGAAAATACATTTACATATAGCCTATGCTTTATAAGTGGCAAACCAAGCTCTCAGCTAAACTGAGGACATAGTCTAAACTGTCTTGGACAGAGAGGCCAATTTAAGCTTTACTCAAAATTTGTCTGTGCTGCACTCTTCTGGGGTAATTTTAACCCAAATATTAAGAACTCATTCAAGCTAATTATTTTCATATTTGATTTTGTCCACTGTTCAATTTACCATTGTGGGCTCCTCTATCATTTCACTCAAGTATGATGTTTTTGTATATCTTGCTGTGCTCTGCTACCAAGGAGTATCAAGGCTGAGCTTGCCTTGATTTTTGTGTTGCTTTGGACCTGAGCATGTAAGGTAACGAGGAGCAGGCAAGTGCTTTACTGAAACCTGTTTATTTACTTTATTATCTCTGCTTGATTCACCTCTCTGTTACGGCTTTAGAAATTTGTGAGGAAAAAAAGGGACAGATTGTTCTTTTTTTCAAAAAAGTATTTCACCCTGGAGACAAAGGTGGTTGTCCCGTTTGGCTTCTAAGGTTGAAAAAAGAGTCTTTTTAGAAGTCTTTAGTGCACAAAAGAAAGATGAGTGTCATAAAGAGGGCACCCCTGTGTGTCAGCTGACTTGTCTATCTTTCCCTGTGCCATTTGCAAAAAGGGGCAGCATGAAATGATAGCAAAGCTCTTCAGTGGAGCTGCAGTTTCACTGTTCAGTCACTGTGACCCCTCTAGGGAACAGGTAAAGCTGTAACCTTTTGTAAAGAGTCTTTCTGTGCAGGTGCAGAGAATCATTCTAGAAGTCAAAGCTGGAGCTGTATGATTAGGTTGGTTAAGAATTTCTTTTATTTTGGAATCTTTGTAAATCACAACAATGTATTGCTTGTTAGAAATAGGTAACAAGCACTATATAGATTAGTCACCATTTCCCTTACAGGTATATTCTCTTATAGCTGTATTACCTGAGCAGGTATAATGAGTCCCAGTGTCTTTTCATTGTGCTGTGAAATATAAGTGAAAGGCCTCATAATCATTATTACTTGCAATGAAATTTTCTTCCCCTTCTACAGGGTAATTGATCTTCCAGTTTGGGCCCTTCTGCATCTCTAAACGTTAGCAGTTTCCTTTCTAAAGCTAAGAAAATCTTCTGGTTTTAAAAACTTCATCCATTTCTATGACTATGTGTAATGGTTTAGCTGGTTTTTTTTCTCTGCCTTTTTGCCAGTTCCATCTGGTCATTTAAAAACAATAATTCTGTACCTTTTCGTCTGCTCCAGATCTTATGCAATGCCAATCTCTAACTGACAGTATTTGATCCATTTTATGATTGCTCTTCATCTGTTCCTGGCTCTTTGTCTGCATGCTGGTAAATGGCTTTGATCACCTCCTGGCCAGAATCTGTGGCTTCTCATAATTCCTTCTGGAAAGATTCTTTGTCTTCATTTAATTACTTTTTACCATTACCTGGCTAGCATCCATTGCCTGTTTTCTGTTTTTAATTTTTGCCACAGTAAAAGCTAATAGGACTCTTCTGCATTGGGACATTTAGGAAAGTCAATCCAAATTAAATGTTAAAGTTCACACTTCAGCTGCATTAAATCCCTGTGTTGACAGCCTTGTTAGAAGAAAAGACCTTAATTTTGTTTAATTTAATACATACTATAAATGAATTAAGCTAAGTAAAATTTAACTACTTCAACTTCGAACAAATGTGTCTATACAAGGTTTGCAAGATTTAGCAAATCAATTTTAGCTTCACACCTTTACAAATGTTTTTTATTTCCTGAGTTTTTTGCAGACCAGGCCTCAGATATCTTTTTAATAGGAATAATCTTTTTCTTACAGCCTGATTTTTTTCTCTTTCTCTCCTTTCCTTGATATTTTTTCACTCCTGCCTTCTGATGGTAGCTTTCATTATACTGAACATAGTTGCTCTTAGTATTTTATTAATTACACTGTAACAAGCTATAGATCTGCATTAATTTCAGGGGAGTCAAGGTGGATGCTGTAGATATGTGCACATGATGCCTATTTTGGGCTTACCTAGAAACAGAAGCCAGACAAAGTTAAAAGGATAAAAGTGAATATATTTAATGAAGGGCCTTCAGGTACATTGAGGGCAGACGAAGCCTCTCCAAGGGGCTACACCCAAAATGGACAATAGTAATGAGTTTTTCAGACAGATATAAATTTGGTCTATTAGCATATCAGGAGTTAATCCTGCAATTACAGCTTCAGGTAGTGAAGTCATATACCCCCAGTCCACTTCCTCCCAATTCACTCTTGTTTATACTTTTTGAGGCCTGAGACAGAGGGTGTCCTTGGATCTCAAACCTGGAAGGATTGTTTTGTCTGACCAAAATGTGAAGAGAGTTAACTTACACCCTATATGGAGTTCAGAGTTACACACTAATGCAGTACAGGATCTGAAAAATATAAAAGCTAATATCTTAAGGCATCACACACATAGAATGGAGTTAATCTTTCACAACCTTATTGGGAAAATGCAGGCAGATGGAGTTTACCCTCAGCCAGTTTGTAGATGATATAAACTGGGTGATACACCAGATGGTTGTGTCTTCAGAGAGACCTTGGCAGGCTGGAGAAATGGGCAGGGAGGAATCTTGACAAGTTCAACATGAGGTATTGCAAAGTTCTGCATCTCAGGAGGGTTAACCCCACACACCAGAACATGCTGGGGGCTGACTGGCTGGAAAGCAGCTTGATGTCCTGATGGACAGCAAGATGACCATGACCTAGCAAAGCACCCTCACACCTCACACCAAAAGGTGGAGAAAGGTGATCCTTCACCTCTGCTTAGCACTGGTGGGGCAACAGCTGCACTTCTGTGTGCAGTTCTTGCTTACCTCAACCATCCTGTGATCAACACCTAAAATATTGTTAGGTAAGCGGAGAAGATACAGTTCTAACAGCATCCAGGGCAGGTCATGGACTCATCACTTTAGACTTATCCCATGTGCTCAGGCTGCTTCCCTACCTTTTGAAATTTCCTTTTTTTAAATTAATACTTCCCTGGAATAACCCAAGCCCTTAGGACAGTAGCAAATTTCCAGAGCTTGGCATGGAAACAGGACACCAGAAAGCCCAATGTAAAGTGCGTGACTTCATAAATACTTCATTTTGTCCCAGGAGGCTGCTTTTCCTTTTGGACTGTAATGCTCCAAACAGAGAACTCCAAGCCCACAGCCTTGTTCCCAGCTGTTCCTGTGAGCTGCTAATCTGAAATTAATGTCCTAAAGGCTCTAATCCCATGTGTTTAATAAAGCAAATTTAATAAGGATACTGGTTTTTAAACTAGCATGAATCCAGCAGCTCCTAGTGATGATGATGAAGAATTATCTCCAGAATTTTAATTTTTTTTTTTTTGGATGGAGGAGAAATAGAAGAGACAAGGATGTGAGACTTTCTATAATGGAAAAAAGATGAACTCCTGCTATTTTATCTACCCTTTTCACAGAATATTTTTTGCTCTCTGTTAAAATTGTTCCCAGTAAGTCTGTCTCAGCAGCAGATAGATGAACCCTCCCATTTAAATCCCCTCCTGTCTGATAGGTAGACATTTGCAAGCCAAAAGAGAATCATCCTCCTTACTTCTGAAAAGTATGGTCTGCCTTTCAGATAATACCTACTTTTCCAACCTTGTCAGGTGAGACAGTGCTTGAAAGCTATTTAGCACTTACCCTTTTGTATAAAAAGTTATCTCAGTAGGAGACTTTGCAGCAGTCTTTAACCCCTTTTGTATTCTCATTCCATCTCAGAGATGTCTCATGCAAACTAATAAATGATTCCATGAAGTCTCTCCTCTTTCCACAACATTAATCTCCCATCAACTAGTAATGAGCCTTTGTCGGTTCCTTGTGAGAATCTGAGAAACCACATTAATTCCTTAAAACTTTTTTAACAATAGTGATCCTATTGGCAGAGAGTTTAGGAACATCTGATCCACACATTTAGCCTTAGGAGGTTTTGATGGCCTGTGTTTATTGTGCCCTGAAATTCCTAAAGCCCTAGAAAGATGCTGCAAATGCGACATGCATCAATTTCTAATAAATTATATCTGCATATTGCCTGATGTAACAAACCAGAATTGTGCTGCCAAAGTCCTGTTCTTTCATGTTTGTTTCTTGACCTGAATGATTTTTTGTGAAAAAAAATCATGTAATCAAGTATAAATTTTATACAGGTTGCTGCATGTTTTAGAACATGTGAAATGACTGTTCTTTGCATGCTGATTTTCCCCATGAAACATGACAATATATATCAGTCAACAAATAGCCAACACTCATTCTGCTTGACTTGTCCAAGTGTTGTGCAGTCTTTGATTTTAGCAGTCTAGAGAAAAAAAGGTCCCTTTGAAGGTTTGCAAAGAAAGTGCTTGTTGCTTAAACTTGGGTGCCCAAATTAGATGCCCAAGATCCTACTTATCTAGCACTCTGCTGACAGCCAACCTACAGCATAGAATGGGGTTAAAAAGAAAACACTATATCCTACCAGAAAATGTCAATTCTTTCCAGAAATCTTGTCTTTTATAAACACTTCAGACAAAATTAACTTCCTATTGGCCCCACTTCCATATTCATGTCAATTAAATAAACAAACCAGTCAAATAGTAAAGGGGGAATCAAAGCTGAAAGTGGAGAAATAAAAGAGGATTGTGAGTCTACAGAACACTACTGTGCATTTGAAATATTTTTTTTTATGCATGGCTCTGACA
>VXBC01000605.1:0-24495 GCA_013399945.1 Ploceus nigricollis | reverse complement strand
ATGCATGGCTCTGACATTACAGCCTGCACTCAATTTGCTTCAGCTGAACTCTGTATTGCTAAATGTAGCAAGGAGGCCCATCCGTTCAGCCCACTCATTTCTGTTTCTTTTCGGCATCAGCTTTTCAGTGGATTGTTTCCTTCTGCAACAGCAACTCATTCAGACTGTCATGGTACTCTCCTTTTTTGGTACTCTCCCTGGTTCCATTGTTTTATGCCATTTTTATCTTCTCTTTGTTCCCCTGTGATATGCAATGAAACCAACCATGCAATTAACATAGTTACATTCATTCTTCCCTTTGACAATTTATAAAGACACCTTTTCTGAACCTAAAAAAAAAAAAAAAAAGAGAAAGAAAATGAGCAATCCAAAACTTGAAGTGTCTTATACTTGACAATTTCCTGCTCTTCTTCTGAATGTGTGGAAGCCTGATAACACTAAGGAAATAGCGTATAAACAGACTTCACATATGCGTTACATGTTTGCAGTGAATTGATTTTGTCATAATACAAAGCAAGTTTTCATCGTAGTTTGAACTAGCTTCAATGTCATGAAAACCTCTATGAGTTTTTCCCTAAAACTGTTATCTGAACAGAAATCTGCTTGTAAACCTCCTGAAGGATTATTGATTGGGACAGACTATATGCAAAGGGATTTCAGTTTAGATGAAACCAGTTTTTAATCTATATTACAATAGTACTTCTTATGTTGCATGTATTGCCAGAAGAAGAAATAATGTAAATGCTGTTGTTGAGACTGTGACATGAATAGGCAGCCCAGTACATTCATTATTTAACCATGACAAAAGAATGACAAGAATCTGTCTTTTCTCTGAAATGAGAAGAAGAACAAGCCATGGCTGGCAAGTATTAAGTGACGCAACTTGAAGGTCCTCAAAAAGCTCTTCAGTGAAGAGGGCTGGTACTAACTCTCTGCCCCAGTGTGATTACAGAGGCTGGGTCACAGTTGCCAATTGCATTGTCTTGCTGTTTGCCCTTCAGAAGGTTCTGATAATTTCTCCTATTGAACACAAGGCATGAAGGGTTTTAATTGATTTCCCCAAAATGTTGTTAATTTTTGAAAGCTGAACTTCACTTTTTAACTTGGTCCATTTGAACTTTTTAAAGTAACTTTAGATTATTGAACATAATTCAGGCCCTTTTGCAATAACTGCAGCCCATTGAGCAGTGGATGTCTGGAAAAAACTTACAGGATGAAAGGTCTAGCTAGGGAAAGGTAACTGTGTGGATTCTCTTAGAAACAAATCACGGTAGTTCTAGGGAAGTATAAGCAATAATGAACATAGGTTATATAAAAATTGTGTTTTCCTGCACTAATATTTGAAGTTTTATCTTTCTGTGTTTTAGCAATTTCATCTCAGAATAGGTAGATGATCTGTGTTGGAAAACATAGCTATTTTGTATCAAGTCTCTGAGGACAGAAGCAATTGCAGATAATGAGCTGGGCTATTTTTTGATTGTTAAACTTCTGTTTTTTCACAGCATGGCCATCTTTGTCACCTGGCTGTGAGTCCCTTCTCCATCAGGAAATTCAGTAAAGTCCCTAGGCATCTGTGACCTGGATATAAAGGTTGTATAACTATGATGCAAATTTTTCTGAATATGCCTTTTTTTAGTGGAGCTCTGGAGTTTTCACAGAAGAATGGTTGTGCATGTAGAGCAGGAAAGCTGCTGGTTTTATTTTTTGTGGTTGCTCATCTCTCTCAGTCACACAATTTTTAGTTTCAGCCACTGCAATTATTATTGTTTAGCAACAGAATGTCTGTTTGATGATATGTGCTACTGTACCTTAACAAAATAAAAATTCTATCCTCTGTCCAAGTTGATGGAGTGTTTACTGCTCTTGGCTGTACTGTTTATGACTTTATACCTCTGAGTCACTGTGTATGTATCCAACCTACTGTGCCTCTGATGAAAATGTGTACATGAATTTAAATTTAGGAGATAACTTTACATTCTGTCTTGGTGTGATCTCATTTGATATGGTCGCTATAAGTTTCTCCACTTGGCTGAAGAAACAACAGCAAAAGCTGTTGCTAATTTTATTTTCTAATTACTTGTGCAGCATGGATTTGTTGACATGACATGGATAGGGGTCAACTAAACAGATTTGCCTTGGGTTAATAGAAGTTTTCCATCATCTTCTCTGTTTCTGGTGCATAAAATATTTCTTAACAATCTTAACTTCTCAAATGAGCACATAAAAGCCTCACAATCAACCTGACAGCCTTTAACCAAGGCTGCCACTACCCTTTGTATTCATCTGCTGTGCAACTCCCCTTACTGGTAGGAGGCCTCTGAAATGCTTGGAAACAATTTTATGAATAAAAGTGTTTCGAGTGCTAAAATGCACTTTGTATAAATTAAAATAATGTCTTTTGGACTTTTCATAAAACACTATATGCTCTATTCATCCCTGGAGTGGATTTCTTTTACTGTTATTGCTGTGATGACACATAATTAAGTCAGATTACATTTGTATAGATAGAGGAGAATAGCTAAGAAACAGTTCTAAATTATTCATCAATAAGTTTCGCCACTAAAAAAAAAAAGAAAAAGACAAGAATCTAAAATGTGCTCTCTGTGGTTTTTTTCTTCCTAAAACTAGATAATTTTATAATGGTATATTGAA
Organism: Ploceus nigricollis; assembly: GCA_013399945.1. Classification (NCBI taxonomy): domain Eukaryota; kingdom Metazoa; phylum Chordata; class Aves; order Passeriformes; family Ploceidae; genus Ploceus; species Ploceus nigricollis. Next base: position 21,843 of record VXBC01000605.1, on the reverse strand, counting down.
CAAATAAGTCTCTCTCTTCCTCCCCATGAGAGAATGAGAGACTTCATTTAACTCCACATGTGTTATTCTGCTTATCTGCTGATTACCATATTACTTTGATTTGTGTGGTAGATTGTAAACTCTTGTAGGATTATGGAAAGATTTCTTTCCCCGGGCTGAACCAGTGAGATTTTCAGTACCATGAAGACAGAGATGAGTAGAGAAGAAGCAGATTGGTTATTATATCTCTATGTAGTTTTTACCCACTGGTTTGTCTCATTTTTATCACTGCAGAGTCAGCATGAAAGCCAAAGAAGTTAATACACCTGCACAACGTTGACACAACACTAAGTTTTAATGTCTCTTTATACCCTCAGCATGGCTAGAGAAAATGGGAATTGCTGAAATGGTGTAGCCATAAAGTAGAACAGGAGTAGGCATAGATATGCTTTGATTCACCTAGGTAAAATGCTCCTTTTGATTAGGAATTGAAAATATATGATGAAGGAAAGTGCTGATTTACTAAACATTGGGGTTCTTTATGTACAAGTCTTTCTTTCTGATTTTGGATGGGCTCATCCAAATTTGCAAGACAATTTACTTGGCTTGTTAAACTAAGTATTTCCTTGTAGAAAATGCAAGGAGATGCAGTAATGAAGGAGGAAGTTTAGACCAGAGAAAAAGGAACAATAGCGGTCCCATAAAGCTAAAAAATATGAATTCATCTACTATATCTCTTTTCTGTGTATGTAATTCAGACTAGAAAAAGAATAATAGTTTAAATAGAAATTGTATAGAAATTTAAGACACGCAGTGAAGATTATTATGGGTTTTCTGGTATACTGGAAGCCTGTGGAGAAACATGGGAACGGATAGCCAAGTTGAGCAGTGACTGGTGACACTGACTGGAGGCTGTTTGGAGGTCTGCATTCCTACTCCCTTTCCCTGGGGAATATTGGTGATATTGTGACCCCAGCACAAGTGTGTCCTGACCATGTTCAACAGCAGTGGTATGAAAAGGAGGCAGGACCAGATGGAAGATTTGGGTTCACTTTGCTGCTCTGCTTCTGCTTTCTGGGAGGTCAGAGAAGTGGCTTTTCTCTGAAATAAAAATGACTGCATTCAACTCCTTTAAATCTGAGGAAATGAACCTGGAATCCTGTGTGAATTTCCTGTCAACTGCATCCAAGATCAACTGAATTTCTGGAGAAAAGGCCAATGTCAGCTGAAAAGATGGGGAGTACAGTGTAGAGATAGTTAAAGAGCTTTCACGATGCAAAGAAATTGCCAGTACAGATGAAGAGGGAAGCTTCATAAGATCTGCACTTTTCATCACAGTTACAAATTATTTGGAAAAGCAAGAGCTTAACGAGGTGACAAAGTATGCTGATACTACAGAATTGTTCAAAGTGACAGAAACTAACACTGACAACAAAAGGATGAACTGAACTTCTGATTTTGAGTGGTCAGAGATAAAATGGGAGAAAAAATTTAGTGCTGATGAGTGAAAAGTAATTGATACAAGAAAGCATAATCCTAATTATTTTATCACAGCCATGGGATCATAAATGAGGTATAAATACTTTGGAAAGACATTTAGAATTATTAAGTTTAGCTGAGTGCCAAGTGGTGCTCAGTGAAAGCTGAATATCACTGGAACAACAAAGAAAGCATCAATAACAGAATAGTTGACATAACTTTTCTTCTATATAAAACCAGGATCAACTCGTGTCCTGAATACTGTATGAAGTTCTATCCTCCCTTTTTCAAACAGAGAAATTGTTGAAACAGACAAAGGCAGCAAGGATTAGATGTGAAGTTTTTGTGTGAAGAGCAATTAGGCTAGAATTGTGGGTCTTCAGGGAGAAAAAATGACTGAGGGACAAAATTATAGAGTATATCAAATAAAAAAGTAGATGGACTGCAATGTTTTCTATTAACAATGTTTGAAGAACTGAGGGCCAATTGAAGAAATTATCATGCTGCTAGCTTAAGGTAAAAGTAAGGAAGCACTTTTCTCACACAGCACATTTCAACTCTGGAACTCATTGTCTGGAGTCTTTGTAGTACCCAAAGTTAGATAGTTACCCATAGCTAGATTTATAAAAGGTTTGGAAAATAAGGTGGAAGAAAAGATCATTCTATACAATACTAATTTTTTTTTTTAATTTTGTGTAAAAGAGGGATATTAATTATCCTTCTTTTTTTAAATGACCACAAACAGTAACTTTTACAGTAGGGAGATTATTTGCTGGGTCTGATGAGACTGATTTTTGCCCACTATGATATTTGGTGTGTCATAGAACTGAACCCAGTTCACAGAAGTTGTTCTCTGACATTCAAAGGAAATTTTAATGACACAAAAGTAAAGTAAAAAAAAAAAAAATCATTAAATCAACCTCCTCTAAAATAAGAAGGAAAAAGAATTAATATTACTTGTGAGTGGACAAGAGGATCTTTCATACTGGGATGAAAAAATCCTTATAATATAGGACAACATAGGTGTGTTCTGGGATGTGTCTTTAAGATATAAACTTAGTGTGGGATGACTTGGATCAGATTTGCACTTTGTATGGCATTATATTAATTTAGAAACATGGAAAAATCCAGTTCTGAGAGGGTTTTCTGCCTGGTAGTTGCCTGTTTAGCTGTAGCAGGTGAGAATACTGAAAACAATTTTAAATAGCACTTTCCTTCTCCCACTTCACATGGGAACAGCTGTTGAACTGTTGGAACAACCAGCCCTTTTTTTCCCTGATAAATTGTAAAACGTACCCAAAGGTATCAGACATGAAACACAGGAATATTGCCCAGGCATTGTACAAGTTCTTGCAATGACAATTTGGAGAGATGTTTAAAGATGTGCCTGAGGGAGGTGAGGGCTTGAGGGAGACAGTGATTTTGTTTTGTGATTTTCACCTCAGCCTGAATCAAGTTGCCTCCTCTTAGGGCTGAGCCTGGAACACATACATGAGATGAGCTGGCATGCCCTGAGGTGGATCTGGGATGCTGGCCTGCTTCCCAAGGACTGCCAGAGCTACTATGCTGAAATTCAAACTTTATGGACTAATGATTTTCCTGCTTTAGTGCCAGCATGTTTAAACATTCTTGATATTCTGGGTGCAGGTTGTCTGTGTAAATGTAAGTAATGTCTCTGCCCAAGTATTCTTTACTCCACAGGGTTAAAAAAATAAGTGCATCAAAATTTGAGGTATTCTGGTGCCACGGTGGTGAAGTCATATAAAATATGGAACCCTGTAAAGTGTAAAATGTGTAAGATGTATAGCGTTAAGGGGAGCTGAAATGTCCCAATGCAAATTGTGATCTGAACTCTCCCAGGAACCAGAGCATTTGGGTCAGGTGTTACTGTTCAAGGCTGTTTCCAAGCGAGTGCCTGTGCCTTTTTACAACACAAGCCTTGTTACACTTTGATTTCTTCCTCTCTCTTGGTCTGAATTATGTTACTTTTGTTGATATGAATTCACAGCCACTTGCCAATGACCATAAAAGCCATTCTATACCACATATTGACTTGAAAGATTTAGGTCCCCAGTATCAAAAGATGGCACTTTATCCACTCAGCCAGACCAAACCCTTGATTTTATATTGCTGTTTTCTCTCTGAGTTTCAGAAGTCCTTTTAATATTTCAGAACCATGTCAGCTCTTTCATAAACTTTCCAAAGGGTGAACAGTAGTAGTTGTATTCCAGCTGCTGCTGAATCTCCTGTGTTTGTTCAGCCCTGAAATGATCTTTTAAGATGTGAAAATAAAATGTTTCACTAGTACTGAGCCATAAACTGACCAGGGATGCAATATGCCCAACAAAAACTACCTATTAAGTATTAGAACCACTTTTCTTCCAGCTTTTTGCCTAGGGGCCTGATTCTGATTTAACTGGATTATTTTTTTTTTTCTTCCAGCAGGACTGGTAAATTAATATTAATAATTTTTTTAAGTTTTGAGAAGATAATGGCTATTACTTTGTTCTTAACATACTAAGAAGCCTATGGTAAAGGCTTTTTCTTTTCTCATAGGAAACAAACAAACCTTATGTACTTGATACAGAAATATTCTTTTGAATGTTCTAAATATTTTTACTCAAGTCACAAAGCTGCTTAAGTGTAAGATTGCAAACTGATTTCCTGATTACTTTTCTAGACATTTACATCATTTATCTGAATGTGTGAAAATTCATATGCTTGTATGTATGCTGTAGAGACTTTCAGATTTTCTTAATAATGCAAGAAAATGAGGCACCAGTACAGAGAGCTCTACAATTCAAACCCTTAATGTTTAATGCTAGTAGAACTCACAGGCTGTAATATGAACTCAGTAGAAAATATACAACTTTCAAAAATTTTTTCACTTATTTTCCCTTTACCAAGCAATTAGTAGTGGAAAAACCCCAAACTTCACTCTTTAAATTTAATGCCCAACCAAGGCAACTATGGATCAAAGATCAGATTGCTATAGAAAGTTTCAAATACCAATAAGATTGTCTTTTTGGCGTATGTCATCCTCTCTGTGCCCTCTAGATTTCTGTGTGGGTGGAATTTATGTCCTGAATTTTCAGGTCTACATCAGACCCCAAAGTTGGGCCACAGGGATAATTGATTAGAGGACAATGCTAATAATGCCAAAGTCATGGTTTTGATGCCCTTTATGGGCCCTTCACTTGAGAATTTAACTTCATGATCCTTGTGGGTCCCTTCCAAATCAGAATATTCTGTGATCAATAGGAAGCATGAGCTGGTTGCAGGACAGCTGAGCAGAAGAATCTCAATGTTGCTCTTCCATTAACAGCCCTAGGTGCCTAGTGAGTGGTCACCTCTTGTCACCTCACACAACCACTCTTAAGCACCTACTCTGCTTGCAGGCTGTATGTGTAGGTAGGTTCTATCATTTAGGCTGTTAAGGCACCTTCTATACTTTTAAAATAGGTAGTGCTTTAGTCTCAAGGCTGGGTACTGCAGCTCCACTGACAGTTTATCTCATAATCTGAGATGGTGTAGACACAGGAAATTAACCTTGGGCAAAGTCATAAGTGTTTCTAACCATTCCTCAAGTCTGAATAGAATGCACAGTTGAAATCTATCAACCTATATCCTATATCCTGCCTATATCCTGCTACAGGTTACTATACTGATAGAGCTGTAGGCCATATAGGACTTGTCTCTTTAATTTTAGTAATAAATCCATAGTCCATCAGGACGTTGAATATTTTCTGAATGTGTTTGGTTTAGATGTGAAGTTTATTGTGGAAGTGTTGGCAAGGTCTTACTTCTAGTACCCTATCACTGAATTGGTACTGAGTGGGTATAAATCCTATTCTGGGTTCCACACTGAGTTTGTAGGTCAAAAGTGTATTAAAAAAGTGCTGAAGTGTTAACTGGTCCTATACTGCCTTCTGTCAACATTTAAGAAGCTGCTCAGGTCTTGACTTCTGTGGGAGTACTGAAAGAAAAGTCTTGAATAGTTCTTTTCTTTTTAAAGGTCTCCCCTAGTTGGCAAATGGCACCATAACCCAAGAGAAAAATATGACAGACATGTTATTTCTGTGGGAATTATCAGAGTTTTCAGAGTTGGTAACAATTCTAAATATTATATATAGCAGCTAAATATATTTGTAGAAATACTTCTATGCCAGAGAGAAGAGTGTGGGATTTTTGCTTCTTTTCTTTTCCCTTCAGAAACTGAGCTTTCTGGAATTAGCAGAAGTTTACTTTTAGTGATAGAAAAATTTAATATCTGCTAGTACAGAACAGAAATTCCTCTGATAAGTCAAGAAAGAACAACATTATTGGGCGTGGCTTTATTTATTTGAATGTTGGGAAGATTGTATTGCAAGTTCAAAAGCTGTTTGAATAGTGCTACAGGTACAGGAAAGACTGCAATAGTAGGATGTGTGTGTGGCTTTGACATTATTGACAATTCCTTTGATGACACTTACTTCAGCTGCTTCATTTCATGAAAGGAAATGAAATCTTGCAATTTCAATGAGGATCAATTTGGCAAAGTTTGGTTGTTTCTCTGCACTTCATCTCATCCCATGCCATTTTATTGTTTTTATTGTTTTCACCACTTTGCTTCAGAATTTTGTGGGGTTTTTTTTTAGCATTTCATTTCATCAATTTCTTCTTCTGTCTCTTTGCTTGACTTCATTCCCTGATTTTGAGATTTCAGTGAGTATCATTTTGGAAGATTTCTGTCCATTTCATTTAGAGGAAAGAACACCTCACTGCCCCAACATGCCTCCCTCCACCCTTTCTGCTTGGCACCAGCCTCAGCCAAATGCTGTTTTTGCTTCTCTGCTTAGTGTTATGGTTATACTTAGGTTATGGTTATGGTTGGGGTTAAGGGTGAGAAAACCACAAAGCCCAGAGCTCCAGGGACACTGCAACTAGGGGAGCCCACAAGGGGAGCCCAGCACTGCCCCAACATTGCTGCCTCCACAGCTTTCTGCTTCGCACGACCCATGTGCTTGGCACCTCAGCAAATGGCTGCTTTTACTGGTCTGCTTAGGTTTAGGCTTACCTTTAAGGTTAGTCTTGAGAAAAACACAAAGTCTAGACATCCAGGATTTTTCAACTACAAAAGCCATGTAAAAGGGTAGCACTTCATGTCATCCCATTGCATTTGGTTACAATTTCTTCATTTCAGAATTTTCTTTTACTTCTTTCCATTGAATTTAATTTCATTATAAGTCCACTCCAGTCAGTTTATTTCACTTTGTTCTCGGAGTTCAAGATTTAATTTCCTTTCTTGAAATGGTGTAAATCCATACTGAATTTTTCACCTGTCTGCTTTGCAGGAGTTTTAAAGATTTTCACATTTCCCTATACCTCTATGTCCAAATGCAATAGCATGGCATAGAACTGGAAGCAGTCACATTCATATCCTGATAATATCAGCTCAGCAGTTTCCAAGTGTAAGTCAGGTAGGTTTAAAACTAAATAAATTCTGTTTCACATTGCTGGTAATGCCAGTGTGTGTGAGATGGGCTTCTTCAACCAAGTCATACTTGGACAACTGTTTGGGATCATGTTGCCTTTGTATTTAGAATTGTCCTCCACATCTGATCACTTCTGTGTCATATAGTTCTTGATCTTATACAAATGAAATTATTTTCTAGTGGCCTGGACAATGATGTTGCATCATCCTTTATTATCCTCCCTCTCCAGCTGCTTGGTTATCACTTTCTGGGCTACAATGAACAAATGACATCTTGTGTTTTCTGATCCCTGTGGGGTCTAGAAAATACTGCACTGCAGGAATACCCAATACAATTACAGCTAATCTGACACTTCAACCAAGAGGTTTTCATGGCAATTTTCTGAGGAACCTATTCAGAGTATCAAATGTTAAACAAATATGTCCTAATGTGTGATTGGTGGAAGGTCCACTGCCATTAACAGAGGCTCCCTCTAAGGTCTGTGGTTGGGTAATGTTCCCTGAAACTTGTGTCATAGCTACTTCTTCCAAAGGGCAAGGAAAATCTGCACTGGTCCACATTCCTCTCCAGGGTGCATCTTACGGACCAAATCCTTTCCACCCTGCTGGTTTTCTTTGAAGACAATGGATAGTGACTGGTAAAGGATATGTACAACCCTGAACACCTCATCCTACCACAGGTAAAAAACCCGTGTGGCTTCTGCTCTTACCAAAAGCTGCAGTGGGAGTGCTCAGGTGGCAGCTACACCTGGAGACCTGCAAACAGGCTTTTCCAGTAGCTGTACCTGTTTAAGCAATTAAGTGGCTGAGACAGAAGCTCTGATGAAAATCAGAGGGATTTTCAATCTGAATGTCTGCAGATGAAGGTGGCTACAAGGGTAGATTTTAAAGAGCTCCTGCAGGTGTCTTGGATACTGTTCCAAAGCCCTTTTGAAGAGTCTTATGTGAAGTTTGTCCCTGAATTTTCAAGCATGTCTTCTTTATTTCATTTCCTACTGATATTGTTAATAGATAATCCTGAGGGCTTTGAATACACCAGGAGAAGAAATTTCCTTGACAAAACCAGATAATATTTCTTTTCTCTGTCCCAATTGTTTGTCTGTAATAAAGAAATCCCTTACAAAAAGTAAACTTCACAGTGAAACTCTTGGAAATCCAGCTGAGAGATTGGAAATCATCTCCTAGTGGAGCTTACAACAGAACAGATACTACAGGAATTTTATTTTCTAGTGATGAATAAGAGGTTAGGTATCCTAAAACACCAGCGGTTCATTTTCTAACAGATGCAGCAAAAGAGAGTCTGTTACCAGAAGTCTTATGATTCTGCTGTATATTCTAACTTTTATTAGCTTTTAACACTCAGGACAGAATGTTAATTAATACTTGGTCTCATAGGGCCCTGGTTACCTAAAAAACTACAGGAAGCTGTTAAATTTAGGTGCATTGATAGTCTCTGTAAAAAGAAAAAATATCCCCCAAAACCAGATGAACATTATCGCATGTTTTCTTAGAGATTTTTCGGCAAAGTTAGCTTTCATGCTAGCCAGCTGAGGTCTTGGATTTCTATATGAAAAGAATAGCTCAGCTATGTCTTGAGGCTAGTACTGAAAAGGTCATGAGACTCTCTTTCATGAAAGGAATGAAAGTAAGCTGAAAAGTACAGGAAAACATAGCGTTCACTATAAATGATAGAACTGATTTAGTTCTATGCATTTCTCTGTGTATAGAAAAATGACATTGAAATACATTTGTATTTAGATTTAGGGAGCAGCTTACTTTCTGCCTCTTCACCAGTTTATTATTTATTTCCATACCTTATTATTTTAAAATGCTATAGCACCCAAAATATGCTAGACTATTTCTAAACACAATCACATAATGGATTTTTCTTATGATGAGCAAAGCAGCCATTTGAAGTTCATTCATTGAGACCCTTTGGCCTTTAGAGCATTTAGTGAAGGGTTTGTTTTGTTTATTTTACAGTTCAGTGGAATGGAAAACAATTTTTCTTAAGCATTACTGGAGGCCATCAAACCACGAGAAGGAATAATTTTTCTGCTGCTGCATGTTCAGCAGAATTTAAAGGTGTCTATTAGAAAAACCAAACAGGTGTAGTGATAAGCCTAGATTTTCCCCCTTTTTCAAAAAAGTGTAATTATACTCATCAGACATAATGATCTGCTATTTTCCCCATCTTGCGATTGCTCAGAGTGTAATGAAGTTTGCTGATGCTGGGTGCATTTGATTATTCCCCATTTCTTCTTGATTGTTTCCTACACAAAAAGAAAATAGAAAACCACACCCCTGAAAAAAAACCCAAACCGACAAATCAACAAAACCTCCAAAAAGCAAAACATAAAACCAAAACTAAATTAAATTGTTTACTTACTCATGAAATGTGATTTGGATGTGCAGTTTATACATGGAAAAAAGTAATTGAAAATACACTTTTCTCAGCCTGTTGCCACAGAACTATTTAGATTCAGCTTTTGATTACTTGGAGAGGCAATAGGAGGTCCTGTTTTCACTCCTTGTTTTGTGTTTTTCAAAAACTAATTTTCAAAAGACATTACATATATTATTAAGTGGAGGAAGAAAATAGATAAATAAAACTGAACAATAATGGGGTAAACTGAGAAATCAAGTGATTGACGACACTGACATTTAGGTCATGCAAGTTGAAAACCTGGAGCCTAAATTCCTGTTGAAGTCAGAAGCAAAAGTCTACCTGCACCTGCACACCAAATGAAAATTACATTTTCTTCTTAAGAAGACACTTCCATGAAGTTATTTTGATTTTACAACCATATAGACACAACCTGTATCTAAATTCAAGTTGCATTAAAAATAGTGGCCTTAAGAAGCAGCCTGTAGAGCTGAACTCTTGTCTGTCCCTGATACATTCAAGGAGGTAAATGGTGTTTGATGCTTAAGGAGGTTTGGGAAAGAACTCTGGAAAACTTCTAAACTTGTTGGGTTTTTTTACTGGGGTGCACAGCAGTACAGTCCCATTGAATACTGGCAGGACTTGATATTCAGGTATCCCTTTCAGATCTTAAAATGTTGATGTCTGTCCCCACCAGAATGACTCAGGCAAGACCAGTTAGGATCTCAGTCCCCTTTTTTTCTGCCAATAAGTAGCTTGGTGCTTATCCTGGATGCTCAGGCATGCCACGATCATGATAAGAAGAACAGCCTTCATTTCTTGGCTCACACATTATTCATTGTACAAGGCACAAGAATATTTGGTCTGTAGGCAAATCAGTGGATTGAAACCCTCTCCACCCTTTTCCCAGGAGGATATCCTAACCATGCAGGTATTGAATAAATACCTGCCTGAATTGAATAAATACCTGGGGCTGCCTGCTGTATTCAGTCCTTCCTAACACCGTGTTAGAACTGGCCACATTCAGTCAGGCTTCCTCCTGCTTTCTCTCCTTTGCTCCCATGACTCTCTTGTTGCAGGACCCACTCCCCAAGCACGTTTTGCAAACTCTACCCCTTGGATTTTAGAATAGAATTGAATAGGAAAGCATCTTCGAGCTGGAAGGTACCTACAACAGCCATCTAATTCAACTGCTGATCATGTCAGGGCTGACTGAAAGTTAAAGCATGTTAAGGACATTGTCCTAATGCCTCTTAAGCACTGACAGGCCTGTGGCATTGACCACTTCTCCAAGAAGCCACTTCCAGTGTTTGACCACCCTGTTAGTAAAGAAATCATCTTAATGTCCAGTCTAAAACTCCCGTGGTGCAGCTTTGAACCATTCCTGCATGTCCAGTGTCAGGATATCAGGGAGAAGAGCTCAGCACCTCCCTCTCCACTTCCCCTCCTCAGGAAGCAGTAAGAGGGCAATGAGGTTGCACCTCAGCCTCCTTTTCTCCAAAACAGAAAAACCCAGATTTCTTAGCTTTCTTCGCAGGTAATGCTGATCTCAATTCTAGCACTTGAAAGGCTCCACTGACAAAGCCAAAGTTTTTTAAAGTCTATTCCAAAACTTCCTTAGAGGTCATGACTGGAAATTTGCTGTAATTTATTTTTTTCTTATGATAAGGTCAAATTTAATGGTTGCTACAGTGGATGTTACATTTTAGGTGACACTGGCTATTTTTTGATCAGTAATAGCCAATTTTGTTTAGTGGAAGATTTTAAGACAAAGACGTGAAATCAGTATTCAGTTTCTCTTAACAGTTAAATGCTTTAAACATGAATTTGCAACACTGAAAAAAGAAAAGCCCAATGCCCTGTTCATTTTTGCTACAATACACGTAGTGTTTTTCCATTTGTTTGTTTATTTTTATGTTGAAGACAGGTGCTTTTAACGATGCCTAAAGTGACATTTTCAGACTGTGGAACTCATTCCCTGCAGCATTAACTGTCTGTGACTATTCAAAGGTGACTTTGTATTGGCTGAGGTTAGCTTTTTGCTACTTTCTAGCCTAATATTTCCTATTTAATGTTATCATTTTCTTTCCCTTGGATTCTTACTTTCTATTTTAAACTCCTATAATGTATTTTACCTTTTTATTTTTTTCTTTTCTGAGCATGGATTGGTGTTAAATAGAGTTTTCTTGTGCTTCTAGAGCTTTTTAAGTGATCAGTTAGATACCTGGATTTCATATTGGAAGGTCATTTTCAGTGAGATGAATCTTCTCTGATTTAAGGCATCTATAATGGAATAGTCAAACTTCAAACTGTCGCTGTAGAGTCCCTCCATAGTTAATGAGAGAAATAAGTACCTCCAAAGGGCAGTCCATGTGACCTGTCACAGGTATCTGTCTATGGATGAAAACAATTGTCTCCTGGAGGTGCCTATTTCACTTTACTGACAATGTAGAATTATGCCACTAACTCTGGTACCATTGCCAAGGCAGATGAATTTCACTTGGTGAATCTAGGCTACATTTTTTTTTTTTACCATGCATCTGAGAAATTTGACTTTACACCCATTTGCTACCTGTGCACATTTTTTTGTCTTTATGATATCCTTTGGCAAGTGAATGCTAAAATTAAGTACTCAGCTGGGTTTCCTGCTTCCTTTGGATAGTGAAAGCCATTATTTTTAAGCACTTATTTGAAGAAATGAAAAGTGAAAGATGAATGATACCATAAGTTATATCTTAAGTTAGAAGACATTATCAAAGCTGTGATTTTTAGTAGACATTCAAGGGCTTTACTTCATGGGCTTTAGTTCAATTTCCAATTAACAATTTTTTTCCCTACCTTCTCCACTTTCTTATTACTATACCTAAAAAGATGTGTTAAAGTGAAGGAAAAGCTTGCTGCCTAGTAGGTCCAACCAGGCACCTCATCCTGCCCCTGGGAACCTTGCTGGAAGGCTCAATAGTCTGAAACCAGAAAATTTGCAAAGTTTACTATATTTACCTGAAACAGTCATGATTGGCAGGGCAAAAGCAGAGTGAGGCAAAGAAGAAAAACTAGAGCAGGACACTGGGGTAGAGCACACTGTTTATATTTCTCTGAAGAAAGGGATAACAGAGTTCAGAGATCTTTGATTTTCTTCCACAGGCTTTGCTGACATAGCGTTTCCCTTGCCCTGCCTTGCCTTCCCTGTCCTTTCCTACCCTTCCCTGCCCTTGCCCTGTCCTTCCCTTGCCCTGTCCTGCCCTGCCCTTAAAGAGATTACTGTCTTTAGACCTGGTAACCCTGCAGGTAGCACTTGTCATAGGGTTTCCTTGCTCCTTCACCTTCTCCCTGTAGCAAAAAGCCCTTTAAAAGGCCAGGTGTATCGATAGCAAAGAGATATAAAGGAAGAAAGTGAAGCTAAAAGGATAATTAAAATAGCAAACCCTTGTAACTAGATAATGAAGAATCCTTCTGACACGTTCAGCAGGGATCGATGGTACAGTCGTGATAATCATATTACATTGCACCTTTCATCCTGGAGGGTGTCAAAATGCTTTGCATATTCAGCACACTGGTACAAGGAATTGTTAGTCTTCGACTCACACAAAACCGCCCATGGGTTTGCATCTGGCAGCTGCACTGCAGGAAACATCAGCACTCAAAAGGTGAAGCGTGGGTAGGTAGAAAATCTGTCTGCTAAAAATTAAGAGCACACAGGGCATTAAGCCTGCTTATAACTGCTGCAAAGATCAGACCTCACTGTGTTCAGAGGTAAAGTGCCTGTTTTCCAAGGGCATTGGTGCCAGTAGCCAGGTCCAGTGCATGTAAAGATGGGATGTATGGCCAAGAGGGAATTTAATGTTATTTATATCACATTTGCCAAAGAGCATTGACTGCAAAGGTAAAAGTCCAGAATGTTAGCTGGAAATGCGAATTTCTAACCTACCCAAATGGAAGGTTAAATACAGGAGCATGAACTCTGAAAAAGACTGGATTTTAGATTTCTTTCCTGTGTGAAAAATTAGGTAGTTTTTTTTCTCCAGAAGAGTTGCCAAAAGAGATACGAAAATGTATTTTCATCAGTTAGTTCAATTCAGTGCAGGATGTTTTTTTTAATTGTATTTGTCTCAGCAGTTTCCCAGTCTTTGCTTCTTTTTCCTGTCATTTTTCATGCATTTACCATATTCATGTATTATTTGGCACGTCTCAGCCAGAAGATTATCCCTTGCCATTACAAAGCCTTCTTGCTTATTATCCAGCTGCTGTTGAGCTGCATGTTTTATCTTTCCAAGAAATTTAGTTAATGCCTTGGTCTATCTAACTATCCTCATCCTCAAGATTCTCAGCACAAGGCAGATGAAGGCTCAAACTACAGATACATTACTCCAGCTCAGCAGGTTATGGGTAGCCAGCTGAGCTGTGGTAGCTCTCATAGATCTCAAAGATAGACCTTGGCAAAGTGCAAGGGAAGGTAACAGCTTAGTCCTCTTTCAACATGGCATAGATGGGGTCAAATTGACATATATTTTTCCAGTTCAAAAGTGTCTAAAATTGTCTTTACTCATTTGCCAACTTGTATTTCAACTGAAGAAACTTTACCAGAATTTCACCATCTTGGGTGATGTGCTTCTTGGTTTTTCTCTACTAGCAAAAAATGCATAATGATCACATAACATCTCAAAAACTTTGCTAAACAGGCATTTTATCATTACAGAGTTTTGTGAAACTGACTTCTAAAATGCTATGTGAATCTGTCTGTGCCAAAGTGATGATCACTAAGGAACTGTTTGAAGGCCTGAAATACTTTTTGTCTAAAAACTGGCTATTGGTTATGGCCAGGATGAATCTAAAAATGGCAACATCCCCTATAGCGGAGAAGATTTGAACAAAATGGAGGTTGAAATGTTGTGTTTACAAAGTGCTTTTTTATAATATATTCTTTCAGAGTTGGAGGTAGCTGTGGCACCTGACACTGTTTTCCTGAGAGTGTACTCCTCCTCTTAGGCTGTTGTCAGCTGGGAAAAGAAGGGAGCCAGATGAAGGACAAATCCTTACACAGGTTCTGTGTTCATCAGGGAATTCCAAAGCCTTTTGCTGCCATGTTAAAGTCTGCAGTGGGTTTCAGTTCAAGCTCTGAATGGTCTGTGCTGACATCCTTAGCTCATGGCATTTGCTGCTGCCTTCGTGCTGTCTGTGATGTCTCTGATAGGATATAATTTGCTACAGCTGGCTTAGGTGCAAAACTGCCATGGGCAAAGCTTTCTGTCTTTCCTTGGCTGTGACGTTTCATTGTGTGTCTCATCAAAATCAGACAAACAAATGTGGAAAGGGTGGGTGCTCCTGCATGTATCATGCTCTGCAAATAGAGGATATAGAAGCAATCCCTTGCCCAGAGCTCAGCTTGTGCCCCCACACAGATCACAGCTCACAACAGAGGGGCTCATTTGTTCTGTTTCTGCCTCTTCAAGATCAGAAGAGGTTTAAACCCCTACCTACTGCTAAAGCTCGTTATTTTCTACCTGAATCCTAAGGAGGGGTAGGGTATGGGGAATACAAAAATATATTCTAAAGCATAATGAGATGCAAGGCAGGTAGGATTTAGATATAGTTTGATTAAATCAGAGTCCTTTTCTAATACAAGTCAATGCTACACTAAGAGTCCTATTATTTAAGAGAATTTTCAATACCAGTTTAAGAAAATGTGCCCTGTATTCTTTGAAATAATGTATTAACTGAAAATACCAATCTTCAAGTATATTCAGTAGGGTCGATCCTTAGCTGAAATGTCTCCATGTCATTCCAGTCGCTGGTGTAATTACACCAATGAATGTCATCTAAGGAATGGACGGATAAGAGAAGCACAGGACATCACTAATAGGCTCATAATGTCGCTCATGCTCTGATCATCAGTGAATGAATTCAGCTGACAATCTGAACTGGAAGGATAAAACTTTCAGGCTTTAAAAAAAAGAAAAAAGGCTACATGAAGGTAAACTTTTCTGCATTCGTTACATTGCATTATAGGAGCAAACTAATGGGAAACCAGAGGGAAAAATTTGCTATTATATCTCCTGCAAGTGACTTTGATAATGACAGGTAGTTGTTAGAATATGTTAATTCCAATGTTAAACTTCCAAGAAGGATGAACTTAAGTTTTTCAGTAATCAGTGACCTATACTGAGCTGTGTATATAAAAAACACCAAAAAATCCAGACCTAAATTACAAAAAAGGACATGAGAAGATGTGAAGATTTTATCTGGCTAGACCAAACACTAGGGGGTTCTATTTATGCCAAAGTGTGGCACACCATAATGGGTTGGATAATGGGAGCTGTTCAATGATAGTGCTACAGGATTGACCAATGGGATTTTGAAGCTTAGGCATGGTGGATAAATCATTGGCAGGCATTATCCAGCAGTAATGAATGGTGCTGATCTCTTGCATATTATGATGATCTCTGTGCTTCCCTGAGGAGCTGGCAAGCAAGCAAAAATCTCCCTTTCTCCCATTTACTGCCATGGGCTTGAAATAGAAATATGCAAGTCTATTAGCATTCATCCAGCCAGTGGCTGCAACCAACACCAGGGCATTCATGTCAATTGCAATAACAGAAAGCCCCTGAGGGCTCCTCAGTGCCTTTCATTTTTTATGTGGTACAGCCTGGGATTCTGACTCTTCCATTTGGCCTAGAAAATTCACAGCAGAGTCTGGAAGGCAGGTGAATGGACACGTGCTGGCTAGGACATCCACAGGCATGCCAAGCTGCTCCTGGCGTGTTCCCATTTGGCTTTTGGTTCTGTTCTCTCACGGGGCCAGTGCCCAGAGCCTGCACACCCAGGGCACAGCTCTCTCAGCCTCACCCACTGACCAGGGCCTCCTTCTGCCTCCCCATGCTCAGTGGACCTCCCATAGCTGGGGAGGCGTGCAGAGACACATCATGGCCCTTCCTCCATCGTGTGACCAGACAAATTCCATTTTTCTTGCATGCAGCTCTTCAACTCATCTGTTTTTCCTTACGTTACTCAGTAAGGTGAGGTCTCAGGTGAGATGCATTTATGCCATACTCTGTCACAGGTTTCTAGCTCTACCATCAAAAAGCAGTATTCCTTCCTGAAGCTCATTCAAGGTCTATATTTGATCACAGGACAGCAAGAGAATAAATATGGAGATCTGGAGTTTGGAATTGATGCTAAAACTATGAAAACTTTGGAGGTGCTCTTAAAGAAATGCAGGTCATGATAAGCCAGTATCAAACATACTATCTTTTTGTATGAAATATAGTCTTCAACTTCCTTATCTCAGTCTGTGAAGAATGTGTACCTTAAAAGAAACAAAGTATGTGAATAAATATGCAGACCTTTTTTTTTTTTTTAAGGTTATATTCATCAGTGAGACACAACAAGGTGACGGACAAGGAGTAGGTAGATGGAAAAAAAGAAAATATGAAAAAGCAAGACTTTTCAGCTGTTGAATTTATTTCTGACTTTGGAAGCAAGATCATCTTCTATCACTGCTAACACCATTAAGATTAATTCAAAATATTCTGGCACTTGTCTTCATTGTTTTGAAATCTTCAGATGACCCTGTGAGAGGCTGCATCAATCAGAAAGACTATCATTTCCTTTTCTGTAGATACCTAACATTTTAGTAATATTATCTTGTCATATTGTAATCTATATGAGGTGGTTTTGTTTGTTTTTTTTTTTTTCCCCTTTGAAACATATTCTAGCCTGGTTTGCAAAGTTGTAGGGCTGCAGAGACAAGGGAAATTTTTGTCAGTTGTCTAAGTGCAATAGATAAATTCTCACTTCTGTTTCTTGGAGGTGTTTTTTATAATACTGTGGTGTTTTTATTGTTGCTCTGATGACAGTGAGAGTAGAAGCTGCTGGGGACATTCAGCAATCTTTACTCAGGACTCAATAATATGAGAAAATTAAGATAAAGTGAATTTTCCAGATTCAAAAACAAGCAAATGGCATCATTAACAATAAAACTCAATTAAAAAAAATTTAATACACTGTATAATAGGGTAAACAATGATGTTAAGTTTTTTAAAAATATGTCATATTTGAATCTTTCTAAATTATATTGTTCTAGTCTTGACTGACAGAAAAACTTGGAAACATATTAATGGAATAAAAAGGCAGAGATGTGGTAATTTTGACTTGTGACCAGTAAGACCTTAATCTGTTTGTAAATATAGGAAGATACTGATTGAGCAAAACAAACTTATTCAGATGTCCCTTAGGATGATAGAACCTTTTAAACATTAAAACACTTGAATATAAACTATTCAAGTACCAGTGCTCAACAATGGAAAGCACTACACAGTTTTTCATACACAAAGGGCAAATGTACTCCATACTAATTTTATTTCACATGAAGGAAAATAATAAACAAATTATGCATATGAAATCCAAAGGGCAGATATGCAGTTACTGCATTTCCTTTACTGAAATTGAATTATCTGATACTTCTGAACATCCTGACCCTGAAATGTTAAAATAGATGCCAATCTCCCTGCTTTATGAGCAATAACTTGTGTTGACAAAAATGCATTGGTTTTAATTTGTAGATGTATTTGCATTCTTCATCTTCTAGTTTTTCCATTCAGCTGCTTCTCTGTGATATGTGGTATAAAAAGACTCAAGATTTTTAAATTGCTCCTGTCTTTTGCAAGCAATGCAGCTATTTCCTGTCCATGTGGATAAAACATTCTGGTAGAAAATTAGGCTGAATTTTGATACCGGGTAGTTTTCCAAATTTTAACCCTATATTCAAACAAACAAACAAAATTTTAAAAGTACTAACAGAAAAGTCAGAATCTTTCTAGGCTGGGATTGTCTTCTATTCCAAGCTGTAGTTTTGAATAAACTGAAACTCAGTGACTAGACACATTTTTTGTGCATTTTTGTGTGTTTCTACACATTCATGTGTTAATTTAAATTCTGTAATTTTTGGCTGTAGGTGTTTCTTCCAGTGAGTCAAAACACTGCAACAGAAATTCTGGAGACATTTGGGGAAACTATTCCACATTTGAGAAACTATTCCATGAAGCTATTCAGTGTACAACTATTGAAATCTGCCTGTCTTTCCCACCCATGACCTACTAGATCACTGGATGATGAAAATAAATAAGTTACCAGTTAATACAGAAAACTTTGCAATTTTCCCCTCCTAAGGGAACATACTGATCTATATTCATGATAAGGAAGAACTCTGGAGGAAATCCATGGTAATATTAATTATTTTAAAATGTGCTTAGAGAGATATCACTGGTTTAATATTGTATACCATCTGGATCCAGACACTCTGGTTTAATATTGTATACCATCTGGATCCAGATTCACTGCTTGAGAGAATGTTTATGGTTATGCACTGCACCTTCCCTATAAGATTTACACACTTATTACTTCAGTTTCATGATACTGTAAAATAATCAGTTTCCAACTAAAAAGTACAGCCATAGCTGAATTTGTATGAAGTCAATGCAAATTCTCAATGAACTCAGGATCACATCCCCTGGTCAGACCTTAAACTGGGGTAAAGATGCTTTCAATCACCCATGACTCACCACGCTGAAGAAAGAGAGAGAGTTGTTTTTCCTCTTCTGCTGCACAGCTCTGAATGCCACTGACAGCCAGCCCTGCAGAGAGATGGAAACAGAGTGCAATCAGACTTCCAAATCTTCCCTTAATGCAGTGTCTTTCTTTGGAGCTTTTCCCTGTAGGGTAGCTCTCAGATGGGGATAAGTAATGCTGTTAGTACATAATCCAATCACTGAATGCAGATTGCTTCTAGACAATCCTGAGCAGAAGATTTGTACTTTTTTGTTTTTTTATTTTATAAAGCAAGTAGCTTTTCTGCAGGAAAAGGAAAAAAGTATGCTGCTTAGGAGTTATTAACAATATAAATAAGTCTTGTTATGTATTTTTGCATATGATAGAATTGGAATCTTAGTTTACCATAAAATATCAGAAACCAAAGTTAAAAATATGAAACATTTTCGTGTTCAGAACAGAATGACAGCTTGCATTGTGCAGTCAGTCAGGGATGTATGCTTCTCTGTCTTTCTCTCAGGCTGATCCCATCTCTGGGAGTGCCAAGGTAGAGGGTCTCATTCTAGATCTTTCACTGCCATTGATTTGCTCTCTCCCTTTTGTGTCTAGCACTGTGCTTAAGGTGTTAGTGGTAGTGTGGCCTGCAGACCCTGTGAAAACTCAAAGACTTTCTAGGTGTCCAGAAGTCTGGGTATTTCCAGCCCCACACCTAACCTGTTATTTGAATTCATGTCATCCTCCCTACTTCCATCTCCTTTCCATCATGTCTCTGTCTCCTCTGTTTTGACTGTAGACTTTTTGGGCATGGGATTTTACATCCCTTTTTAGTATATAAAGCTTAGCACTCTGGGTGGCTGAACACATCTAGCATGAGCACATGTAACAAGCAGAAAATCATGGAATGATTTCTTCACTCACCCAATTTAAGCATCTAAATTTGACCTACTAAAACAATTATTGAAGTTCTCCAGAGACAGTAGAGACAAATGGTCTCAGGATCGACCTGGTCTAGTGGAAGCTGTCCTGCCCACGGCAGCAGCTTGGAACTAGATGATCTTTAAGGTCCCTTCCAACCCAAATCATTCTGTGGTTCTATGAGATTGATGCCCTCCAGGTACCCATGCTAGGATGATGGCATCTAGCTCTCTGTAATATCAGAAAAATCTGCCTCTCCTGTTAAAACTGTATACTTATAAATTGTAGCCCTCCCATAAATAGGAATAAAAATTTCATTAGAAAATATGTATGGTGTTCCAGAAGAACTGAATCATTCAGATATTGTGAGAAATTCATGGTTTCCTCAAAACGTGCCAGGTTTCTTTTGAAATGGGACATTAGTACTTCCTAGGTCTAAGCTGGTTTGTTTATAAATGGGTTTTAATATCTGCCAATGCTTTTAACAAAATGAAATTTGCAAGTGTACTGTAATTCTAAAACAGATGTCCAAAGTGAAAAACATGTGAAAGCTGTATAGAAATGACATTATTTAGAGCCCTTGAATGATTTTCAATGATTTAAAATATTTTATATTATCATCATCTTACTTATTTTCATGAGTATTTGTCACATGAAATTCTTTGTCAATCTGACCAGAATCCAGATTTAGATTTATTACCTAGACCATCTTTTGCCTTTTAAAGTAATTGGTGGATTGTCAACAAATTTTAAAAATCATGGTGAAAGCTGTGAAAAAATTATTTCAGCAAAGCTAAAAATTAAAAAACAACCCAAAATAGTAGGACAATGTAGTAAAAAAAACCCAAAACTTTACCAGCCTTTTTTGTGCTGTTCTTAAATTTATTGGATTGCTTAAAAAAATACTGGGATCCTGTTAGCTGCGGTAGTTGCTACAAAACCTGAGGTGGGAAAGCTTATTGGTTTTGAAAAGTAATTAGAACAAGAAGTGAGGAAAGGAAAACAGGCAGAGAGAGATGAAAAAACTGTTTAGGGCCACAGAAAAAGAGATGGCAACAAACCCAACGATTTCTGACCTGCAATTATTCTGTGAGTATTAGGCCAGATGTTTTTCTCTGCCTGTTAGATTATCAGTTGCTTTTAGTGCTGGCAGGGAGAGGTCCAGTTTCCTAGGAATGTATTCTGCCATCTCTTCCACTAGTGCCACTCAAGCACCTTTCCTATTAAGAAAACTGATTGACAGATGACTGAGCAATGGAAGAGAACCTGACCTACCTCCCTTGCAGATTACAATGTAATATACTTAAGAAAATCAATTTTTGGCTGATTTCATTAGGCTGGGATAAGTCAGATGCAAAACCAGAAAACAAAGAATGCTGTCTGTATTCCAAGCTAGCAATTTCCACCATCTCATACAGGACAGAGATACTTACACATTTCATATGGAGTTGGTGCTTAATGGAGGTGAGGAGGTCAGCAGAGGCCAGATGTTTCTTACCCTTTTCTTTACACAGAAACACAGCAAGGATTTCATTTTTTGCTGCTTGCATTGTCTGAAGGGGGCAGGGGGTGTCAAAATGTATGGATTTCTTAGTAGGTTTGTTAAAGGTTTTGATTCCCTTGATTTATCTTTCATAGATATCATGAAAAGTGAAAGTACTGGCAATTAGAGTTAATGGGCATTTCATTGCTCATGACAGTTTATTTAAGTTAGCATTATTCAGCTAGCATTGTTGCTGTTTTTTTTCCTTACGTGGGGAAAACACTCTGGAAAGCTTTTGTGATAACACATGAAGCCAAGCTTGAGCTCTCCAGAGCTGGCTGAGAACAGCAGAGAGAAGCTGACCTTTACAAGAAGGGAATATATTATTCTTAAAGGAGCCTTCATCTCTCTGTTGGCTCTGCTGCATATATTTATGTGTTTCTTCAGAGTTTTGCAACCAAAGATCTCTCTGTATGTGGGCCATTCACAGACCAAAGACCACAATCATTTGTACTGTCTTTCCCAAATTGTTTTTTCTGATAAACAGAGACAGCATATGCAATCAGCCTTCCTTCCTTCCTTCCT
>VXBC01000604.1:375580-494599 GCA_013399945.1 Ploceus nigricollis | reverse complement strand
GGCGCCGGCACCAACCCGGCCATGAGGGGGGACCCCAGCCCGCACCTGCTCCCGGCCGGGCCGAGCTCCAGGGCAGCCGCTGCGCCCTACGGTCCCTTTTACCAGGGCCTGGGGCTGATGCCGGTATGGGAAAGGACCTCCCGGCCTTCCCGAGCACCCACATCTCCATCCACCCCTGTGGACGTGCCCCGACGTTCGGTACTGGCTGCCTCAGTGGAAGAACATGACACTCTATGACAGAAAATACTTCTGAGCATTCTTTAAAGTTGCTGTTGATCAGGGATTACATATAAAGTTACACCTGCTTTCCAAAAGCTTTGTTTTATACTCATTATAAGTTTAACCGGTATTCTAATTCGAGTAAATACTCGAGGTTTTCGAACCGTATTTATCTGGTATCCGAATAGAGGAGGAAGCGGAGGCTCGGGTGACTTTATCGCTCCTCCGGCACCTGACAGGGCGTTGTAGCCTGGTGGGCGTCGGGTTCTTCCCCCGGGGAATGGGAGAAGAGTGCGCGGCCTCGAGCTGCACCTGGGCAGGTTCAGGTCGGGCATTAGGGAGAATTTCTTCACAGAAAGGGTGATTAGAAATCGGAATGGGCTGCCCAGGGAGGTGGTGGAGTCACCGTCCCTGGAGGAGCTCGAGGAAAGATCGGGTGTGGCACTCAGTGCCGTGGTCTGGTTGGCACAGTAGTGTTCCGCCAGAGGTTGGGCTTGATATCTCAAAGGTCTTTTCCAACCTAATGGATTCTATGAGTCCGTGAATTGTTCTGAGACGAGAGAACACTCTTTTGGAGCAAGCAGCAAATACAGGTCCTGTCACAGCCATGGCTCATCCACTCTTGGAAGATGGTTGTCTCGCTCTCTGCTAATCAGGCATATGGAAAAATAACTAATTATTAACAATGCTACTCCACTGCATTAAAAAAAAAAAAGAAAGCTGCTCAGTTAGCCTTTTCTGTAAAACCACTGGTGAATTAAAACTTAGGTTGTTGTTTGATCATATACAAACCCAAAAATTGTATAACCACTGTTTATTAATATGATTCAGACACATTGGGTTTCACCAGCCAGATTTTGATATAAATAAGAATGTCTAAAAAAATTGCAAAGAGTAAGGTTAGGAATGAGATCTAGGTATTTCTGACATGATTCTATATAGATCCTGGTGTATCCATAACATCCCTGTGGGCCACATTAATTTGGTTATCCTTGTGAGTCCCTGTTGACCTCAGCATGCTCTTGTTTTATGCCATTCCATGAGACAAAAGCACCAGTTTTATATATATAAATATATATACGTTGCCCAGAGAGTGGGGTTTGTGGGGTTTCCCTTGCTGGAGATATTCAGGGACCATCCAGTCACAATCCTGTGCCATGTGCTCTAGGGCTGACCCTGCCTGAGCAGGGAGGTTGGACCAGATACCCGCTGTGGTCCATTCCAGCTCTACCCATTCTGTGATTCTGGGAAACAACTTTCATTAGTTTTCCCAGGAGGGAAAGGGTTTCCCTAGAACGGGAAAAGGTCTGTGAAGAAGTTGGAAACATTAACAGACTCCATGTATCAGGAGTTTCCTGTATGCTTCCCTCTAGCCATCTTGTTTGAGTGCTGTTTTTCACCAAAATCTGCAAATAGCAATGCTAATTGCTGTTATTGCTATTAGCCACCATGAACTTGCAACTAATTCTTGTCTTAGATGTTCTGCTTGCTTTTGTTCAGTCTCATGGACACAAAGTTATCTTCTTACCATAACTTCCCCATCAGAGCAAAAAAAAATTGAAATTTCCAATTTCTTTCTAAGGTTTCTCTGTAGCTCTTCCCCTTTTTATCTCTGTCTTGTTTGTTGCTGCATAGACAACCCAGTCTGCTCTCTTCCACTGACAAAACTTATCTAAAAGTGCTTGCTAGTTTCAAAAGTTGCTCTACTTTTTCCATGTCCCCCTTATATGAAAAATTATTTTTCTGAAATTGTCCAGACTTAACTCTTCCTTAGTTCCTTTTGAGGATTCCTTTTGTGGAGTGTCGCATCAATGTGACAACATGATCATGGAATAATTTGAAATTATCTTTATACGCAAATCTCCCATGTTTTGTCACAAAACTTTCTTCTGTGGTGTCACATCAGGACTTGGCCCCTTAACACATCCTTTATCTGTGTTATCTGTCCTTATCTTTTTCATGATGAAATCTCTCTGCTGCAAGGGACAAAGCCTATTTTTTTTAAATTCTGCTTTAATATAAAGCTGATTAGTAGAAAGCAAAAGTTATTTTATCAGATCAGTCTTTTATCTAAACCTTAGCAACAAATTGGAAAAGTCAGAAAAATACTACAGGGTTTTTGTTTTGTTTTGTTTTTAAATGGCATTTCTCACTACAGAATTCTGCTGATATATCTTCAAGCCTTCAATAGAATAATTAATGATGATTTGCTCAGACAGAATTTTTGTCAGCATCTTGTTCCCCCTCCTGCTGGCTCTTTCTGGCACCTTACATTGTGCCAGATCTTGAATAATGGTTTAATTTAGCTCATATGAACATATCTTAAGCTGTATCTATAATGAAATATTATAAAGTTAGGGCATTTCAGAGTATTAATAGAAAATAGCACTATGCTAAACAGAACTATGTTAAATCACTATTGGCTGGTGAGGAGAACATATTTTAAGTTTGGAAAAAATTAAATACAACTCTTGCAGCTATAGATGGTGGGTGAGTACTGTCACAATGTTGAAAGAGAAATAATCCTGGGAAACTCAAATACTTGATTTCTGTGCTGTATCTGTCCTCTATTATCTGTAAAACTGACTTTGGACTGTTCAACTGGCTTGTTGAAATTAGGATTTGTAATGTATATGGGGCTTAACTTCTCCCTCCAGAAGGAACCACACCAAGAAATAATGTTCTTCAATTTAAATGCAAGCTCAGCTAAATTGTTTCTGATACCATTTGCCTACAGACAGAGGTGAGGTTCTTCAACAGTTATCTTCCAACATTTTCCTTTGGCATGTGAGAGATTTTTAGAGGCAATTGTTTAGATATTTTTAATAAACAAAGCTGCAATGGTAGCTTTAATAAATTCATATTAATCCAGGGACATATTTTGTTCCCTGGGGATTTCTGATAATAAATGATGCTCTGTGTAGCAGAATTCTGCAGTCAGCATTTTATGTATATAAAGTCCATAATGTGGTGCTGTATCTGGAGGAGAACTATCCTGTAAATATGTCCTCAGGCTGATGTCTTAGGAAGTATGCAAGGACAGTTAAATTAAGGTGTATATTACACTATATCCTTTCTTCAATCACTACTGCAATACTTGATATTTATTTAATCTATCTGTGAGAGTCCTGTCACCATTGCATAGGGGATTGCTGTGACTGGAATTTCTGCACACACCATGATTATGTACAGGGCATGAATTTTCCTCTCTAGTGTTTCTGGTTGTTACTTCTGAGCCTGAACAAATCCCCTGTGCTCCCTTTATCTGGGTGATAATTCCAAGGCATATTGACAGATTAAATGTCAACATTGTTTCTTAATACTGTTGTTTTTCTTTTCAGATATGCTGGCAAAAGGGCAGAATTTTAAATGTGCTTCTTTGTGCTTCAGGTATTTGTGGTAGTGTTTAAGCTTACAATTTTTGCAACAGGTCCCTTGGTGCCTGATGGCCAGGCTGGTGCAGCTGGAGTTTATCAGATATCTGTCACTTGCCCCCTTGCTGCATAGAGTTCTTTGCTGTGAAGCTGTAAGGAAAACAGAGTGGACCCGTGGACTCTTTCTTCCTCCAAGGCTAAACTCCTTTTATCCTTCCTAAAGCTTCCCATCCTACACCATTCGGCAACACCTAGTTGTGTTCTCATAGCGTTCCTTCACCTTGGATAGCTTCACCTATTATGCACCGATAATCATCTAAGCAGATTTGAATGTGCTCAAGAATTTAATTCTCATTGCTAAACCATATCCATCAATAGTCCTGTTAAATAGTATCCCAATCACAAGGAATCACAGAGATTATTTTTCATAGAAGTGAATAAATAATTCTGGCCTTCACATGTTTGTCAGTTTTTGTGCTTCTGAGCTTGACTCACAGCAAGTCAGCTTTTCTTTATATCTTCTTAAGAACTACATCTGGCCACTAGATCTTATCTTTGGAAGCCAATGCCTATGTTTCTGCTGGCACTTGGGTTGGTAGACTTCCAGACATGCTGTGAGACTTTTTGCCTTGAGTTTTGGAAGAGGTCAATTTTAGATGGTGATGGCTTTGTATCACACCACATAAATTGTTATTTCTTGGTATGCATTGCATAACCAGTACTGAGGTGTTTGTATGTTCTTCAAAGAGTAACAGTTCAGTCACTTCATTGCTCAGAGTATTGTAAAGCTGAGACAGCTTGGAATTGCTGTCACACAGATGGGTGAAATGCCATAGGACACACTGAAAATTACTGTTACAAATATGCCTTACTGGTTCTGAATTGGCACTGTGGATCCAGCACAGTTTACCAGTTTTGGGTGTACTGAGGTGCCCTCTACCAAGAGACACTCAGGTGGACCTGCTGTCTCTTCTTTCCATGCTGGGGTCTCCTCAGGAGCTGGGTGACAAGTACATGTTGCTCATGGGTGTTTGAGTGCATCTGTCTAGCATCAGCTTGGATCAAGAAGCATCCTCCTGAGCAGGAGCTTGCCGAATCAAATGCGGCTTTATAAAGGTAACGGTGCAAATCTTGCATTTCTGGCTTTTCTTGGTTTTGTACTGTGGTTCCGATATACAGTTGTATGGAGTTGGCTTGGGTTTGTAAAGCTGGTTCTTTATGTCCCAGGTCATATAAAAATGGCAAAACCGCTTCCTGAACTGACACCAACCACTGTGTGATGTGGTTTGTGCAGCACTGTACCTGAGCCAATGAACTTTGTAATTGTAACCTCTGAGCTATACTGAGTGTGTCCTTGATACAATGTGCCACTAAAATAAGCCTCTGCAGCTGGTCAAGTGATGGCTGTGGAGTGTGGGGTGCAGTGCAGGAAGGGAGCTGGCAGGAATATTAGACTCAATCACATGTACTTTGTCCACACACTGAGATTCCCAAACATCCAAACACCTGAGTTTCTTTTCCTTTTGAATCAAATCAGCCCAAAGTATTTTCTCTGTCTCCCAAACCAACTCTCCTCCACTTCATTACAGTGATGAGTATCAGCTTGGTCAAATAAAGTTGAGTTCATCATAATGAATACCTCTGGCTTTTATAGGAAAAAGAATGATCTATTTCCAATACACTTATTTCAGAATTCAGATATACTTCTAAATTGTTTCTTCATCAGTGTTTGGCCAATGCAGAATTTCTGATGTTCTGTCACAGTGTGAAGATTTTACTGCTGTTTATCTAGAGTTAAGTTTATAATTTAATCAATGTTTACTGCTCTGGAGTAAATGCTGAGTCCTTTGGGGCTAAGACTATTTCTAGTTATGTGTTTATCTCCTGATGTGTGGGCTAATTCCAGCCAGAGTCCCTGCACTAACACAGTTACAACAGCAACCACAGTGTCTGCAGGGCATAATTGAGCTTTATGTGATGGAGGGATCAGAGACCTGGAGCTAACCTGATTGACTTTTGTTTTGTATTTCACAATACACAGTGTGTATTGGACACGTGAGACATACACAGTTGTGTGTCCAGGTGAAAATACAAGGTTTCAACACTTCTGCAGCAGGTGTAAAGTTCAACCAAGCTGCCACAGTTATGTCTGAGGATCAAATGCCACCTGTCCAGTTTATAAATACAGAAAATGACTTTCTAATGATTCAGGTCTCCATTTTCATTCTAGCAAGCTGAAGGTTCTATTTTCTTCATTTGATTTGTGCCTTCTGTGAAGAAAAAAAACCAACAAAAACCGGAACACCCTAGAAACACCAATTACCACCAAAAACACCAATTATTTTTTTGATGAGTGGACAGCATGGAAGATTATACATATTTACTGATTGCCCAGTTTCTGTAATAGTCATGCTGGCTTTGCAGGAGAACACTTGAAGCAAAACAAGATAAATCAACACATTTGTAAAAAGCAGTGGAGGGACAGACAGTGGGCATTTTGCTACAACCCATCAGTTAGAGGAGTTACAGTTTCACAGTTTATGACATCAGCCACATTGTCCTCACATGAACTTCAGCCTTGAACTGTTTTTTTCTCTGGGCTTGTATTAACATGCTCAAACACTTTCTAGTTCAGCCTGATCCTGTAAAATGCAGTGGTATTCTAGTGAGCTGCTACTGACTTAAGTACACTCAGGATGTTGTGCACTGTGTCTTTAAAGAGAAGGGGAAAAAGAAACTGAATAATTCATTTATGCTAAAAGAATTGTATGGAGGGCAAGCTCTACTATATGCTGTCCTGGCAAAAAATATCACAAGGTTATAAAATTTGTTGCACTGTAATTTTGAAGAAATGTTTTTTTTTTTTTCCCCTGGCATCCTTTCTGAAAGGGAACTGTGGGGTTTGTCAGGGAAATACCTTGCTCCTGTTGTTCCTGAGGAGAGTGAATATAAATTGATAGGGATTGGACAGAGCCCCAAACATTGTCCATTCTCATAACAGTGCATCACGGATTACAGTTTGACTCGGAGACAAATCAAGACCATTTCAGTCAACAAGGGCGTTTGTAACGTGGCTGGGGCTGTGGTGCTGCATAAGGATGCAGTGCTGTTCTGCTAAGTCATCCCAGCTGCAGGTGAGGAATCCCAGCACACAGATGCAGGATCATTTCTGCTCCTTCAGAGCTGGTGTGTGCAAATTGCTGCTGAACTGAGCCACTCCTTGAGCTCCTTCTGTGCAGAGGTTGAAATACAGTTGTCTAGGAGAACACCTTTAAAAACAGAGACATTCTCATGGAAATTTATAGGTTTGTATTTTGTTGCTTCTTAAGGTAAAAAAAAAGGGAAAAGATTTGTCTTTAGAATATTAGCCTAAGCTGATAACAGGCAAAAACTGCCTTGGGTGCTTAAATTTAGGATGTTAGCAGTCTGTTGAATTGAGCAGGATTAAAATTGGCGTGTTTGGTGAGTAATTGCAAAAATGATGAAGTTGTGTCTAAGTAAACTAATTTTCAGAGCTGGAGGTCTTTCTCTTTGATGTCTCAAACATAATTATATCTCTGAAAAAAGGTTGCTGGGTTTTTGTAAAGTGGCCTTACACAATATTTGCACTGCACAGGTCACCTTTGGTTCCCAGGATCTCTGTGGACTCATTTACAGGAAATGCAGAGTCACTGGAGCAGTGGACACTCTCCTAGAGCACTGCCCTGCAATCCTTACAGTGTAGATGAGATGTAGGTTTCTTCTTGGCCTTCTTGCAGACCCAGTCCACCCTCAATGCTCCCCATAGAGCACAGCCAGTGGGCTGGCAGCAGTCTCAGTCCCTGGGGCTGGGGCGCAGGCTGGGAGCCCCTGCACCACCCTTTGCTCTGGGGCTGCTGCTTAAACACGTGGGCAATTTTCTGCTCCCGCTGTCCACATGGGAAAAGATTGCAGCTGCATTTTGTGAAGAGCCTAATCCCATTAGTGTGCAAGGAGCATGGCCTGGAAATGTGCTGTGGATGTAAGCAAAGGAACGGGCTGAGGAGAGGCAGGTGCTGGAGCAGTCGGGCTGCGGGCACACACAGAAGCAAACTGACAGGCATCGAGGGCTCCTCGGGCTAAACAAACAGGCACCTGCTATGCTACTCAGAGTTTTCTGCCAATGGTACATTTGGATTTAGCTCTTTGTCTTTCTATTAAATTCTACTTTATGTTGGAATGCATGAAATAGAAGCCTCTCTGAGTCCTTCAGAGAGAGAAAGGAATACAGAGTTTGAATTAGAGCCTCTAGAGAAGCTGAAATATATTAAGCCACACAGATATGAAATAGAAGTGTAAGTTTTAGTTTTAAGTAAGTAGAAATATATCTTAAATGCCTTAAGAGGCTGTGTTAGCTAGTAAAAGGCCCTAAAGCCTAGTTTAAAGGTCAGNCTCTATGCTCCTTGTCTCCATTGCCCTTTATTAAACTTTTTAAATTTTCACAGGAGAGTGAACATGTTTTTCACTGTAGTGTTACCTTTCACAAAATTAGTTCCAGACATAACGAAAACAAAGCAGAACATTGCTTGCATTTCTAGATAGAGCAGCTAGAACCATTTGTGTAAATAGATAAAATTATATGTGTAGATTTTGTGTAAGAACTGACACTACTTTCACACATTAGAATCAAGCCAGGACAGGTTTAGGAAGAATGTTTTAGAATAGTGTTTTTAGCTGATTGGATGATTTATTAATAAAATCCCTCTATTGGATTGCAGAAAATAAGAAGAGGAAGGAAGAAGAAAAAGGTATGGGAGCTGCTGCTGCTGCTGCTCCTGCTTGGGACTTTGTGTCAGAGGGCTTGAAGCACAGAGTTTAACACTCTGAACTCCTTGCCTTCGAGACTGATGTATTCATGCAATAAACAACTTTACTACAACCAACAACTGCTCTTGTCTCTTTGGAGACCCAAGGCCCACGAAAAGCTCGACAACTTTACTCACATTTGTCCTAATTTTTATTTAGTGCTTTGTAATTAAACATTAAATGGAAACTGTAGATTGGAGTCTACTGTGGCAGGATGAGACAGGAATGAACTTTATACCTCAATTTCAATACAGATCAGACTGATGCATGAATTTAAAAAAAAACCCACATTATCTTAAATTATGAGGCTGAGGAGTAGAAGGAAGAGCTGCCTGTGCCTATTAGGGAGAGAGAGGGCAGGCATTCTATGTGACAGCTTGTGCTGCATCAGGAATCAACGTGGGGTCCCAGTTTGAGCTATTTGATTTAGATTGCACCTACCTAACAGATACCTGTAGGGTCTGGCTTTGCCCTTTCACTGTGGTGACATTTGGAGAGTTTGCCAATATGATAAGTTCCAATGAACTGAATTACACCATGGGCCCCTGCCCACTGTGTTTCCTCTTTTCCCCCACTGATTTACCAAGCTCTCTGACTTCAGTTCCTGCCTATAGTCTCATTTCTTCCTCAGTATTCTCAAGAAATGAACCAAGTATTGGGACATACCCTTGAAACTCACAGTTGTTTTTAGCTTGTCCTTTCTCTGGATTGTTAGCAAGGTATCTTTTATATTTCTCTCTCTGAAATTTGATCCTGAGATCCCAAAGATAGTGGAAACAGAAGTGAGATTTTAGATGACTTATTTTTAGATTTTTGTGTCAAAACAGCACTGAAATTGGGATAAAACAATAATCATATCTAAGGATTACTTCTTAAACAGGAATATGAGATAATCTTCAAGGAAAAAAAAAAAAGCTGACATTTATCTTATCAGGTAGCAGTTAATAATCATTCCACAAATATTCGGGGAAATTTGTGGGCCAGTGAACTCACTGAGATAAATAGGTTGTGTCAAATCCTTGGTGTCAGATAAAATGTGAACTTTTCCACAGCCCTTGTTAATTTTACTATATTGAACCAGTGCCTTCCTTACATTTTAATTTTCCATTCACTTTGTCTTTCTATTTAATGATCTATTTTACTGCTGCTGGCAGGAGTTTCTTTCTTCTTGCTGGGGAATCAGAAGTTATCTGATTTATTTTTCCTGTATATTGGAGGAGATACCGCCTCCAGTGTTTTACATAGTAATGTTTTCCCTCTCTATAAACTGATCATAGTAGTGAAAATTAATGCATATTCCTGTTAAGAGGATTTATTTCCGTGTCCCTTTATTAGTGCCTATGTATTATCCCGTCACCTAACCTATATTGTCACAAAGATCTGCTATTTTATTCCAATGAAAAAATTTAAATTTAGAAGACTTTTGAGATTTAAAGAACAACTAACTGATAAATGTTGTGCAATATTTACTACTCCCAAAAGTCTTCTTTACAGAGAGAATGGAAATCCAACACTGGAAATTTGAGAGGGGAAATATCTGAGTGTGTAGTTAAAGCAACAGTGTTCTATTTGATGCTGAAATACTAAACAGCCAAAACTTTTCCTCACAAAGGGAAATATACAGAGGACAGTGAGGGTCAACTAACTAGCATGGAGCAATGGAGAAGAGTGAGAGTGAAATTAAAGACTGAAAATGTTCAGAAGACAACAGCAGGAATGTATATGTAGAAGAAACAGTCAGACATCCTTGTTTGTGCAAATGATGCTGGAGTCATCTTCTGTGCCCTTCCCATGAGTCATGGCTACAGGCAGGTTTTATGGGGTTCCACTAGATCAGGAAATCCACAGAGGAATTGTGTCCTAATTTATGTGTTGAGTGACACCATGGTAGAGTGGTGTTCTGGCTGTGTTACCCCCTTCAGCATCTCTTCTATCACATCAGCTTCCCAAGAGCTGGGATTATTTAATATGATGTGCAAGGCATGGTTAGGGCAAGGAGGACAGCTATGAAGTTCCACATATCCACATCACTCTGAGAGCTCCAGATGTAGTCAGGAGGTGGTATGGCTCCAGATTCAGACCTGGGAATCAGAGGATATTCCTTGATAGAAAGTTAGTCCCTAAAAACATATTATTTTTAGCTGGTAAGAGATGCACCAGGAAGGGAAAAAGGTGAGCTGAAGTCTTGGCAAATCCTGAGTTGATTTCTTTTTCAACCATTTTCTGTTGGATCTCAGGCCACTTAAACCATGTGATAATTCATAGAGCTGTCCAGGTTGGAACAGCCCTTGAAAGAGCTCTAGCTTGAGTCTGGTCTGCTGCTCAAAGCAGATCAGTGAAGATTTCCGACGGTATTTCTCAGGACTTTGTTGTGTCAGGTCTTGAAAATTTCCAGGAACACAGGTTCTCCAGTGTCTCTAGAGAATTTGTTCCTGTGCTTAATTATCGTCCTAGTGATTTCTCCCCACCCTTATATTCAGCTGCAGCCTTCTTCAGGCACTGGAAGGCTGCTATTAGGTGCTCCCTAGACTCTCCTTCAGGTACGTAGGGCATGTGTGATCTGATCACACTGGATAAGTCTAGATTTGTCAGGAGGCACTTGCCTCAATCCTCTTCCACGGAGAAGACAGTTCTCCTTTTCTCCCTCTCTAAGCACAACAGCCCAGGAAATCTTGCTGGTAAAGAATGAGGCAAAGGAAGTGTTTGAAAAGCCACGGTGGTCAGGCAAACTCCCTGGTGACTGGAAAAAGGAGAACACTGCTCTTGATTTTTAAAAAGGGAGGAAAACAAGACCCAGGGAGCTACAGGCTGGTAAGCCTCATCTTTGTGCCTGGGAAGATCCTGGAGCAGATCCTCATGGAAGCAATGTTCAGGCACATACGAGAGAAGGAGGTGATCTGAGACAGCCAGCATGGCTTCGCTGAGGGCAAATCATGCCTGACCAATCTGGTGAATCTGGAATCTTTGGAGACAATGGTTGCAGGGTTTTAGGGCCCCTCACTCTGTGTCAGAGCACTAAATAAAGCTGGGTCATCCATACCTTTGGGGTTATCTGGAATCCTGAGCATGCTCTAGCCAAAAAAAAAGTTGGAAACAAGCAAGTTAAGGTTTTATTTTAACTTCTCTTTCTAATAAGAAACTCTTTATAGTCTATATGTATTCATGAGATGTGTTGTTTCTAGCTACTCAGTCTTTCCTACTTGTTAAGTCAGAAAATGCCCCAAACACTTGCTCAGATGATGCAGCATTTTTGCTCAGATAATGCAGGCTGTTGGGAACCAGGCACCAGTGGTTCCTACCACCACAACAAGAGATTATGGAAGATCCTGCATGCTATGCCAACAGTGAAGAAAGGTATCTAGAGTGTGGTACGTGAATCCCTTGTTCCCCTTTTACTGTGCACAGAGAGAACCTCTTCATGACTCTTATTTATGACTCTCCAAATGAGCTGATTGAAAGATCCATCAGAGGAGCAAATGTAAATTGCAACTGCAGGTGTCCCTCTTGAAGAGCACTGCAAGCCATGTAAATTCCTACAAGCAATTTCTGCAGTCAATATTTCCTCTAATTGTTGACTTCAGGTGAAAGTAATTCAGAGCAGTTCTGGTTCAGGAGGTGAGCTGGTGATGGTGGGACAAGTCTGTACAAGCAACACATGCTGAACCCCCTCTCTACACAGATATTCCTGTGTACTTTTTGAGTCTGTAAATTTGTCATAAGGAGGCAAGCGGTACCAATACTCTTGTGAATGTTTCTGCAAATGCTGCTGTGATTTATTAATGTATAGAAGACTTTTGTGAAATTTCTGGTCTTCAGCTGAGTTATTTGGAAATTCCTGCTTAGATTTAATATGCTTAATTATGAGCGCCTAGGGAAAACCTGGACTTCATTTAGCATTTTCTGAGCAACACCTATCAGTTAACACAGAAGCAGCACAATTGAAGTGCTTTAATCTTCTACTGCTCCGGTCTGCATGACATTGCCTGGCAGTCAGTGGCAATGATGTAAGTAAAGATGCCCTAATTTTTATGCTGGAGTATAAGCTTTTACCCACTTCATACATGCTGATTATTTACAACTTAGCTGTGTGAATTAAGAAGAGTCAAATCACGTGGGCCTTGTTTCATTCTCTGTTATGTTGATATAAAATGGGCATAAACATACCAAAATCAATGGTGGCTACTGCAATGTAAAACAGGTGTAATGATTACAGAAATAGGGAAATTTAAGCTGAAATTTTCTTCTCTTCTGGTTTAAGTAAAATAGATAATCAAGTGTGAATTCTGATTCAACAGAAACAAGAGACTTCATTAGCACAACTTCAAAATCCCTTTTTTTTCTGATCCATGTCCAGTTTAGTTAAATCATAACAATTAAATCCTTCAAAGATCAATAAAGACCTGTATCATTAATAAAATTATTTTGAAACATTTGCTAAATAATGAGTAAAACTGCCATATGTTATATTTTTGTGACTGAATATCAAATCAATATCAAACCTGTTGTGTTTAATCTGATTAAGCTCACCAGGACTGGGTCTCTCAGTATTAAAAACACTATCAGGAGGAGCAGTATAATCTTATCTTCTATGGAGTAGACAGTGGACAAGATGAAAGGTATATTCTGTTATTCAATTGACTGTATTTTTACTTTACAAGTATCAATCACTGATTATTTATGCCATTATCAGAAGGTCTTGCATTACAAAATGAAAAGTGTAAAACACTATATTTTCATGCACAAATGTGTAGAAGGCCAGAAGATAAGGGACTAATGTGTGTGTCTCAAACACTGATAGCTGGATGGCTGTGGAGCCAGCCAAGGATTGTTGGTAATAATAACATGCTGTGAGAAAGAACAGGATGTGGCTGGAGAAGGGGGCCATGAGAAGGTAGTGCAGCACTTTTGAGGGACAAATGTCCTCTTTCTGATTCCTGAGGATAAGCACAACTCAGTCCAGTGCAAGCACAGGAATAAGATCAAGAAGTGGGCATGGACTGGTGGGGGAGAACAAGACCACCCAAGACCCCCAAATCCTCTGACCCATTTCCAGAAAGGTCTGAAAGAATGGGCTGTACATAACAACTAATTTGTATAGAAAGCAAGAATCTGTCTTCAGGGTGGGGAAAATTATCTATAAAAAGGTACCCCCCAAGCCCAGACAGTTCTCCCAGGACCCTGGACATCCCAGACACTGGAGCCAGGACTAGTGATCTCGATCTCTCTTTTCCTCTTTAATTCATCTCTTTCTCTCTCTCTTCCCTTTCATCTTTCCCCTTTATACAAAACCCACTGCTGTGTACTTATGTAAGAGGCCAGGGGCCAACATAGCAATTTCCATGCAAAATCTGTAATTTACTAATAAAACTTTTTGAGTTTTTGCAGACCCTTTGACTTTTGTTGTTCCTGTCAACCATGAGCATTTATGGATCTTGGGTACTCCCTTCCTCTTAAGGGTGGGACATCACAAAATTGTTGGAAGGTTTTGCTAAAGCCATCAATGTAGTTAGGTTTTGAAAACATACTTTTCTTTAATGAAGATCGATTACATAGATTCCTTGGTAAATGCCTTTTTATACTTCACACAGATTTTTTTAATAGGTTATTATTCCTAGAACTGAGATTTTACATTTTAATATCTCCTATTGTAGCCAGATCAGAATTCCAGAGGGATTTGAGATGAGAAGAAATTCTACTCTGTAAGGTTTTTTATTGTGCTTTTACTATCTTACAGAGCCTTAGAGTTTGGGTTTTTTTTAAAAGTAACAATATTAATCCAGCATTCTGAATACATTTCCCATCTCTTTATCTTAATTGGAACAAAAGTCTTCAGATTATTTTCCACATGTAGTCAAACATTGCTGTATGGCTTTGAAAAGTCTCTTCAATTGAGGCAGAATTTCCAAGCATATGAGAAATTTTGATCAATAAGATGGTAATCAAAAAGAATATGTTTTGTACTTTTGTATCTGCCTACCCTCCTAAGATCTTAGAGCCCTTTGAACACTGAAGGAATGAAGCATAGAAAATATATTGAGTAGGTAACATTATTTTCATTTAATAAATTGGGAAGTCAAGGCATACAAATTTGTAACCGTTTTTTAAATGTCCTCTGGGGTTTTTTTAGTCAACAGCTTTGTCCAAGGCTCTGGATTCAGAACAGTTTATAGCCTTTAATTTTGTTTAGCCCTTGAATCTTCAAGTCCATGTAGTCATCTGGAAGAGTTATCATTTTTTGTGGAGCCTTTGTGTGTACCTCATTCTGTGACCCCCCCCACTTTGTGTTTCTCCCTGACCTGTGTCATAGCTCAGACAAGGCCCCCACTCAGGAGTTTGCTGCCCATTGCCATGGGCACTGCATTTTGCTGCTATTTTCTATTATTCTTTCAGGGTGTTTTTGCCATTCTTTTTGCTATCCTTATTCCTGTTCTTTATCCAGTTTAAGTTTAGGGGGTTACTTTTTGTTCTTCCTTATTCTCAAAGACAGATGTCCCAGACTTCATCCTCGTACAGAAGGAAGATGTGGGGTTTACAATTGACATGGTTTGTGTGAGGCTGTGCTGAAAGAGGGAGGTCAGGTTTTGCTGCAGTAGTGCTCGAAGGGAGTGCTTGTTAGCAGCATTGTTCAAGCATTGTTCAGCATTGTTCAAGATTTAGGATACTTGATACTTAGCCATAACAGGTCTATGGCTAAGAACTTTTTTAAAATTATCTCACTTAAAATAATCTAGATAAAACTTTGATCATGAGTTCGTCATGGTGCCACAGGTAGTTTGACCTTCATGTAAGGCCTGTCATGGTAGAGGGAACCTTGGACTCAGGCTCGGTGCTCCCATCCCAGGTCAAGAACAGTGCTCTAGGTGAAGTCCATCCAATGGAATCAGGAAACATATTTCTTCCTGCCACCAGCACCCTGTCCTCATGCCATGGTCCTTGGCTACCTAGAAGCCTAACAGTGGTGACTATTTTGCGTTGCATAGTTTCTTCAACCCTAAGAGAAGGGAGAAGGGGCATGAGTGCAACACACTGTGAATGTAAACCTTTTCCAAAGCTGTCCCAGCCACTGTTCCTGCTGTAGAGCAATTACAGGCAGTGGAGTGGGCTAGATTTGTTAAAGAGATGTTTCCCTTGTTTGACATCAGCTGGAGAAGACTCCTGCACAGAAACCAGCTACACCACACGAGTTATTCTGGTTAAGACCATGCTGCAATAATTGTGTTGATTGTGTACATTGTGATTGCAGTTCTGCAGAAAAGAGCTTGCCCTGAACAGCATCTGTTTTCATTTCCTGTCCCTGGTGTGCTTGGCATCATGTGTTATTGCCACTGCATTTATTTCCTGTACATGGGAAAAAACAGTACAGCACTGTCTTCCACATGCCCTCCTTATTACTTTTCCAGAACTTTCTGGGATATAGTGTTCCTTCTCTATCTTCCACTAGCCTTGCCAGGCCACACTGGCATTCTCAAGAGTCCAAGCAATCATCAGCAGAACCTTTCTAATGGTATGCTGAAAGAAGGGAGAAAGGCTAGAAGCAATAGGTAAAACAAAGCAAGATAGGAGCCTCTTAATTCTACACATGAATGAGTTACAGCATGCACAGACTATTGTAAGTCAGCATGAGAACAGTGTATGCTGGAGATAACTTCCACTAAAAGCCATTAGAACTTACTCTTCCCATCCCTACCTAAGCACAGAATCCATGCTGTGTCACCAGGCCCACTGGGAATGGGAAACAAACTGCAACAGCAATGAGAACGCCATGGAATTTTTATAATTATAGAATAATTCAGGTTGGAAGGGACCTCAGGAGGCCTCAGAGTCATCTGTGGGATCAGATTGTTTCCCTCAGGGCTGTATCCAGTTGGGTCTTGAAATCCTCAGATGATGGAGGCTCCACAACTTCTCTGGACACTCTGTTCTAATGCTTGATTGTTGGGAATTTCTTCACGGTGAAGAAACTTTTATCAATGTCCAGACTGGTACACCTTTTTAAATTTCAATTTGAACCCCTTATTTTTTGCTCTTCTGCCATGGATCATTTAGACCCTTCTCTTCTCCAGGGTATAGAATCTCAGCCTCTCTAAATGGACCATGTGCAGCAGCTCCTTAATCTTCCTGAACCTACTCCTCATTAGACAATAAGTAAAATCTGCACCAGATCTTTTTCAGCACCTGCCTTGTAACAGGAGTACAATCAATCTGGACTCCTCATACTCCTCAGGTACTAAACAGAGAAGTATTTACATAAGGTTGGACACTCAATCTCTTAAAGATTTGTTGGGGATGATGGAGATAAGGGCTCCATCTGCACTAGTGTTAAGTGTCCTTTTATAGCAGGATATTTCTTGCATGCAGCCATGAAAATGCTTTGTTTCCTCCATGAATGCAGAGGTTCAGATCCCTTGAAGCTGTGGTATGACAGCCTTGTCAGCTAGCAGTCCACAGCTCACAGCTTCTTAACTCACTCCAGAAGAATGCAGTCTCAGGCTAATTAAACAGACAGCTGCAGCCCTTCACAAGTTGCACTAAGACACTGCCCTTTGCTGCTTCCAAGGCTTCCCAGAAGAATATAGTAACTCACATGGACATTAGCCTAGTCTGTAGGCATACAGTGAAATTAAACAACCCTTCAGTTTTCAGGTTTTGCATAAATAATGGTGCGCAATGAAAATGTGATTGGGGTCTTTAAAGCCAAAAGAAAGTTTAAGGAAAATAAGAAAAAAAGGGAGTGCACAGGGAATGAAGAAGACAGTCTCTATTTAAAATTATCTTGTGCCATTTTATCTATCAACATTTGCACAGGAATGCTGAATCAGATTAGATTTTATACAACTATTCCCAAAATAGTTGGATATATTCCAGGTATTTATTATGTGCTGAAACTCCTGCCAGCCAAGAATGTGTTGTCAGATGTCCTCAAGGAATCTCCACTACCCTGGCTTTGGGACACGCTGTGCAGCAAAACTTAGCTGTTAAATGTCTGAATGCTACTTTCATCTGGTGTTTGAGAGGGACAGTTAAAAGCTGAGCATCTTTAAAGGAATTTGAGAAAACTGACATTCATCACTTGGCAGACTGTATCTCAATTTAATGTGTCTGACAGACAAAAGGTACACATGGTGTGATAGTAGTTACCCTGGGGTAAACATCAGTAATCTGTGAGTCCCTCTGAGAAATCTTTGTGGTGTGATTGTAGAAGTTTGTAACTATCTGGAGTAGTGTGATCCATATACTACACGTATAAAACATATTTTAAATACTGATTTTTTAAAATAAACATATATTGATTCACCTATCTGTACCTGAAATATATTACACATAGGAATTCAGTGGAGCTGCTATTGCCATAATAGTAAAAAAGAGTGCAGCATGTGGCAGGTTAACTGACCTCTGTATTTTATTTCTGCCTGATGAGGGGGCACAACTTGTGCTAATGATGACATTTTCACAGTCTGCAGCATCTAATATTACAGTAAAATGTATCTATGACTCAAACCCTCTGGCACAGTACGTAACTTCAGTTTTACAGGAAACATTTGCCAATGTTTCACTTTCACATTGATATTTATTCTTTTATCCAGGGATGTATCACTCAGACATTCTGTGTGTGTGATTAAGGGGACCTTTGGCCATCACATCTGCTGACAGCAGAACTGACTGCCTTAGCAATTGTGTAATAGTACAATTTTATTTCCACTTTTGATTTACTCAAAGTAGGATTAGGGATCAGCATTAAAACTAAGTGCCTGGCTACAGCAAACAGTATTCCCTGAGAAGCTGCCATGGTTTTCTTCATTTAAAAGCATATTCTGAAAAAATGTTTAGATTTCACAGTGCACTTATTCTGGACAGCAATATCTGAAGGCATTTGAGGGCTTTATAACTGCTACCAGGGTTGACATAATTCTTTATAAATTTAGATAAATACAAAAAAAGTTGTCAGAAATTATTTAGATCAATGAAGTGATTTAATTATAGCTATCATTGTACCTTCATATACAACTGCATTGGTGTGAAAAACAATCAGGTGTGAGAACTCCCAAGTCAGCCACCAGAAGGAAGAAGGATGGAATACACTCAAATGTCCCAGCTTTGCAGGCTGCCCCTACTCACTTAAACCTCTCTTAATCCTTACCCAAAATGGACACAGCTGGAGCAGGCCTCAACAGCTCTTACATGATACAAGGAGACTTTTCCCAGCTCAGAGTGTAACTACACAGAGAAGTTGCTTGAGACACTTTATGTAAGCTTCAGTGGTCCCAGATTTCTGTTTAAAGAGAGTGGCAGCTATATCAGTCTGACTGTGGGCAGGGCTTTGATATCCATTCTGCAATTTTGGCAGATCCCTGTTACACACACACACACACACACACACGGCAACACCAGCACTGAAACTCATCCTAAAGTAAGGATGCTCCTCCACAGGCATCAAGCTGGCAGGTTTCCTCCTTTGCAATGCTCTCTGAGAGGTGGACAGACACACAGCCTCTTTTCAGATCCCCTTCATTTGTCAGCATAAACAAGAAAATGATCTCATTGATAATATTTGCCTCTACTTTCGAAGATGGTTACTACAGTTTCTAATTGAAGTGAGCCTGCTGCTGCTAGGCAGTTAACCCTCATGTCCCTGCTTTTGGGGATATACTGGGCTGCTGAGCCGTGCATCTTTCAGATGCAGCTATAGAGGTGTTTTAGTAACCTTTTCTCATGCAGGCCAATGTTGCAGAGATGCTCAATGAGAAAATGTTTGTTTAAAGTAAAACTTGCTGTCCTGTGCCAACAGGAGTCCCCCACTGCAGTGGCTGTACAAGTGCTTGGCTGCAAGTCATGCCACTGTCCTGGTGACCATCCATCCTTGTCACTGTATTGCTGCGCTGGGCAGGTGTCACCAGGCTTCATGTGTCACCAGTTTGCAGTGTTGGCCTCTCTGGGGTGAACCCATGCCTTGCTGCCCGCCAAAAATTATTCCAGCCTGCCCTGAAGTAAGTGGAAAGCATACGGTGAGCAAACACACCCGTGAGTGAGCTGTGCCAGAGCAGGGACATGGGGGGAGAGCAGCAAAGGCCATGGCGTGCGGTGTGGTGGAAGCCTTTGCTCAGGGTGTCAGGAATCACAAAGGGCAGCGCAGCAGAAACAGCTACGTGGGCAGCAGAAATGTCACATGCTCTGCTTCCACCTTCTCACACCACCCATCCCATTGCAGGGAGTTTTGATGGAACGATTGTGACTGCAGAAAAAATAAAGAAGGTGAAACTGGGAAGGAGGAAGGGTGGAGTTTCATATTAAGTGTCTAGCTGTTTGTCCTCCTTTTTCTCTTAATATCCAAATCAGGTATCAGAAGCTTGTCTGGTCTGGGAATAAATTAAGTAAAATATCCCAATTCTGGACTGTTTTGTCTGTGACAACTACATACAAAACAGGTTTAAATATCTTAACTGTGTACAAAACACTGTCCTATGTGAGTATTTTTTGCATCTGCAGGAACAGTTTGTACTGACTACTTGCAAATGTCATATCTATGTACAACTTGATCCCTTCTGCAACAACTAAAGTAGCAGAATCACATGAGAATGCCACGGACAATGCAACCACAATGTTAATCATCACAGTCACATTTAGATATACAAAGGAGATGAGCTGCAGCAGGAGCTACCTGGGGGAATATGCCAAACTGTCAAAAATTCCCATCTGGAGAAGTCCTGAGTGTCAATTACTTAATTATGGATGTGTTGAGGAGTTCAGACCTGTTTTCAAGGCAATCTCTTGTCTCAAACCAGCTTTGCTATCTCATTTGTGCTGATGACAAGCTGGGATGTTCCTGGACCACCTAGGGAATTCATTAATTCAGTGCACAGGGTGTGCAGAGGGGCAGAGCCCTGATACCCACCTTTGCCACACTTATAGCTATGGGACAGAGTTGAGTTTCACACTTAAAACTTACTCTGACAGCTCCTGCCACTTCAAGATGTTGTCCTGGTTGTAGGATTTGGAAATCTCTGTTCTTGAATGACTAATTGAAATAATTTTTTCAAATTGAGCACACTTCCAATTCATTCTGGATCATACAACATCCCCTGAAAAACTGTAATATTTTCCAAAGTAATAAATCAGTGTTAGCTGTTATGCTTTTATTTATCCAAACCTATGAATCAGTTCTACTATTTTAGGGGAATCACTAGCCTCTGTCACATTTGTAGCAAGACAGCCTTGTAATGAGTTGTAATTAGGCGTAAATTATTATGGCAACCGTTACATTAACTTTAGGCTTTTCTTCATCTAAGTATTAGTAGATTTCACTGTTTGTATGTTTTTATGCACTGGAGCAAAATCAGCCAAAGCTGAAAGGGAAAGCAAAGTGGCCTTACAAAGCCTCTGGATATCACAATCTGTTAATTTCTTTTGCAAAGGTAAATGGGTATTGTCTCGTGGCTCTGTTTCTTCTGCTCTCCATGTTCCTAGAGACACTTTGTCTTTCCAAAGTGCTGTTCTGCCCCATCCCCAAGAATTGTGCAGGCCTGCCCCACACCTGCCACATGGGACACTGAGCTGCTGAGGTCCTCCAAACTCT
This sequence comes from Ploceus nigricollis, assembly GCA_013399945.1. Classification (NCBI taxonomy): domain Eukaryota; kingdom Metazoa; phylum Chordata; class Aves; order Passeriformes; family Ploceidae; genus Ploceus; species Ploceus nigricollis. The sequence continues at coordinate 473,611 of VXBC01000604.1, read as the reverse complement.
GCTAGACCATAGTGTTCAGAATAAGTAGTTTTAATACAGACCTTGAGAAAGACAGTGGATTTGCCAATAGTTGCCTCAGGGAAATGTTTCTGTTACCACACTACCTTGTGCAATCTCCCTTTCCCGTGATAAGGAGGAAAAGACTGCCCAAGGGATGCATCTCCATGACGGTGTCCACAGCAAGTTTAGCCTATGTTTTACCAAATAAACAGCTCTCAAATTGATGCAGGAGGGCTGAATTGGATGATAATGTGACAGACAGGGCATGTTTTAAGACAGAAAAGAGAAGTACAGCCACTCCCAGCAACCCCAACAGCAGAGCTGCAGCAGCTCAGAGGTGCCTTGAAGGAGTGTCCTGCTAGCCAGTGGGTCAGCAGCTGCTGCAATACCACATCTGGTCTCCTCAAGTTAGGGAGGGAGAAAGAGGAAATCATATTACTGAGAAAAGGGGTGTGAAACAGTAAGTATTTGGTAATAGCCTGAGGTCAGGGCATCAGTGGGGTTTTCACTTCTGGTTTGGGTTTCTAGGAACGAAGAACCGTAACACCCTCTGTGTGTGAGTGAATAGTGCCCAGCTGAGAGTGGCTTCACTCCCAGCTGAACTCCTATGAAATACTTATGGATAAATGATATCCAGTTTAATAGATGGCTGGGAGAATGGAGTACAGCACTGTTTAATTTCAACCAGCAATAACCCTGAGCAAATCAGTACCATCTGCTCTCAGCTCAGAGCTTTCCTGATCAGCATAAAATAAAATAAATGCTAAAGTTTCAGAAAATAACAGCTACCCCCAGAATTGTCAGGCTAGCACCATATGTCAGTCTTCCCTTCTAGCAATGACCCCAGAGCTGTGCCCACCATTACTCAGAAGTGACAAGGTCTGGATCTCAGGCCTGAAATGTTCTCACCCACAGCTTTGGTGTTCCAGCAAAAACAGAACAAGAATTTTGTCATGCTATTAAATTATATTTGGCCTTGCTAACCTCCGGTGACAAATGGCTCCATCTGAATATAATGCTGCCAGCCTCTTTGCATCTATATGAAAAATAGTAAAACATGTCTTAAGGACCTGTCAGGGAAAGAGCTACAGCATTTTTATGCAGGATAACTCCCTGAGGGAGCAGGATGAAAGGGAACCACCTCAAAGCATACAGCAGGAAAAAGCATTAGAGACAGTCCAGTGGAAGATGGGTCCCAGAAGGGCTCGGGGACCCACAGCAAACAAAGAGACTTTGTTTCTGTCACACAGCCATGCCTGCTGAGGGGTGACAAGCCTGTGGAACTGAATCAGGAGCAGGAACAATGAAATGGCATGGAAGAAACCAATTTCTTATTTTTCAAATAGCAACACCCTGTCCCTGACAAGTAAACAGGAGCTGGAGCCAGCCCATGCTGCAGTGACACAGAAGCTGTGGTGGCAGTGCTGTGTTGAGACGTGGGCTTGTGGTCAGTGGGAATGGGCAGCATGGGGCTCAGCATGGGCTGACCTGCCCTGACAGGAGGCAGGATCATGGAAGCAGCTGGGCACCACATGAACTCAGTGGTATTTTGTGGCTGCTGGTTAGACTGATCATGAGCTGTGTCCTCTCCTGGAGCCCTGGGAAATCATAGTCAGCGTTAAGAGTCCATAAGGGTTACACACAAGTTTTCGGGTCTTGAGTTACAAATATAGGAATAAATTAAATACAGTTTTAATTCATCAAGCTAGAGACACTTCATACTTTTACTTTACATCAACTCATGGTTTCTCAACACCCTGTTGAGGTTTGTGCTCCACCTGCTCACTTAGGTAGTTTGAACATAAAATGGGGTGTCTCTTCTTAATGCATGTCCTTGCACAAAAGCAAGCTCAAGGCTTGTTCCCTGACTCTCCCAGAATCTGTCTGCAGGCTGACACTGCTCCTGCCACCAGCTAGGAAGCAGAGGGATGTGAGCTGCCATCTCCACATGTGCTTCTGGCTGGCTAGAGCCTGCCCTGGCTGCGTGGACCACGTGCCCACAGATCTCCCAGTCAGCACAGCCTTTCCCACATTGTCATTCCTGATGTCCTTCACCAAGCCAAGATGAAATGGTGAGGATGATGCATGTTCCATCTGGGAAGGGAAGAGGAATCTGGACTGTAAAAGAGTGTTCTTTAATGTGCAACCCTGCTCAGACACGGTGAGCTGTGTTCAAAGAGGGTATGACATGCTTGTTATTGCAGAATAAATATAACGCAAAGAGGGATTTTCCCACTAGTAGTCCAGTTTTAGATTTTTTTCCTGCACTGTAGGCAGACAACTTTTAAGTGAGAATGAATATTTGTCTCCATGTGATATGGGAAAAAAGTTGATTTAATCTTAATATAATCCCAGTTCCTTGTCAGGGATCAGTTTCAAGCACAGGCACTGGGTTTAGTTGCGTGGAGTTTCTGAGTGCCTCCTGATATTCAATAAATATCCCCATACTGAGCTCAGCACATCAGCAGGGATCCAGTTGGGTTTTACTTCATGTTCCAAGAGATACCCTTTCAAAGTACATCTTCTCAAAGATGAACTTCTCATTCAGCATTCTACTGTTTGATTCTATAGATCACATTCAGTGATCTGAACCCTAAAGTTACATATAATCTTGACATGTCTGACACTCAGAATCTATTACAATCTGCCAGAGTCTGCAGATTGGAGACTGGGATTGTGTGATAGATGGGAAAAGGTGCAGAGGCAGAGGTGGCAGAAAGAGGAGCAGCAGCAGTGGTTTGACAGATCATGTGAGGAAAATCACTGCCTTGCAGCTATGCAGGATTCTCTTCTATGGGAATGAAGGTGCTTATCCCAAAGAAATCCTGAATGTAAAACCTGGGTAAACTCAACCTTGTTGAGTTTTTGGGAGAGCATTTAGACTACCTTGACTCAATCCTGCAATAAAGTTGCAAAGAATAAAATCATACCATATCCACTGCACTTTACTGAATATACACTTGTGTGTTTCTTGTTTCTGAGAGTTTGTAGGCAATACTGAACACTTTCCTGATGCTGAGGCTACATTTATGCTAGTAGGAAAACCCCTGTTGTCTGGCCTGGAGCCCTCCTGGCATGGTTCAGCTTGTCCATACAGCCAAACTCTCCAGTTGCCGAATCAGAGGCTGCATCCAATCATCCTGCAAGGACCCAGGCTCCTGCCAGCCCGTGCTTTGGCTGGGCACATTACAGCCTGCCCAGACCTCACCCATGCAGGGATCTTCCTGATGATTTAGTTGCTGATCATGAGCTGGTGCTCAGGCCTCAGTTCTGGCTCCATTTTGCTCTAGGCTTTAGACTAAAGCCCCAGGTTCTGCAAAGAAGCAGCATGGAGAAGGTTGTTCTGGTTTGAAAGGAGGTGGTGAGTGGTGGGGTGCCGTGGGGTGGGATGCCCCCTCTGTGCCCTGCTGTGCTGGCTGCAGCACAGCTCCTGCTGCCCAGCTGGCCCCTGACAGTCAGGGGAAAGCTGGCTTTGGAGCACCATCACTGCCCCTAAACCACAGCAGGGATGGCAGAGGTTTCCTGGCATAAATGTGTGCACAGGGAAAATTATTTATGTTAGGAATGGTTTTCCAGGGAGGAAGGGGAAGGATGTGCTGGAGCTGAGTGCTTTCTCAATAAAGGCAGAATTGCCCTGAACTGGACTTCTGGATTTTTACAGGAATTTAGGGAATCATAAGAAACATGTGGGCATGATGGTGGCAGTATCCCAGCTGAAGTGACTGCACAGACATGCTCCTTCAGCTGGGGCAGAGCAGGCACCAAGGGAGCAGCCACAGACTCCAGTGGCTGGGAGGGAGGAAGGAGAAAGAGAAAGCCCATGCAAGGGACTAGATTGTGCAAGGTATTGAAGGTGTCTGTAAAGGAGTCTGGAGCAGGACAGGATGGTATGAGGCAGTGTTAGGTTTCAGGAAAGGCAAAAGAGAAAGGTAGATCAAAGGTAATTACTATTTCATCCCCCAACAAAGCTGTATGATGCTTCCGCTCCTTGTCTCTGAGTCAAGCCCTACTTCTCCCTTCCCTGTCCTGCCCCACTGTTGTCTCCCATTTTTGACTCTTCCTCATCTTCCTCCTCCCCTCACCCAGTCCCTATGCACTCTCTCTGTATGTGTTGAGCATTTACTGAATGTGCCAGGCAGTGGCAGCCTGGGGATACATTGGCAAGAGTGGGGTCTGTAGCCTCCACTAGAACCCACCCAAGCCTTATTTCACTGTAGGGCTAATCGTGGTCAGTGTGTGTGCCATGGCATGACAACAGTGCCCTGGAGGAGGACACACAGAATTGGAAGGTCACTGTGCCTGTGCAATGGCCCCCAGCTGGGATTTCCCAGAGTGCCTTCAAGTTTGCAGAGACAAGTGTTTGGCAACTTGTCTGAGCGTGAAAAGGAGGAGGCAGGAGTCAGTTGCAAGGTCTTGACACTCTGGATGTCCTGTGGTGTCATTTGTGAGAGAAGTGGTGGGAATCCATGGTATAACCATGTGCTTCAGACCTCCACTGGGTTTGAGCAAAGCAGATTTTTTGAAATGACATAAGCTAAAGAGCAATGTCAAAACAAATGGGAAGTGTTGAGCATTTTGCAAAGCACTTCCACCAGTGTCATCACCCTTGCTGAGTTCCTTTAGCAGCCACACGCACCCAGTCCTTGCTCTCCCAGCTTCTCAGAAAGACCTTACTGATTTTAGAGGTATGTGGACAGAAGCCCGCCAAGAGCGTCTTTTTGCCTCATTTTGCAAACCCAGCTTTCAAAATTAGTGGTAACCACCTTTTAGAGTGTGCAGGAGCTGTGATTAGCACTCCAGCCAGGCAGAGGCTGAGGTGAGGGAAGGAAAGCCTTGGGGCCAAGGGGGCCCATGAATGAACATATCTCCCAAAATGCATCAAGTTTTGTTTTATCACAGCAAGATTGTGAATTGACATACTTCCCCTCCCAGTACAGAGATGTCTCAAAGGCACGCAGAGGGTTTGTGGCAGAAAGTGTTTCTGCTTGGCCATCTGGGCTCCAGTGCCTGAGAGGGGATTTGGCTAACCCTGAGCATGATGCCATCTGCCAGGGCCATCCATTTCTCCTTTGCTATCTGTGTAATACTCCTTTTATGTACCCACAGCAAATGGCACACCACCTGCGTGTTTTATCTTTTAAAAAGAACCCCCAACTTGTCTGGCTCTGAAATGCAGGATTAGTTGAGAAAAGTTTTCTTCTGGGCACAGTGTTATTTTTTCAATGACCAAAGCTGAAGTCATACACAGACCCACACCTGTATTTAAATTATGCTGAGGGCATGGATAGCTCATGCAAGAGCACACGTGACTGACTGTGCATTTTTTTATAAGCTCAATGTTTGCTTTACTGCAGTGCCAAAAACCCACAGTCGAGTTTAGGATGCAATTGTGCTAGGTGCTGTATGGATGTGATGAGGGAAAGCCATTTTACATTGAAATACAGCTTGAAATCCAAGGACTGTCTGTAGCTAGGAGTGCCAGTGATTATTTCCACTTGGTTCAAATGATTTTGCCTCTCTTTTGAGCACAGCTCTCTTTATATTACAGTGCCAGTCTCATCTCAGATTTTCCAGGCTCCAGAGGGAGACGAAGTGTGTTATTTGTCATGCTGAAGGGAACATGAACTGCATTTCAGCCAAAAGGGCTATTCAAGGGAAATGACACCACCAAGACACTCTTTGCTGCAGAACAAGCAAACTCACATTGCTACTTGAAATTAAGAGTGAAGCATCTCAAATCACCCAGATTCCTAAGATGGGAGAAACAGCCAAGTCCTGGTTTCTTGCACACTTTTTGCCTGGATCTGTGAGTGAGGACTGTTTTTTAGAGTGTTTCCTCTAGAGCTAGACAGTTTTGTTTGAAAAAAATTATCAGTGCCTCCAGACATAAATCTTACATTCATCACAGCTATTTACTGATTCACTTGCTGTGATCGATGGGATAGCAAATGATGAATGTTTAATGGAGAGCACTCCACAACTGGTCAAGGTGACTGCAAAATATTTAATGTTCTATTGTAATCAAAGTGTTTGGGAACATCCCTTCTTTTGCCCTTGTATTTGTTTTTTCTCCCATCCCTTGTGGTGTATGTCGTGGGAGTCTCTGTCTGGGCCTTGACCATGGCTTTGGCAGCTCTGGTTGTGGTACAGCTTTTCCAGTTATGGGCTTGAATGCCAATAGAATACATATAAATTTGGGACTTTTTTTGAAGAGAAGGAGAGAAAATAATGATAGCTGCAATTATAATTCAGTGTTCCTAGTAACTGGTGCAAAACCATTTTATTCTGTGTCTCTTTAAATGGTAGCAATTGTACCTGTACACATGGACTATTTGTGTTTATCAAAATGACCTTATCAGAAGAGCAGCTTAAGCAAACTTCAGCCATGTGAGCAGAACCATCAGAGTCATGATGAGGCTGTCTTTGGGGAAATACTTCAACCATTCAGAGAAGTCTGCCAAGGAAATTTCACAGCTCTGGAATTGTTTGCCAGCTCCTCATCTGCCTACTCATGTTATTTGTCTTTCTCTCCACAGTCCATTGCCCCGTACTACCACTTTGTGTCCCTGCCTGCCCAGTGCTTTCCAGAAGTCAGACAACTTCACGGTGAGGGAAGACTCTGTGCCTGCAAGGGAATGGCACCACTGAGCAAGCCCCAGTGAGTAGTTAGGATATTGTGCAGTCAAGGAGCTGAACTGCCTCTGCCTGCTGAGATGTTATGATATGACATAATTCCCCTTGCCTTTCTGCTTACTTATTAAGCTGTGTTGTGAATCCTGTGGTTTAGACCAGACACCATATTTTCTAGAGACAGTTGACTCAGCAGTAACAAGAAGGTTGGCAAGCTACCAGGAGAAGTTGAACAAAAAGGTGATTTTCATTCTCCAAGGGCTGCTGAGCCCACTGCTGATAAGGCGCCAAGCACTTCCTAGCTCATAGATCTGAACTCCAAATTCACAGGCCTCCTGAGGAATTTAGGAGCCACTGTTAAGCCTATTAAATCCCCCTGATGTTTCTAACAACAGCTTAGATTTTATCACTAATAAAAGAAAACTCACAGTTCCTCTGGATTTAGTCCATCTTATCTCAACAGCTGAAAGAGAGCTTGGCTAAAAGGATAAAGACTTTTTTTTTCATTCTATCAATGTATTAAGCTATTCTCCTTGCTTCAGTCCAAAATCAGAGAGTGCTCTGAGGTACTCCAGAGTGCCTGTTCTGGAGTGATCCAGAGAGTTACTGCTGTGGCACTGTGGAACTCCTGTCCTGGAGCAGGGCAGCAGAACTTGTGCAATGAGGTGCTGGGCCACCCTCTGGGTGTGTTCCTGTGAGTAGTGCCACTGCCTCAGGTTGACTGATGAGGCTCCTCTTCAACTGCCTGTTCCCTAGCTGGCAGCTGAGGGATAGAGCAGGCACCTACAGGAGATGCCATAGGAACACAGAGTCACAGTGTGGGTGAGGTTTGAAGGTAACTCTGGGATAAGCTGGTCCAGCCCTGCTCAGCGTGGGGTCCAGCAGGCTGCCTAGTGCTGTGTCCTTCACCCCTCCAAAGATTTCCAGCAATAGAAGCCCACACACGCTCTCTGGACAACCTGCACTGTTGTCTGTGTACCTTCAGAGTAAAAAACTGTTGGGTTTTTTTTATGTTTAAGTGTAATTTCCCGCATTTCAGTTTGTGTCCATTTACTTTTCCCCTGTGACAGGCCACTACAGAGATGAGTCTGTCTCTGGTATTTCTTTATACACACTGATAAGATCTCACTGAGCCTTCTCTTCCTCTGCTGCAAACTCACAGCTCTTTTAGATTCTCCTCATGTGTCAGGTCCTCCAGTTCCTTAATCTTTTTTGTGGCCCTTTGCTAGGCTGACTCCAGTATGTCCATGCCTGTTTTGTACGGGCAAGCACAGAGTGAGACACAAGACACCAGTGCTGAGCAGAGAGGAAGGATCACCTCCCTAAATCTGTTGCTGATGCTCTGCCTAATGCAGTCCAGGAGGCTGGTGGCCTCCTTTGCTGCAAAGACACATCCATGGCCAGGATTCCACCAGGATCCCCAAGTCCTTTTCTGTAAAGATACATTCCAGACAGTTGACCCCCAGCCTGCTCTGCTGCCTAAAGATATTCCTGCTGTGCTGATGGACTTGGTGTCTCATGAAGTTCCTGTCCACCTATTTCTCCAGCCTGTGCAGGTCCCTCTGAATGTCAGCAAAATGTCCTGGAGCATCATCCACTTTTCCCAGACTGCTGACAGTGCACTCTCTCCCATTGTCCAGGGCATTAATGAAGATATTTGACAGTATTGACTTCTGGGGTGATGAACTAATGAATAGCCTGTGTTGGACTTTGTGCTGCTGATCCAACCTCACTGTGATTTATCTGTCCATACTTCACTGGTTTGTCTAGAAGAGTTTTGGGAGACAGCATTTAAAACCTTGGTAGCATCAAGACAAACAATATCCACTTTGCCTTCTTCTTTATTGATGAGATTTGCCTTCAAGAACCACAGGCACCAGAGACCTGTGGCAAATACTCTTCGTGATCTGGTCTGTAGCAGACACCAATCACAGCATTGCTCACATTGGTCAGCCCTCTCTCAGCTGGCTCATTGTACACCCCAGGCACAGCTCTATTCAGTGTCCCTGCTCTTGCCCATGAAGGGCAAACCCCCTCCCTGCTTTTCCAGCCTGTCTTTCCTGTAAAGCCAATACGCATCCATGGCAGCCCTTCAGGTGGTGAGCTGTCATACCATGTCTCACAAATCCTCCTGTGTTATTCCTCCTGTGTGCTCCCCATGCTGCATGTGTCAGTGTACAGACACCTCAGAGAGGCAGTCAGTCCTGCTGGTTTCCCAGAAAAGGTGGGCAGTAAATTCCCATAATGCTGCCCTCTCAGTGCTCCCTCATTTCTCTGCAGCCACTTGTATTACACACTGTATTCGCTGCAGGTTACATGCTGCTGATTGTGAGGTGAGGTCTAGGCCTCTTTAAAGACAGCTCAGATTTCCTTAGGCTGGAGATTCAATTTCAAATTCCCTGGCCCCTTAGTCACAGAGACTGGAGTGGAAGGAAGCTGTGGCATAACCCAGGGGTCTCATCCCAGTGCCATCTTCTGCTGGGGACTGCTCTGCCTGCAGACCACGTTTGCAAAGAGTGTCTGGAGTTATTTCTGACTATGTGTGGCTTCACTGTAATAAACTTCTGTAATGTGGTCATATCTGATTGATGCTCTTGGCTTGCCTACCTCATTCTTGGAAGAAATTTTGGCAGACTGGTATAAGGGTACCTGAAACTGTCTGAAGTTTTGTGACGTGTACAGAATGAGGGATGGTCCCACTGGAAACCAAGTCTACTTTTTGGTAGATAGAAGATGGAGGAGTTGGATTGTTTCATTGCTCTGCCTTTGGCTTCCTGCTCATGACATTCCTTTACAAGATCAGTGGAGGATAGCAGCAACTTCCTGGGCCTCCACATATGTTATGGAAAAGTATTTATTGAAACAACAATGAAGAGCAATGTGGGATAAGAGTCTGAGAGGAAAAGAACCTGTTATGGGTTGTTAAAGTGCAGCAAATAGAACCTCAAGCAGCTGAGAAGGGATGAGTTTCAACAACAACAGGAAACCTGCCTCGAGGTCAGTTTGAGTCAGAAAAAAAACGTGCTCCCTAGCAAGATGGGATGAAGGATAAAAAAGAGCTGTATTGTTCCCATTGTAAAATAATTGGTGAAATGTGTTTTAGAATAACTTTATAGCTGACAAGACATGGAACAGAAATTCGAGGGTTGGCATGTGAGATAATTCTTCCTTCAGGAGAACTTGTAAAAGCTTCAGAGAAAATTGTATGAAATGTAACTCATGGGATTCTCTGAAAAAAAAGGTTGCTTTTGCATAAGAGGGTTCAGCTTTTATAATTTTATTTTCCCATGCTTTGAAGACTCTAACCAGTGCTCATTGCAGACAGGTCACTGAAGAGACATGTGGGAGCACAACAATGGGCTCCACAACCTGCAGCTGTCATAATGGTTTTTTCCTGATGATGTTTCTGTTCAGTTTTTGCTCCCGTGGCTTCCCAAGTCAGTGGATCACTTTGAGGGAATTGCTGCTGCAGATCTCCTGAATGGGAGTGTATGCTATGAACCCAGTGTTTATTGGGAATGTCTTGGATATGGGTACAAGATGCATTACTGCCACATAATCAGTGTGACTTTGAAGTGTGTCAGCTGCTTCTGGGTTACTGTTTATGCCTATAGTCAGCAGTAAAAACAGTAAATTTTGAGAGCTCTCAGGCTCGGTGTCCTTGGAAATGTGAAGCATTAATGTATTATGGAAGTCAGCACTTGTCCTGTCAGATGAAAAACAGAAACTGAAATCCATTCCTGACCTCTTCTGAGCTATCTTACTGGGTGTCTGTGGAAAATCACCTTTATTTCATATTGTTTCCCTGTCCATCATCTCATTGAGGCTTACTGCATGTTATCAGCACATCTGCTGTGAGAGGACACAAAGCTGCTTTTGCAGCAACCAGAGTACAACAACCTGTGTTTGGTGATCAAGGGCCTTCATGCTACATGTGTATTTAAGAGAGGTAAACACAAAGTGAGCAAAACCAGTTGGTGTCTGTTCTGTAGAGCAGAATGTTTCACCAACATCTGGTCTGAGACTGATGGATAGTGGGTATCAGTACAGTCGCTGTAGACCATCAGATATATTTTGAATCTCCATAATCTGTCAGAGAGAAAGCCCAGTTGAGGACAATAAAAAATAACATGATTCAGTGAAACTGGAGGCACATATTTAATGACAGCACTATTTTAAAAAATCCCTCTCTTTTTGCCTTCTGTTCACTTCCATCCCCTCTCCATCCTCTTCCCAAAAATCTGCCAAAGCATTGCCAGTTTTCCATGCGAAATGTTTCCACCAGGAAACCGAATACTGGCTGTCACAGTTTATGTGTTACAAGCTCATCTCCACCAGTTGGTTTAACCAGCATGAGAAAAGTGCCCTTTTCATGTGGCAAAGGGAAAGTTGTAAAGAAGATTGTCTCAGGTAAAATTTCCCCAAAGCTACCGTAAAATTAATTTGAAAGGGGTGCGTACGTTGCATTCTGAGCAGGATTTGACCAACATAAAACAAAGAAGCAACCATAACTGATCAAGATGAATTTCAAGAATGGTTTTTCAAATAATACACTGTGATCAGATCAATTCATACAAATGGAAGCAGAATCTTGGGGACTACAGGAGAGTTTTAATCTTGGGATTTACAGATATTTCCTAGTTTTTCTTCCCTAGTTAGAAAGGGGAAAAACCACAGTCATAAAGGACAACAGAAAACCACACTTTCTTTTGGGATTTTGTTTTGCTTTTATTTTTAGAAGTCTGACCAACCTCAAATGTTTTAAGCAAAATGTTTACATGAATATTTTAAGAGCACTGCTTTTTGCTACTGTCAAATCCAGTTGTGCTTCAGGAACTGCAGAGCCATAGGCACCTCTTGCTCTAAAGGAGTAAAGCAGGATTTCATTCCTAGTCTGAGGAACTGAGCAAACATGCTGGATAAGTTATTCTAGCAGCAGTTGGGTAAACAACCTAGGTTATACATAAAGATTATCACAGGCAGGAATGACACATGGTAAGGCTCTACTCGAGTGTTTGCTGGATTCCAGTGTTTCCAAGTCTGTTACATTTACATATGGATTATACACTTTTGTACCCATGCAATGTATTCACATGCACACACGTGTATTTAGAGACACACTCACTGCTGCCTGCTGTGTTTCTTCTATGTAATAAGGACAGCTACTTTCTTTGTCTCTGTGCTCCTGGGAGAAGCAACCCATCTGAGAGGAGCTGGTGTTGTTACAGGTTGAATACCTGAATTTTTTGTCAATGTCAAGGCAGTAGGGAACTTTTTCCAAATTTCCTTTCCTCTGCTGACCTGTCAGCTGGATACCTTCCTTGAAAGCTGTGATGTAGCAATTTAACCATCAAGTTATTTACACACAATTGCTAGTATTGAACTGATGAGCTTTAAAGGACTATCAGGATCCTTATAAAAGCACATGCACTGAAATTCAGTTGAGTTTGTAAGCTCTCTTGGGAAATCTTTTATGATTAGTGTAAACCCAGCTCACTTCATATAAAGCCTTTCCATCCTTTTGGTCCTAAGGAGATCACCCAGACCTTCAATGCTGCAGAAAGGGTACAGTCAGTGCTACTTGTAGTTTGAGCTGCTGGATGTAGCTGTTTGAGCCTGCAAAATCCAATTATAAGACCAAAAGAATAGGGTGGCAATTACATCATGACAGCTGCATGGCAGTCTGGGTTGACCACTGGATGCTGGATTTTAGTTGTACAAAATACAGTTTTGGACAGTTTTCAACAGCAAACCCATTTAGAAAATGCTTAATTTTCAACTGATGTTACTTTGAAGATGGTTATGAACATTTTTTTCAATCCCTGCCACTGTCCCAGGTGAAATCTGTCCCCCAGCATGAACAGAGTTTTTACCCACAGCAGTAGCAAAAGTTGTATGAAAGTGTGTACATGCAGAATCAGTGTAAGATCCAATTTCCATGAGGGCTCAAGGACTCACTTGCATTAAGCCAGTTTTGGAACAAAGGCCCTGCAAAACTCCCTTGAAGACGACAAGCACAGGATTGTTTAACTTCATACACCTAAGTAGCCTCTTAAAGCCAAAAGAATCGCACAGGCTTAAGATCACCATACACACACATGATCTGCTAGTCTAGGACCATACAGGGGCTGGTAACTTGATTATGTATTCATACTTGATAGAAACATTCAGGAAATCAGACACCTTCTGATCAAGGTCATTTTTCCTGGAGTAGAACTGTGTCATACAATCTCTTCCCTGACCTTACAAAGCTCAGTATAGCTCAGTACCAAAGGAGCTGGCTTCTGACCCTGGTCTTGAGGGCTTCTTGAAGCAGGGGCCTCAATGTGGCCCCTGATTTCTAATTCTCAGAAGAGAAATGTTTCAAAATACTTTTAAATCAAATTTTGCTATTTTTCTGTTCATGCACACTGAAATGCCTGAGTCCAAAGCCATATACTACAGGCATGCACATATCCCTCATTATGTTTTCAAATAAATGTCATTCAAAAGTATGCATATGGAAAAACTGGAGAATAATGCATAAGTAATAGTCATTACATAATGATTTAATCCAGTGATACATCATCGATTGTAGCACATGTAGCAAAGTGCTTGGGTTTTCAATTAATATAACTGAGATAAAATACCTAAGAGCAGTGCTCTTGACATTTGATCAGTGCCATGTTTTGAGTTTCTGNAGAGGAGAGGAGAGGGAATTTATAAGCCCCAGATTAGAACCTGGCCACCAAAAGAGCAAATGGAAAGAAATCCAACCAGGCAGGGCAGAAGGTGAGGTAAAAGATCATGAAGATAATTTTCAACCCACAATAACATAGGATGAGAAGTAGAGNCACACACATGATCTGCTAGTCTAGGACCATACAGGGGCTGGTAACTTGATTATGTATTCATACTTGATAGAAACATTCAGGAAATCAGACACCTTCTGATCAAGGTCATTTTTCCTGGAGTAGAACTGTGTCATACAATCTCTTCCCTGACCTTACAAAGCTCAGTATAGCTCAGTACCAAAGGAGCTGGCTTCTGACCCTGGTCTTGAGGGCTTCTTGAAGCAGGGGCCTCAATGTGGCCCCTGATTTCTAACTCTCAGAAGAGAAATGTTTCAAAATACTTTTAAATCAAATTTTGCTATTTTTCTGTTCATGCACACTGAAATGCCTGAGTCCAAAGCCATATACTACAGGCATGCACATATCCCTCATTATGTTTTCAAATAAATGTCATTCAAAAGTATGCATATGGAAAAACTGGAGAATAATGCATAAGTAATAGTCATTACATAATGATTTAATCCAGTGATACATCATCGATTGTAGCACATGTAGCAAAGTGCTTGGGTTTTCAATTAATATAACTGAGATAAAATACCTAAGAGCAGTGCTCTTGACATTTGATCAGTGCCATGTTTTGAGTTTCTGGAGAAGCCTTAAAGGTTAGTGCTATATTTCATCCTTCCAAGCTCTGCATTCGAAAGCTCAGTCCCACGAAACATCACCTGGTGCCAAGGAAAGGCAGTCATTTTTAAAACCACATTCTGATATAAGCTGTGCAGAAGTCTCAGTCAGAATCTTCTTTGCAGACAAAATCATTGTCTTCAAGAATGGCATAAATCAGATGAAGTATTTTAGAAGACAGGTGCAAGAGGAGAGGGAGAGGAGAGGGAGAGGAGAGNCAAAAACCCCCAACAAACAAAAAACCAGAACAACAAAGAAAAACAAGCCCAAAAAACCCAAGGAGATTTAGCATCCCCTGGAGGGATCTCGTGGGCTGAGTCAAAACATCTGGAGGAGACAGGGACTGGAGGGATAATAGCTGTAGGAGACTTATGGATGAAGGGATGCCTGGTTTAAGGCAGTTACTGGGCACTGGGCCAGTGAGGAAACCCTCCTCTGGACCTTGTGTGCACTGTCAGCCCAGCATCAGCCTGGCTGCAGAGGGAAGGGTGATGGGATAGCTGTAAGGGACAGGCTCCTTCTCCACACCCTGAGCTGGCCTGGCAAGAGAGCTTTGAGAACAGCACCAAAGTGCAAATAAACAAACTTGGTCCGCATCCTGGGAAGGGCTAAAAAAAGGGGATTGTGGTGAACACCTGCTGCAGCTGCAGAGTGACTCCTGCCCAAGCTGGAAGAAACATAGGGGAAGCAGAACAGAAATGTCACTTTGGTGTTACCTTTAACAGGAAGGCTGAGTCCCTGGCACTGGAACTGAATAGAGTCTTGTGAAATGACAGTGGGAGGATGTGTGTGTGAGCATCATTTCTGGTGAAATACTGGGGCAAAGGGTTCACTGAGAGCTGAAGTCTGAGCTGCTGAGAACTGATGGCAAGCCACGTGCTGGCTGGAAACAACAAACTGTCCTACAGGCAACTGTTGTGACTCCTTAGATGACACAGTCCTTGTCCTAAAATACTGTCCTTCATGGATTAGAAGAGAAAAATACATATGTAGAAATACTAAAAATACCTCTGCCTCCCTCATGCCAGCCTGACAAAAGGACATCTCCAGCAGGTGCACCTACGCAGCAGGCACAGGTCTTGCAGAGAAGACTCTGTGCTTGCAGTGCTCATCCTCACACAGCAAGAGACAGTTAAAAATAGCTTGTACTACACAAACCTCTTAAAACAAGTCAATGAGGACTTACAAAACCATCTCAGGTGCCTTTTTTAAATATGCAGCTGTGTATGCCTTGTTTTTCTGTCTTTAAACAAGTCAAGAAGGGATTGGAGCACGTAATTTGTAGTGTGGCTATAAGACACAAAACAAGGCATCAGATGGCCCCCAAAACCATGATTTTTAACTCTGCTTCTAAGGTGGGTTCTGATGAAAGAGTAGAGATTTTTTTATTTTGTGAGGTAAAACTTTACCAACTTTATTGCCATCATGTAGTCAATAAATCAAGACAGGGCTCTGAGGCAGTTCACATGTAATAGATGTTGGGATTTTTTCAAACACAGTATAAAAGCCTTTGAAGAATTTCTGGATTTCACAGAATTGCATTGCAGAAGTAACTATTGCACCCTGCTAAAGAAATCCAAAACAAGGAATAGGATGAACATATATATTTATGAAGATTTAATAGTCTGAGCTGGGAAAGAAAATACTGCTGTATTTGAACATAGAGCTGTAATGAAAGAATAAAGAAGCAAGAAGCCTGTTTCGAAGCAGCTCACATTTCTCACTGAATCAGACTCTTAATGTCTGTACCCTTTGAAAGAAGAGTTTCAAGCAATACTGATGACATCTGGTTTGTTCTCATTCCCAAACCTTCTTGCCTGTAACAGCACAGAATAATCAGAAATTCCTTGTGCTCTTGGCTGCTTGCTTTTAAATTAGCATTCCAAGTCAAAATAGAGTTAAACACAGTCACATAGACTGGCAGATTTTTAGTTGTTTGCTCTTCAGTCTAAAATTCTTCAAAACCTTAGTCTTCTCAAAGGAAAAATTAAAAAGAAAAAGTGAGCTTGAAGTGCTAGCAGAGATAGTCCTTGCAGAGGAAAAAGGTCCTATATCTGGACTGCTTGTGCAAATCTAGTTCCAAGGTTAGTTTTTAGTCCCAGGAAACCTTGGGTTCTTGTCACACCAGAAATGGGTCCATCCAGGTTAATCTGCTGTGCATAGAAAGGACAGGATCAAGCAGCTCACAGGACTGCTGATAGCTTTAAACTGGGCAGAATGAGAAGCTTTCATGCCTGAGCTATCAGCTGGGTGTCCTTTAGCAGCTCTGGATTCACACCAGGCTGAAGGTGAAATGTGAGGGCAGGTGTGCAGCAGCTGTACCCTCATACTTGTAGACTCTCTCCTCATACTCACACATACATATATATGTGCATGCATATGTATGTTTGTATAAATGTATTGCATTTCTTCATAATTACATTGTTTACATGTAATATATAGTATATGTAGTCTGCAGTGTATATGCCTTTTATCTACAGCTCTCCCTGTGAGCATGAGTGTCTGTATACACACACACATAAGCACAGCATTATTTCATTTTCCAGTTGTACTACATGGTCTCACAGGAAGGACACAGTAATGCAGCCAGACATTGTGTGTGCTGTGCAGAACTACACACAATCTTCTCAAGAAATGCTTGTTTACAGTTTGCCAGGTAAATTATTATGTACAAGGCTGCAAGTACCAACAGATAGAGATTTGGCAACCCAAGGTTGAAGCAGGTGATAATGACACAGCTTTGTCTTAAAGCAACTCCTGACACATGAGATGCTTCAAAGATTAGAGCACCACATTGTTTTTAACGAAATGAGATGGAAGCATGATGCAACCCACACTGACAAGGGATGAAGCAAAAGAGTGGGTGTTCCTTGGCTACTGGCAGTGGGGACTGCACTGATGGCTGGTGCCTTGTGCTGGAGCAGGAGCTCAGCACACACAGCCAGATTTGCCAGCCAGCCCTGGGTGCTGTCGCTGCCTGCTAGATCTGATCTCTGGTGAGATTCCCATCAAAAAATTGCAGTTGGCAGAGTTCCTCCAGGTGAGTGGAGATGACCCTCATGCCAGTTTATGGCCCTCAGCAGTGAGGTTCCAGGCAACCCTTCATCCCAGCTCCATAGCACAGGTGGCTTCCTGCATATTTACCAGTCACTATTCCCTCTGCAATTCCATTACATAGGCTTGGAGGTTACAACAGTGCTCACAAAGACAAATAAGGAATAGGATTCTGTAGTTTATATCTGATATGTTTTAAATACACCATAAAAGTCTGTTCTGTTGCTCAGGTACACACTGAGAGCCACAGAGCTAGCAACTGTGACACAGAAGGTACCACAAGCACTGGATCTCCCCAGGGGGGATGAGGAGTCCATTGGCTGCCCTACAGTCACTAGCACAAACTGTGCTCCTGCATAACATTCACCAACACTGTACAGTATGAAAACATGCAGAATTCAAACTTTGATATTCAGATTTGCATAGGTCTGAGCTGTATGGCTGCCTCTAACCATGAGGCCAGGAAGAACAATGAAGGTAATTTGCTTGAGTTTTTATCTAATTCCCTCAAATTAGTCCTTGATTCAGTTCCGGTATCTACAGTTGAATTTGAGGATATCTTTCAGAGAAATATTGACTGGAAACTTCTCCAGGGATGGCAAATGTATGACAAACATCAGCTTCATTGGTGAAAATACTGTTTCTTGCTTAAACCTATCTATCAGCTCTAAATGCAGAAAGTTGTTGTATCTTTACCTGTAACAACAAAACCCTTATACAGGGTCTTGTAGACCATTTAGAGAAGAAGACAGGTAGACTTTGGATCTCCTCTAAGACGTTGTTCGGGCCTTCAGACAGTATTGGTCTATGCAGAAATTTCTCTGATTTTTTTAATATCTCTCTTGGAATGTGAAGTCCAGGACTGGACAGCACATTCCAGCTGCACCCATGCCAAATGCAGAGGCAGCAAACCTGACAGAGGTCCTGCTCAGTGACGAGCAGGGGACTGCATTCAAGAACACCATTGACCTCAACATCATATTACAATTTCATTACAACTGATTATCTATCAGTAAGTCCTAATCTCTTCCAGAATTACTGCTCTGCCAGACAGAGCACCTTATTAGGCAAACATGACTTGTGGTTTTTCATTCCTAGATACGTTGTATTGTATTTTACCAAACTGGAATACCTATTATGTGCTTGTGCCAGTATTTTTAACCAATTCCCTCAACATTGTCAAGAGCAACTGTTTTCTTCTGATTCTCTCCTGAAAAGACAAAGACCAAGTGTCAATTTTGTCTTATCTTTTATCTCAGTCTGAATACAAGTTAAGATTAAGTTAAGATTTCCTTACACAAATCTAAGTGCATTTCTCTAACATCATGTTAATCAACAAAAATTCTCAAACTAATCTAAAATTACTTGTAAAATTAAAATGTAATATATCTAATAAACCTAGGTTGCACAACACTAATTCTATTACCTTCCTGTAATTATTTATTAGTGGATCACTCCTTCAGTTCTTCCAATATTGTTGGAGACTGGCTGGTTAGGAATTAGGGGACCTGATGCACCAAGCATCCAATGAACTGAGCTCTCACCCAAAGCTCAGACAAGGCACTGCTGAGATTTGAGAAGGGGCACAACTCACACCACATGTGTCAATAGTCCAACCAAGAAAAAAAGTGTGAACTTTTTAAGGTCTGGCAGAGCTTGTCTGATGCAGCAGGGCAGAACCACAAATTCCCTCTGCAGTGGACAGCAGGAAGGCACCATTCTTGCCAACCCACACTGCCCACAGCCCAGAATTCTATTCCAGCCCTCATCACTATGAAATGCAGCTTTATCCTTCTCCCTTGCAGACCCCCAAACGAAGGATCCCATGGCCTGAGGTTTCCAAAATCACTGGTTACATCCAGTGACCCTAGGGGTTTTTTCACTGGCAGCCATTCTGGCTAGACTACTGGTCAGCCTGGTGGTGTGGCCAGCCACAACCACCACAGCCATTCCTTGTTTTCTCCTACATCCCATAGCCCAGCAGCCTCCACTAAAGCTGTAGGCAGAAAACAGGCTCCTGGCCTTCCACATGGCCCAGCAAAGAGGCCCCCATGTTCCAGCCACATCCTGGTGGCTTCCCCAGCTTGTGAGACCAGACCCCTGGCATTGGTCTTGCACATTCAAAGCTCCTACTGACCAGACTGGGCTGCAGGGGGAGGTCATGGTGATATCCTCACTGTGGGCACACTGCTTTGCACATGTCAATGACTGCAGTCAAATGCCAAGCACCCTGGAACAACTGAGACACTAATTTTGTCTGGCATTACTTGTTCGTAGCCAGAATGGGTGTGGAAATAAAGTAGCAATGGCGGGATGATGTTGATGTCTCCATTGTGTGTGAGAGGAGTGGTTCCATGGTGACGAGAGGCACAGACTGTGGGCTAATGCTCCTTCCTGCTCCAGGGCAAAGAGCCAAAGAACACAGGGCTGAGCAAAGCCCCATGTCTGCCCCATGTCTGCCCACTCTGGGTCTCCCTGGCAGAAGAGATTCGTGGGCAGGCTCCATCTGCCACCCAGACTGTGCTGGGCAGCCCAACTGAGGCTGCTCCAACATCTGCATCCCGTGAGCAAGCAGGAGCAGCCTGTGGTGGCACTGCACATGGGCGTGGAGACAGTGGGAGGGAGGAAAGGACGTGGCTCAATGCAGGACTGTGCTGATGAAAGGCAATCCCCACCCATTTTGCTGTCCTCCTCTCTCTCTGTAGACATACATACCTAAAAGCCAATAAGCAAAACATATATATATTCATCATATTAAAAAAATACCCATATTCATACATAAAAACAAGCACACCCACATTCTTCACAAACATACACACACATCCTTTCCCAGAATATCATGGAAATTCTTTTTGCAGTTTTCTGGAGCCCCCACAATTGCAGGAAGGGGATAGCATAAAGTTATAGTGAGAAAGCAATTTACCTTTCAGCTATTCTTTGATAAATTGAGTGGTGTTTGCTTAAAGGTAATTGTCATTGTTTAACCCCAACTGGCAACTGATCCCACACAGCCACTCACTCACTCCCTCAGGTGGGATGGGGAAGGGAATTGGAAGAGTAAAACTGAGGAAATTCATGGGTTGAGATATAGACAGTTAATTGGTAAAGCAAAGGTCCTGTGCACTCAAACAAAACAAAGCAAGGAATTAATTCACCACTTCTCATGGGCAGGCAGGTGTTCATCCATGATCATCATGCATTATAGTAACTGGGGAAAGCAAACAGCATCAGTCTTAACATGCTCCTTTCCTGCTTCTTCCCCCAGCTAGGTCTATGTGCTGAGCATGATGCCACGTAGTCTGGAATATCCCTTGGATCCATTGGGGTCAGCTGTCCTGGTTACATCCCATCACAACCTCTTGTGCCCCCCCAGCCTTCTCGCTGGAGTGGGGGGCAGAACAGGCCTTGACTCTGTGTAAGCACTGCTCAGCAATAACAAAAACATCCTCAAATTATCAACACTGTTTTCAGGACAAATGCGAAATATAATCTCATACCAGCTACTCTGAAGAAAATTAACTCTACCCCAGCCAAAACCAGCACAGTAAGGCTACACCTATTTGCCAAAGAGCTAGCTGCAGAAGTGTTGTGAGAAGGTGGAGTCAGAGAGGAGAGTAATAGAAAACTCTCCTCTTCATATTACTATGATGCCAAGGAGAATGTTTTTTACCCCACTGCCTTTACTCTGCTTTTAAGAAGTTCTTGGAGCTCAAATAATACTTCTGTGATCTGTACTGGTGTGTGAAGGCACCTTAAAGTTCTCTTCTTTGGAGGCTTCATGCATTTAACTGGAGGGGTGTCCAGGGCAGCTTCCAGGTAGAGGGGGTGGATGCTCTCTGAAGGCATGCCTTAGGACTGAGTGTCCTTGGGTCTGCTCTGACTCTGCAACTCCTCCAGGCCTGAAATAGAAATACAGTCACAGTCCAGAGCAAAAGCAGTCAAATTCTGTATAAGCTGCCAAAAAAATCACCAGCCTGGGTTGTTCCAATGAGCAGGCTGGTGTGGGAGCCCAAGCAGGCAGTAGTGCTGCAAAAGTCTCAGGAAAAGTCATTTGCTTGTGATTTTTCTGGGGTAATGTCTCTTTGAAACAGAGCTCATTTCCTGAAGAAACTGCCTTCCCTGGGGCCTGGCAAGGAGGCTAAACCCTTCACCTGCACAGCACAGCACAGATGAACATGGAAATGCTGGGACAGGATGCCATGGTCCTTGCCTGAAAGGTCTAATCAGGCCACTGGTGATGACAGACCAGAGCCTCAGCAGGCTGATGCCAGGAGTCGAGCTAAGGGCTGTCATGTAGAGACTGTCCACAGTGTCCAGGCATGGTCTTGGCATGGGCATCCCTGGAGCAGGGAAGCTCTTGTGAAAGGTTTGTGATGTTGGAGCTGAGCTACAGGGTCATTCCTAATGAAGGCCACTCCTTGGCCTATGGTGAGAACAGTGAGGGTTGCATGTGCATTGGAAATGGGTTTTATGTTCACTTTACATAATGAAATGTTGTGATCCTTTTGGTTTCCAGTTTCCAGATACTTGCCTTGTCTGTGCCCTTCTCTAATACTGTAGGCATCTTTCTCCAGGTAAGTTCTGATGTTGCCTGGGCATTTGTTGGGGCTATGCAGCCCCAGGAAAGCCCCTTCTGGCCAATTTTTCCAACAGGTTGCAGTGGATGAGACAGGGCTGCCAGCCCATCAGGAACCCTTCCATCACCGCCTGCTCAGTGCCACACAAATCAACCCAAGCTCCAACACATTGCAGCCAGGCTGGGAAAGCTTGTCCTTTACTCTGCTGCCCCCAGAAAAATATGATGGAGGGCATTTGGCCAAGATCTCTTCACCCCAATAACCCTTCTGCTGTTTTGTCTGTACTTACAGGTGGCTTTGCTGGATATAATGCTCAGGGTAAAACACAATTCCACCAACCCTGCCATGTACAGGAGTGACCTGGGCCACAAGCAGAAGCAGCCCCTTCTGCTCTCCCCTCTTCCCATGGGGGAGCTCAGCTGTCTCCCTCCTGTGCTGCCTCCCCTGCCATAACCCAGCCCAACTCCTGCATCCAGCATTTTGTGGAAGAAACTGTCTCCTTTGATCTGCTGATCTTTGATCATCTAATATAACTAAAGATCCTGAATTAATGCTGCTGTCATCTCACAGGGAGCCCAGGTTCCAGATATTCTGTTTGGTGTGCTCTCGAGATCTCTGATAGCAGCATTTTTGTGACTGGTTAAATACCAACTGTATGTGGAGAGCAGGGTTGATGGGAAGGTGACTGTAGTCCTTGTTGCAAGGATTTGGCTAATTATAGAGGAGCAGCTCCTCTGCTGATGTGAATTGTCACAGCCCTGCTGGAAAGCACAAGCCATGAAAATTCACATCAGCTGAAGACACTTCCCATCAGCCAAGAATTTGCTGCAGCTTTGTCTCTCTAATATAAATATTTATGTAGACGGATCTGGCTCCATCTTGCAATTTGACAGTCTATGAGATACCTACAGTTTCAGGCCCCCTCCTCACCCCTCTGCCTCATTATAGCTCTTATAGATAGGATTATAAACAGAACTATTGCCTGACTCTAGGATTTTTATTTGAATCTTGATTCCACAGCAGGCAGATCATATTACTATTGGCAACAGTTAACATGCTTCTGAATTGCCTTTGTTATCCTTGTGGCTATAAGATGCACAGATTCATTCTGAAGCATTAAGAGATCCACAAAAGAATGTACATTGCAAGTTGAAATCTTCCCTATGTCTTGCTTATTGTCTTTAACAGAGCACAAAAATGAACCTGTTATGTTTTTAGGGCACTGGCTGCTTAAAGCCCAGAGATCATGGTGGATATTTAAAGAAAGAACAGAAAGAAATGGACCACTATTTTTTCAGACATTTTCTGAGGAAGTGCTTGTAAGCATGGATGGGGGAGTAGAGACATGGCATCACAGACCAAGTCAGCTGGAGGAGAACCTCTGCTCAATACCAGGCTGAGGCACACAAATATTGGGGTTTAAATTTTGGGGGGCCTCCAGCTGCACCCCCAGGCAAAGCTGGGACTGGCCCAGGCTGTCAGAAGGAGCTTCTCAGTGCCCATGTCACAGAAAAGATGCAGACATGGCTCCAGCCTGGGCTGGCTCTGTCCAGTATTCACACAACACATCTAGCACGTACCAAAGGCATCGGGTCTCATTTAAACGCAGAAATGCTGAACACCAACCTCGTTTACCTAAGGCAAACATGGTAAATTGAATTCCCTCATGTCCCAAAAGAGGATTTGAAAGCATATCTTCCAGGAGCCATGTGCTGGCAGCTTGTGGGTGTACCCTTGTGCTGAAGCTGTCTGATAGCATAAAAATGGGTATCAGACATCCCAGGGATGTCAGAGAAACAAGGACACAAGTAGATGGCACTGGTCTGGTGGTCATTGTGCTCCCCCAGGCAGAAGATTCCCAATTTCTTTTCTATATTGCCCAGGCTGTCCCTCTGTGGTAGCCTACCAAGTTTTGGGATAAAGGAGTAAGAACGGGGAGAAAGTTTCAACCCCCCTCTCCCTCCTGGGCAGGCATTTGGACTGGGTCTGGCCAGGATAGAGTCAGCTTTCCCTGGAGCAGCCTGTACGGTGTTGTGTTGTGATCTGCAGCTAAGCCAGTGTTGACAGCACACCAGAGTTTCAGCTATTGCTGAAAATGCTTGATGAGAAAGCATCAAGGCTTTCTCATTTCTGCACTCTGCTTCTCCCCAGTGAGTAGGCTGGCAGTGGGCAAGGAGATGGGAGGGAACATTGCTGGGACAGCAGGTCTGAACTGGTCAAAGGGATATTCCATGCTGTGTAACATTATGCCAACAACAAAACTGGGGGGAGGAAGAAGGGGATATTTCAGGTTTCTAAAGGTGCTGTTGCTCAGTGAGTGGCTTGACATTGGCCTGTTTGTGGGAGATGGTGAGTGATTTACTTTGCATTACCTGTGGGGGTTTTTATTGTGTTCCTTCACTCATTAAATTGCCTTGACTTCAATCCACAAGTTTTCTTGCTTTTGTTTTCCATATTGGAAAGGAACACATTTTTATGCTGGGATCCGTGGAGTAATGAGAAATATTTTCAAGCGCAGGAAAGGACATTTCCAAAGAACAGAAGAACTAAGAGAAAGCAAACCAAGGTCTATGGAAATATGATGTGTTATAGTCAAAGGATCATCTAAATTTCCCACAAAAAGAAATGACAATGGTATGCATTAAATATAAGTAGTGCAAAGTAGGAGACAAAAACAGTGTACAATGGTTCAATTTACTGGAAAAAAGCATGAAGGCTCAATTTTTATTCTCTATTTCAATGTAATTGTAGAAAGAGAAAATTTATTTTCTTGTGAGAAAAAAAAACCCAAACACATTAATGATTCCTTCTTTTCAAAAGGAAGCAGGAGAATGCAATGTGACAGGCATAAATGTGTGTAATGTCTAAGAATTCTAACTTGAAAGATTTCAAAGCAGTGACAATCAAAACTCACAGTAGTAGTAAAATCCTAAAATGCTGAGAATAATTGGATTCATATTTAGATTTCAATTAAATTATGACACCAGAGAAACCACTCAGTCAAGAATATCAGTACTTGCCAAGGACAGCAACTTGTTTGTCTCATGTGAACATTATCATTCTACCTTAATGGGGGCAGGGAGGAAGGGAGTGGTCTGGTGCAAAGGGTGCTAGTATGAAACCTAGGTTTAATTCTTCATAGCTATCTTCTGTGCAGAGTCCTCCTTTGTCCAGACAAGCACTTAAGCTGCAGAACCCAAAAAGCATTTTCTTACCTAACTCCCACCAGAATTGCAGTGAGGCACAGGCAGGAGTTGGGTGCTCCTCACCTGGGCACTGAGCAGCTGCCTATCCTCACTCCTTGGTGTTTCCACCTTGGCTAAACTGCTGGGAAGGCCAGTGCCATGAAAACCAAGTGTACTCTGGACAGCTGTGAGTTAATCTGAAAGGCTCCTGCTGCTGACAGATGCCCAGCAGCTACAAGAGCCAAACCATCAGCCCTTGGTTAGACAGCAACCCTGGTATCCCAAGTCACTGGTTGCCTCCAGGGGGTTCCAGCAGTGATGGCTCTGGAAGAGAAGGAGTGGAGCCACCACAACTCATGAGATGACAGGTGACAAACAGCTGAGGCTCCTCAGCACAATCACAGCCAGAAAATAGGGTGTCAGAATTTTTTTAGTCATTCAGATAAAATTGGGTAGGACTGGAGCAGATGTCAGGAAATCAGCTGATACAACCTCCTGCCCAATTGCCCTTATAGCACTTCTGAAAAAAAGCTACGGAACATTTTCTTAAATAACTTGCAGGGATGAAGGTGCTTTTGTAGGAAGCTCAGTGTGGGCAAGGTGTTTAATGTGTTGCAGAGAGCAAGAGATCAGGAGTGTGGCTAGCTCATGTCCAAGGTGAAGGGGAGATCAACCATTTCAGCCCCCAGGGATGTCCCAGTCACTCACCCACAGCAACACGTGACATGTCAGAAGTTCAGCAGTGCAGAGGTAAGCTATGGAAGCATAATACAAAGTCAGGGAACATGTCACACAAGGGCATTCTAGAAAAAGAAAAAAAAAACAGGACTAGGTCCTATTTGCAGTCTTGCCAGTTATTTCCTGTAATCTTGAGCAGCTCACCCCTGTGCTTCAGTTTCTACATCTGCAACCAAGGCAAATAGCATCTGCCTACTTCAATGTGGACATTTGCCATCATATTGCAAAGAGCTAAGAGTAATTTCCTGTCATTAATGTTGTCTAATTCTGTGTTATCCTCAATAACTATGGATGTGGCAAGATGAGCTCACAGCCAAAAAACTTTTTTTATATGCTGAATGGCCCTATGTAATGGGACCAGGTGAAACAGCAGCATCTGCTTAACTAACCCTCAACCTTCAGAGGGTGTAAGCTGAGCTTTCCTTGTGCAGCATGAAATTGTGTTGCAGTTTGACCACCAATCCCTCAGGGAGCAAATACAGTCAACCCTGGTATCCCAGGGTTGTTAAATAATTATCCCTCATCTTGTTAATTAAAGTTGGAGCATAGAGACAGCTTCACACGGCTTCACCTCCTCCTCTTCCTCAGTCACCAATAAAAATACCTGCCTGACTTTACTGGTAAAACATTTTCTACCACTGCTGGCAGCCACAAAAGGCTTTTCTCCTTGAATTATAATTGTAATGTATTATTCAAGCAGTTAAGCAATGGAGAAAGAGCTAGAAACCTGCAAGAAACCAAATACAGCCCCACACAGGATACATGACTTTGCATTTTTTTCCTCAAAATTATAAAATAACTGGCCTAGCCAGTTGGGTTGGCCAAATTTTAAACGCCTGTGATATTAAATGACACAGCCATGACACAACTAGGTTTGCATAATGGCTTTTTACAAATTTGCGAAACATAGATGATTTTTCCAAATGTTAGCCATGGCTATATTTATCTCATGGCTAAATTCTAACTCCACAGGAAGGCTGTTCCACCAAAATATTGGATGTTTCACAGGCAAACACACATCTGGGAGGCTGTGGACTATTTTATATTTATGGGCCCAGATATTTTCCCCAACAGATGTGGGATCCTCCTGTGACAAATTTAAGCCTTCTGATAATAGGCTTCACATTTTTTGGCTACTTACCTTGTACCAGTGGGATTTAATGGGCTGCAGGTTGAAAGCTGCTGATTTAAATATCAATCAAATTAATTCTGCAGAAGGATTTGTCGTATTGTGAGAGAAAGAGCTCAGCCCCTGCAGATGCAGGGAGGAGGGGAGTGAAGGATTAACTTGTGTAGTTATGGCATGGTTATGGGAGGCTTGTTAGCAGAATTTCTTGTTTCACAGATCTTCTGGGATGCAAGGCTGAGGGATCACAAGACCCCAACAGTATCAAGTGAGGACTGCACCAGGTAGCCCCAGCCCCACAACAACCACCCTGCATTAAGCCTTCCTCTGTCCAGGGATTACACCTGAGCTCTGTGGTCACAGGTAGAATTCATGTCCCCTATAGACCAGCATCATTCGGGCCATGACTGGATACCTCTGCACCTCTCTTGTGGTGTGTCCTCCTCAGTTGCCCTCTCCTTGTCTCTTGTCCTGGGCACTTTTCCCCTGTCAGAGTGCAAGGAGTCTCAGTCCCAATCTGCATCTAGTCCCAGCTTAACTCTGGCTCCACAAACAAGCCTGCAGTTAGAACATCATCTGGGATGAAAAGTGTGATGCATTGAACAACACTCCCCCATGCCACCACCCTGATTTTATAGACTCTTGGTCTGGGCTGTAACTTTGGGGCAAGTACCAGGTTAGACGCCTGGCCAGGGGCATGCTCTGTATGTGAGGTTTCCAGAAATGAGCCTAATCAAATGGCATCCTTGTCCCAAAAAGTGGGACCACTGTCCCGCTCTTCAGCTGGATTTATGCTGGGGCTGCCAAGCAGGAGGTGCAACATGAATGTCCAGTGATAGCTCGTGGGCTTTGACGCCAGGGTGCAGCATGGGAACAACTTCAGGAGAGACCTTCCCAGGGCTGCAGGTCAAAAACACATATTACAGGTTAACAGCTTGAGGGGAGGCCATAGGATTTGTCTGTTCTTCTCTCTGTGTCCCTGTTTCTGCAACTTTTTCCTACATGGTATAGTTCTACATTTCATGCCACAAAAAATTGGGACTGCACAAAGTTATCAGTCTGCAAGTGGGAATCGTATCCTAAAACAATTTGCCCATGGACCCATGTCCTACAGACCATAAGGCAGCTTAGGAAGCACTAGCCTGCAATATTTGGTTGTTGCACAAATTCCAGGAAAGCATTCCATGAACTAGATACCTTTGGGATTAGCCTATTACAAGTCTTTTCATTGAGGCATGTGATATAAAGCCTGATTTTAGGGTCAGAAGCTTTCAGTCTAAGCTGTACATGCAGCGTTGTGCAAGAGGATGTACAAGGGAAAGAAGCAAACTTCATTGTCAGACACTGACAAGTCTTTTGCTGTCCCTTTAATCTGGAAGGTTTTACTTCTGGTTTTGGAATTGTTGCTCAGATCATCTCAAAGACTTTACTAATTTTCTGTGAGCTTTGGTCCTGTAAATATTAACTGCTGTCAATTTGTTTGATGTGCCTGTTGCCGCTTAAGGGTCTGAGTACTTCAAATCTTTACCTAAACAATGCAGTGTGACTTTTGTTTGGGAGGAGCCACTGAGAACCTTTCAGCTCCTGCATGATATGAATCACAAGTGAAACCAGAAAATGTGTGGCTGGAGTTAGTTATATAACAACAGAGGGGCATTACACAAGTGCCCAATCCTCTGCTGAAGTCAAGCTGGGGACTTGTAAATCAGGAGACACCACCAGCAATGATGGGATGGTCAACATGTTGTTGTCAGACCTTGCTTACTCATTGACTAAAAAGAGTTGCCAAACTGGTGCTTTGCTCTTCCCCTCATCTCAAGCCCTGATTCAACTGTGGTACAAAGACGAGGACAGGGCTCCAGGTTGTTTTGTTCCACTGTTTGCTGAGGGCAGCGGCTGGCTGTGGGACAGGGCAGCACTCAGCCATGGCTCCTCAGGGGAGTGCCACTGAATCACATCCAACATAATCCTTCACCGCTGCCGCAAACTCTTCTGGAAGGCACTGTCAGGTCAGGCTTGTCTAATCCCCAGGAGAGGCTGCTCCTTCTCGGGCACCCCAAGGCAGCGCTCCCTGCTGCTGGCTGTGTTAGGCTCTGAGATCCCATCCAGGGGACAGCCTGCACATCAGTGCACCCTCACCACCTCACTGCACACCAGGGCTGGGCTGTGGCACTGAGCCCTGCTGCAGGGCACAGGGATGGGTCAGCCCATGCCAAATGTGCTCTGGGCAAGTATCAGGGCTGGAGGCAGAAGCTCCTAGCACAGTAGTGGAAGCACTTGAGAAGCGCCCTGCTCCCACACCAGAGCCCCACTCAGGCTGCAAGCACCACAGCCAAAGGTTTCACCTGGCAGCTGTGAGGGACAGTTCAAAACAGTATTTTCTTTTAGGTCATGTCAGCACAGGTTTCTGTGACTCCTGAGGCACTCTATGCTGTGCCACATACCTAGGGCAGGAGCCCACCCAGCTGCACCTGCAAGATACGTGGATACAGTTCCTTGCTGCTGGGGTTGGGCACATCCTCTGCTATGTTTCCCTTGGGATGAAGTGCTTGGAGGCTTTCATTCGTCCCTTGTCACCTCCTGCTGCTGTATGATGCTCAGAGTTTCTATTTTAAGCAGAAGCAGTCCAAATGAATATGTCAGAGTTAAGGTGACTCACGCCTCAAGAACACATACCTCCAGATTTATAATCTGATTTTTGAAGCCTGAGCAGCCCCACTGCACACTCCAGGCATGCCTGAGTAACTTGTAATAACCCTCTGTGGAGGTTAAGGCAACTTTGTTCAAAGGTATTTCTTTCAGAGCGAGAAAAGTAAAATTGCCCTGGCCAAACAGACATGAGAGCACTGATCAAGGAGGGACAATGCTGCTTTCTGCAAGTAGAGACATTGTGGAGCACTGAGCTGAGGCATCTGTGTTTTGCAAGTGCCAGCCCATCAAACACAGTGCCCCAGGGTGCTCCTGGCAGCCCCTGCTGCCTGCCAGCCACCACCCTTCACCCCCACTATGGGTTTGGGTCCTCATGAGCTTCTTAATGTCTCCTTCCACATTGCCATCTTCTACCCAGCTTGCACTGAAAGGACAAGAAAAACTCTGCAGCATCCACCAGGTGCTCTGGGAGGTCACTGCCTTAGCCCTGCCAAGTATACCATGGTCTGTTGTCAGTGCTGAAATACTGATCATCAGCAGGAGGGCTCAGCCTGTGCACACCCTGTGCCTGATTGCACCAGTGCATCCCAAGTGCCGAGGAGAAGGAGGGCTGCTTTTCTGGTTTGGTAGCCTCTTCCACTTCCTTGGCAGAGACCTGAGCAATGACAGAGTTGGGTGGCGTGACAGAGGATACAGACCCTATTTTCCTACAATAGCTGCAGAATAATAAAAACGCCAGCATGAATCAGCTGGTGCACAAAGACACTCGTGTCAATGAAGTGTAACTCTACACTGTTTAAAGAACATCTGCCTAGTGACAACATGCAGTTGCAAACAACAGTTTGACATCACTGAATTGAGGTTCGGTTTTTGCCTGCCAAAGGACTTTTACAGGTGTCTTAAACCTCCCTAGCAATGTTTGCTGAAAGATGTGCTGAGAAGACAGTGATCTCACAACAAGGGGCAGTGGATTAGCCCATATGCCTGAGCCATAATTCCCACCACTGGGAGCCTGGTGTGTGCCTGCAGGATACCTGGCACATAACCTCAGGGCATGGAGCAGGTCTGCAGCCCACGGAGCTGCTGCAGGTGCCTCTCGGGAGCCCCCCATGTGCAGCCCCCCATGTCCCAGCCAGGACAGCTTCTGTAAGAGATCAAGGTGCAGGGAAGCATCCTTGCAGAGATCCTGACTGGGGAAGCACTGAGCTCAGAAGACTTGTGACCCATGGAGCACTTAGCCTGTGTGTGCACTGGGGTACGGTGCAGCCTCAGGGCAAATTGCACCAT
The DNA here is from genome assembly GCA_013399945.1 of Ploceus nigricollis. Lineage (NCBI taxonomy): Eukaryota > Metazoa > Chordata > Aves > Passeriformes > Ploceidae > Ploceus > Ploceus nigricollis. Next base: position 442,908 of record VXBC01000604.1, on the reverse strand, counting down.
CAGGTGTAATACAGGAGTCTGTGGGCATCTCCCATTTGGCACCAGCAATTACATCACCAGCATGGCCTTGCCTCCAAAAGTGCACCATGAAGTTGTGATGTGAACATCCCCACTGTTTGACACAGTAGAAATGAGGAGCAGAGTTGCTATCTTGTAAGAAAATCCTGTAACAGTTCAAATCACCCAAATGGTGTAATCCTCTGTGTGGAGGATCTGCACAATGTGCTGCACGTGGGTGCACAGCTTGGGCTCCTGCTGTCTGAAGGGATGTGAGATTTTTATAGTGTTTTCTCCATATTAGGATTTAACCCCAACTTAGCTGCATGGCAACTAAGGTACCACTCAGCTGCTTGCTCCACTTCCCCCTTCATCCCCCCTTCACTCTGGTGGAATGGCAGGAGAATCAGAAAAAGGCAAAACTAGTGAGATAAAAACAGTTTAATAATTAAAATAAAACATGATGATAATAATAATAGTAATAAAAAGAGAGACAACAAAGAGAAAAAAAGAGAGGAATAAAACCCCAGAAAAAGAAGTGATGAATATAATTGCTCACTAACCCAAGAAGCCACCAGCAGCTCCTGACCAACTCCCACCAGTTAATTAACTGGACATGATGTTCTATGATATGGAATTTCCCTTTGGCCAGTTCAGGTCCCCTCTCCTGGCCACACTCCCTCCCAGCTTCTTGTGCACTTGCTTATTGGCAGACCGTGAGATGCTAAAAAGTCCACGCCTTAAGGTCAACTCCACTGAGCAGCATAAAACATCAGTGTTATCAACATCATTCTCATACTAAATCTGAAACACAACACTGTACCACATACTAGGAGGAAAACTCTATTGCAGTTGAAATTAAGACTCTCCAATAAACAGGATTTTAAATGATACCTTACACAGTCTGAGTGCCCTTCTTATGGGGTCTGCCATGGACCAGCCCCTCCTGGTGCAGGACATCAGGCACTGGGTGTCAGGTTGGTAGGAAGCATCTGCTTCCACAAATGGGGTTTGTGGAGTGGCAGGGGAGCAGACAGACTTTTACATGGAAATTTAACCTAGCATCAGTCATTTTTGCAAGCTGGTGTGGCACTTCTGGTAATAACAATAGTGTCTGGCATATGCTTGAGCACCATGTTCTGCAGAAATGGGCAACGGAAGTGCCTTTTCTGATTTTCAGCATGGATGAATGTTCCAGGTTTTTAAAAAAGGAAAGATGTTATGAGAGGTGATCAATAAGAAAACTCCAGCATTTGGCAAACCACCTCTTCCATAAAGCTTCCAGTGTTCATGTTCTCTACCTAAATGCTGGCCAGGTTATTGCTGGATCAATCTCTGTGATGTTGAATCATTTCCATGCAGAGGTGTTTTATTACTCCACTGCCAACAAAACTCAAAATATGATAAAGCTGATAAATAATAGATGAGATCTTTAGCTGTCATTGGTGATCACTCTCTGGAAGCCAGGAAAGCACTCAGCAGAGTGCCCTTGATTTGCAGCACATAAAAGCTTTGGCTTCAAGGATCTTAAACCAAAATCAGAGCAGCAACTGTAATAATTACGCTCTATGGCTGCTACATTTGCTATCAACTTCAACTGCTAGAATGCAAGAAATAAGAAAAAAAAAATAATATAAAAAACCAGAATGGTCCCTTGAGAATTGTCATTGCACTTGAGAACAGTCATTGCACTGAGATGGTGTAAATGAATTCAAAAAGACACTTCTCTCTGTGAGTTAAGGAGCTTTGTTCCTGACCCTCTAACTAGGACATACATTGTGTTGTTCATGTTTATAATAGGTTGTCACCATATCGTGGCAGGAGGGAAACAGGGCTCTCGAAAAAAATAACATTCCCAAGTGGAAAAAATGTTTTTACTTCTGTCACTTCTTGCATGTGCAGTTACAGAATAATTACTCAGAAGACTCTTTCCCTCATTCACCTTGTGTATTGATACAGTGTCAGGATTTAGAGACTATTTCCATTTTCTGTCCCTCTGTGCAGTCAGGGAGTCTACAGGTTTTTCTGGTATCTGTCCAGTCCTTCCATCTCATGACAGAGGAAACTGTAAATACAGGGCAGTGTGTGCACCACATTTTGGCAGAGGAACTCAGGACCAGTCAGAGGATCTGGAAATGACTTTCCTCCTTTTCCTCCTTACTGCTGCCCTTTCTGGTACATTGCAACTTGAATCTCCTAAATTTTACAATAAAATTTTGCATCACATATACTAATAAATGTGTGGGAACCGAAAAAGGACAAAACCTCATAAGGCTGTCCACAGTCTTCATTCCAGAAGAGATATGTAAGATGTATCTTTCCAGGTTTCAAACATACATGCATTGGTGCAGCTTTTATTAAAATAATGTTGTTGAATAATTTCTTAGAGTAAATTTATACAGCAGGTGAGTTAACTGGTTCTATATTAGCCAATAGTCACAGCAAAAAAGAGCTGAAAATTTTCTAACAGAATGGTGTGCATGGGTAAACACAGTTGTGTTGAAACCCAGATACCCCAGGAAACAGGATTATTTCAGGGACATTTAATAGGAAATGAATGTAAACACCCATTTGGATAAGGCCAAAAGTTTTGTTTGGGCACTGCCAGAACAAAATATTTTTATTTCATAGTCTAATTAAGATATTTCAATATTAAAAGCGCTCACATTCCAAACATTTTAGCATTCAACATGCAAGACTTTAATGCATCAAAGTATTTTTAATTGTGATCTCATTTTCTTCTTTACATTAGGGTCCTTCCTACCCATAAGACCTGAAGATTCTTGCTCCATGTGCTGCGAGTGAGCTGCCTCTGGTTTGTACCACATAGCCCAACACAGTGCCTGGAAAACTAAGCTGACCCTTTAGTGAGGAACATGCACTAAAAGCCTTGAGCTGGAAACTAAACACACGGTCATGAGCTGCTTTTTAAAAACCTAGCACTGCCTGAGGAATTTCATTCTTTTCCCAAAGTCCTAGGCAACATTTCTACTGCAATATCAAAGTGCAAACCCTGGATCAGCCTCTCCTTTGCAAAGTTTTACCAGGTAGCTGTTTTGGCTGAGAGTGTAGGAGTGTAGTTATCTCAGTCAACATTTTAGAAAATTTTTAGGGGAAAAAAAAGTGTTGTTTTAGCTGTAGAAAAAATAAAATCCCTGCTGACAGAGTGCTGCAGGTGTGTCCTTATTGCTGACTTGGCCTGAGGCCAAACACCAGGGCCCCTCCCTATCTGTGCCTTACATCACTGAGGTTGGATCAGGACACCGGTTTCTGATGAGGAAATAAGCATTTTCCCAAAGTGGGGCTAGAATGATCTTTTTCCGAGGAAACTGAGTGGAGCAGTGGTGAGCTCAGCTAAAATTCTTGGAAAAACTGGTGTTGCAATAGCAGCATAAAAACCCTCTGCTCATATCTGCTGGGGTCTTGGAAACCCAGTTCATGTACCTAAGACCCTGCAGAGCAGGTCAGATGGGATATGGCTACAGCCCAGATGTGGGGTTCTGGTCAATCCTTTGTAGTATCCTTCCTTAGGATCATCTGTCCTTATGACCCCTCCTCCAGCCCACTTTGTGTTTCTCCAACTTCACCTAATAGCAATGAGACAGTGGGCTCTCTAAACTCAGCTGAAATGTGACACTACTGAGAACTGATTAAGCTTACCATTAGATGAAAAATGTCAAAAATTTGAAGGCACTAGTCCAGGCAACCAGCCTAAGGCCACGGTGCTACAGAGCTGTGGACATATAACCTCTTCTCCAAGCAAGAAAGACCATCCCCAGTTCTGGGAGAACAGCCAGGCTGCAGGAAGACAAGGGTTGAGTTTCTGGCAAACAAACTAAAGCCAGGTGGAACTGTTTTCCTCAGGGAGCCCCCTTGGCATGCCTTATCCCATCCTGTTGTGTATGGGCAAAAGGGTGCAGAGCTCCCACCTGAAACCAGGCATGAGCAGGGACTGACTCTTAGTCTGTCACTGCCCAGTGAATACCTCTCTGGTCACTTTGAGGCTGTTACAGAGAGGCAAATGATCTCCATAACCTTTCTGCTGAACAGCAAAGGCCCCAGGAACCTGGGTTCATTCTAAAGTAAATAGTGAACATTTCTGATTTCTCAGATGTCTGTGAGAGTGAAACCATTTCCATCTGGGTGTTCCTCGTGGGGATTTCTTCTCCAAGATCTGTTCCTGCTACAAGAGGGTCTCTGTGCCTGTGTGGCTACAGCATGCAGCATCAGCATGTCAAAATCAAATGCAGTTAAGACTAAATCCTTCCTTGTGCTTTAATTTACATGAACTTAAATGCTAAGACCATGCTCATTATCTGACAGGGTCAGAGCAGTAGCTGGGTCCTGGGGAAGCACTTGTTGGCAGAGTGAAAAAAAGCCAAAAAAAAGCCAAAAAATCCAAAAAGCCAGGGTGCCAGAGCACTCTGCAGAAGAAGAAGAAGAAGAGGGCAACATGCCTGAACTAAGCAGAGGGCAGGAGACAACAATTATTGGAAACAGGCAGTTTGGGCTCCTTTAGCACCATCTCTTTTCATAGTAAATCCAATGCTACCTGAACCTTTTAATGCATCTTATTGCTAATCAAATAGCACAGTATAGGTCCATCACTGCTCCCACAAAACAGAGTTATTTGCTTTGAACCAGCAGAAACATAGAGAGCCCCAATGCCCAATTGTTACAGCCTGAATCCTTAGACAAAAGGCAAAAATCAGTCAGAAATTACTAAATAACTTGTTTCTTTGGGGTTTGATTTTCTTTTTTAAAGTGGCTGGATTGCCTTCATCCTTTTGCTCAGTTCTACAGATTCTTCTGAACTGCAGAACCAAAAGCCAGCCACACAGACCCACATACCACAGGAACAAGAGAGCCACCAAGAGGGTTGTTTTGACAGCAAATGCTGAAATTACAAAAGCAAACACATCAGTTTGCTTTGAAAAGCCCTTAGTGGTGTTTATGCTGAAAAATCAAATGTAGTCAAAACAGCAAATCTTTCTTAAAACTTCTAAATTGTTCCTTCAGTTATAAGTCACTCAAGACTTGAAACAGCAGAAGCATGGATGTCTTGACAGTCCTTGGTATCTGCAGATGGAGACCATCCAGCCAATACTACCCAAATATTGGATGGGGCAGAAAAATGAAGGCAGGACACCATTTCCAGGTGAGTCCCTGTAATTCATAATCAAATTAGGGACTGGCTTCTCTTTGCAAGTGATTGAGTGGGAACGTGTCCCTGCCCTGATGTTTCACACGTCCAACCTACAGCTTTCATGGGTGATTGGTGCTGGTTGTACAAAGGATGCCCAGTGCACAACTAAGGTGCCTCTTCACCTTTCAAAACACTTCTCTATCTCTCTTTCCTAGGGACCAGGACTCATTACTAGGTAGAAATTGTATCTTCCCAAGTATAGCCAGGGCTATTTATGCGTCCACATTTTTTGTAGAAGTACCCTTTATTTTTCATATATTTTAGCATACCATTCAATTGGTTCATTCAATTGGTTCAAAACTAAGTTTTCTGTTCCAAATTGAAATATTCCTGCAAGCTGGATAGCTGGTAGAAAATATCATTCCGTGCCATGACCAAGCAATCCAGAGGACCAGGATTCAGAGGGTTATTCCCAAACTGGCATATGCCAACAACATACTGGGAGAATTCAAGAGACCTCTGGGTCATTACTTGCAAAAATCACTGCAGGAATGTATCAAAAGTGCATTGTAGAAGATGCTTTGACCTACAGAAACAAAGACATGTTTGCGACCCATCGCTACAAATAAGTAGCCTCAATTAGTCATCTGGGATTGCATGGGATCTTTGTTGGAGTTTGTTCAACTTCAACATTAAAAACAAACACACACCACAAGAAAAAACACAAGAAAATGACCAAATGGTTCACTACCAGGCAGAGACAACAGAGCTGGATAACAGCTCCAACACTGCAATAGTATATAGTGATGGTGGGTCTACAGTGACCTTTAAAAAATCTATCTGGCCATAGTTAAAGGTCCAGTCGGTGAACATCTGTGTAAAATAACACTTTGTTTAAAGCTGAAAAGACAGCAGGAGGTAACTGGTAACTGTTATGAAGCCTCAGACATGGCCTGCCAGGGGGTGGATGGCTACATCCCTCCTGGTTCATACCCCAGGAGGTATCTATAGAGAACCGTGAGCTGGTCCTGCCTGCTAAAATATGGTGTCCCACAATCCCCAATTTTTTTCTTTCCTTTTTAAAGAAAAAAAAACCAACAAAACAAGACCCAAACAAAAATAAAACAAAACACCAAGAAAACATTTTAAAACTCCCCCCAACAAACAAACAAATAAAATGTAGAGAAACCACAGTTAAACAAAATCCCAACCAAATAATCAGAACAAACAAAACCCGCACAGCTGAGGTATGTTAGAATACAGTCACTAGAACAAGCCCGCTCTTGCGCCCGGCTGCCAGAGCCGGCGGTGGCCCCCCGGGCCGGAGGAGGAGCCGGAGGGGCCTGTTCCGCCTCCTGCTCTGCCTCCTGCTCTGGCGCTTCGTTTCTGCTGCTCCTCACATGCCACCTAGCGGCTTCCCAAGCGGAAAATTCCTTCTTAAACTTGATTTACAGACACGCCTCCTCTGCCGGCTGTTCCGTACGCCTCAAGCTCGCTGTTGAGGGACACGGCCCCAGCACCTCTGCAAACCTGCCCCGCGACAGCCCCCGCCAAGAGCCGCCTGTCACCAGCCCCTCAGCGCACCCTCAGACTCCCCCGAGAAATTTCCACCTCCTTGGCCTGTGTTTACAGCTCTCTCCTGTTTTCTGCCACGTTCAAAGCCTTCACGGAGCCTACACCCATTTGGCTGCTCACCTTACCCCTCTGGCCCGCGGCCTTCACCAAATATCTGGCGGGGAGGAGGTTGCACATTTTACTTTTAAGCATTCAGTGGTGGCAGACACCCACCGCAAAGTTCATGTTTGTTAAAATCCTAGTTTTCCAAGGAAAAAAAATAAATCAGAAATGTTTAAAGAGGTCTTCCTCTTTCTGGCTTCTTACAAAGGTCAGGGAGGATTTTATTGTTCAGCTCAACAGTTGCTCTTTGAGTGCCCTACAGCCATTTTCCTTCAGACAAAAGGTGTTATACCATAGCCTTTCAGTTAGGCCATTTCTCCAAGAAACGGGAAGTTTTGGTTAAGAGCAACGTTTTGCCTCCAAAAGTGGTAATTTGATTCGTCTTGCTCCCTTCCCAATAAGATGGCCTAACCCCTGTGTTAACTGAATGCCTGTGTGCCCCAGGCAGCCCCAGCGTGCTGCCAGCAAGGTGAGATGGTGTCTGCAGAGCCGGTCAGTGGACACCCCTCAAGGACCAGCACCACAGTCCCTCGGGACAAAGCAAGTTCCAGCCAGGATGCCTGTCAGAGGACACAGAGCAGGTATTTGCTCTGTGAAAGGAAAACTTTATCATCATAAAATCAGGGCAATGGTTGTCCAAGTTACTCTGGGCAAAGAAAGGAACTGGACTTGACCCATGTTATCTCCATCATTTTCATTAGGCAGAGGCAGCATTTAAAAAGAAGCCACTTTCCCTAAATATTCATTTCTTGGTTTCCATTTCAAATGCTTGAAAACAAAATACTTCCTCTTGAAAGTACTTGAAAGTTTTCTCTGCAAGAAATTATTTTATTTTTCTAAGAAAAAAAAAAAAAACAAACAAAAAACCAAAACACTTAAAGCAACTCTTTCAACATTTCTGAAATGATGTACCATTTTTTTCTTTCAGACCACTGGAGAAATTACTTTCTTTTGTGAAAGGCCAGTGCTAGGCTTTACCACAGCCAAAAATCATTGAGCTATGCTGACACCCCTAAAATAATTTCTCCCCTCATCAGTGTGGTCCTTATCCTATACATGGTTTAAACCCAGGTGCTGACCTTGGGTGCTACACATCACCAGACCTGAGACATTGTCCTGCCCTTCAAGCATGGGTTCCTCACCATGGCAAAGGCAATGCAGGTGAAATTACACCACAAACTGCTGCCCTGTGGCTTGGAGAGCCAGCTTTGCTGTGCAAAAGTCACACAGGTGTCCTTATCAGTTAATTACCATCCAGGTGATTGTGTCCGTGCAGAGGAATGGTGTGGCAAACACAGCTGGAGCCCCTGGGCACGACAAGGACCATCAGAGCTCTGGAAGCATGAGGGGAGGGAGCAAAACTGACTTTCTGTCCTAGGTGCTCTAGGAAAGTAAAGAAAATGGGAATGAGGGTGCACTCAGCAGCTAGAGGGCAGGCTCATTTTTCCTTTAAAACTTGGGAATCACTTCCTTGCAGCTGCAGTGACTGCCAGAGTATCCAACAGAAGTGGCTAAGAGGTAAGTCAGTCAGGCTAATTGGAGAAGTCTTCTGTGTATTAACTAGGGGGAGGGGAGACCCAAACTAAAAAAACACCCAAAAGCTCAGATGTACAAACTTGATAGTTGTTTCAAAATGCTTAGCTTCAGCCTGGCAGGCTGATTTCTGACACATCAGGGGGAGAGAAATAATCTACAAGAGAGGAATATTCCACAGGTGGCCATGTCTCATTGCAAACACCCCAAAAAAAAGACACACTGGCCTTCTAGGCTTCCATAACAGGAAAAAATAATTGAAAGGATTTACAAATAGCATTCATCAAAGCATTCCAGAGAAATAACTTCCCTTTTCTTTTTCCTATTCATAAAATGAATGTGAAGCCAGCTAAGAAGCCTCTGAAGAGTATGGTCTCAGGTAAGTTATGTACTCCCTAATGCAGATTTTTCCATTACTTTCTGTGGACATAAGATTTGGGAGCTCAGCCCTTTGCAGGGAATGCAGCTGGAGCAGCTGTCCAGGCACACACCCAGTGCTGCTGGTGTGATGCTGCCACTGCTGTGCACCCAGTCAGATGAACAATTTACATCTTCAAAGGCAAATTCTCCTTCTCTTCATTGTTTTGTAAAAGAGCCATTGAAAAATCGCCTGTCACAGATATACTGTCTACATTGGAAACTTCCTTACTGAAGCATAAGGGGAGACTATTTCACTCCCTAATGTCACTGATGTCTCCCTGTTCATACAAATAAGGACTAGGCCAAGCAATACTACAAGTGATGCCTGAATGTTAACATAATTACAGGGGTTCTGCCAATGCAGTTCACACTGGTGAGATGCCAGGCAGTGCCAGCCTGGTGTGGATGGGGGAGGTAACGCTGTGTTGGACCGGAGGAGGGTTTGAAAGCTCCTGGTGTACACCAGCTACCTGCCAGTTTAGCAGGCAGAAGCTTAAAAAGCAAATATATCTGGAAGAATTGCAGTTTCCCCCCCATCTTGCAGCAGTGGTTGCACCTCCCAATCAAAACCTCATGGGCACCCTTCATGGGCAGCAACATGGGAGAAGCCTACCAGAGAAACAAAACTTCATCTGGACCGGAGCACTTCTGTCAGGTGAGCAGCAGCCAGAAACCAGGAAAGTCCCCAGAGGTGGAATCCACTGAAAAATACACCACCCTGTGTGTTTTGGTGCCATGGATGGCACACTGCACTGGTCTGAAGTGTGAGAGTACGGCTTAACATAAACACAGCCCTCAGCAGAGTCTGTTACTGAGAAAATGGTTTCTTTCACTGCACTTCCTCCTGCCTATCTGCAAGTGCCAAATCCTTATGGCCCTAATGTGGACATCTGGTGCATAATTTCAATAGAGAAAGGTTTGAAAGATATTTGGATTTGGACAATGAAGGTCTCATTAAAGGTCTGAAGAGCCCATATCCTTGGGAACAGAGAAAGCCATGAGAAGTGCTTTGGCTGTTCACCAGCCAAAGGCAGAGGTTTCTCCGAAAAAGCACTATTGGAACATAGGAGGAAAAAGAGATGTTTACACACAGCTGTGTCAATGCAGCGGGGATTGGGTGGGCAGAGGTGGAGCTGTCAGGAGACAGCCTGGTGGGAAGGCCGCCCACTGCCCTCCTCTGCCTGCCTTTCTTTTCAGATTATGCTAATGGCCACGTTTCAAGTGACGCTGTTAAAAAAAACCCAACCCCCGATGGCAGCAGCCACAGCAGCAGGTTGTGATTCCTTGGCAGGGCTGCACTGCTGGAAAGCTGCTTCTGGAGTTGTCCTGTGGCTCAGTCCTGCTGTGTTAGGATGACATTTTTTCTTCCTGGTAGCTTTTACCTCTAGGTTGGTATCGCTCCAACTTGCTTTCCCCCCCCTTTTTTTTTTCTTTTTTTAGAGAGTAGAAAACACTTTATACATGTGTAAGGTCACATCTGATGGAGAACAAGCAAGCACTGTTACATAAAACACGTATTTTTCTTCTTTAACCAGGGTGTAAAACCAAGCCATGAAAAGAATGGGAACATTTCATCCTGAACTGAGTGGGAGAAAGGTGCAAAAGCAGAAGTAGGATTAGAGGGCAGACTTTTTGCCAGCCATGATAGCCAGCACAATGCCAGACCTCAGATTTAACACTGTCATTATAAATAGCCCTGGTACAAGACCGCCATGCAGCAACGCAGGAAAATGTAGCTAAACCGTACTCGGTAAACAAATTCTCCCTGCTTCCAAAATTATGAACCAAATTACAAACAGTATTTTTCTTAAAGAGGAGGGGGTGCAGGGGAGGGAAACCAGACAAAGATGTATGAGGGGGTACATTGGTGGGAGAAGCTGCCTCTGATCCCACCTGGACTATCCCAGTGGCAGCACCTCTGTTCATATTGGCTCTGGGACCCACACAGAGTTAAGCTGCCTTGAGAGCTGAGCTGCCCCTTGCTCAAGAGAGGAAATGTTGCGTCAACTGCTTCCTTTTCACACATTTACCAAAATCTCTCTTGCCCCAAGTATCCTGCTCCTTCATTTGCAGCCTCTCTTACACAAAGAAGCTCTTGCACAGCCTTTTGCATCAGGGACACTGAAACAAAGTTCATGGCTGAAATTTCTGCTATACATTCTCCATTTAATGATATAACTCCATGCTACCAGAAATACCTCTGACATAGCAGGACACCAGTGCACCTTCCTGTTGGTTCCTCTCTTCTGCCTCACCAGATCTCCATGAAATGTCCTCCTTAGTGTGGGTCCCACCCCAGGACTGTCCCTCCCTGTACAGTTGGTCGTGGGGAACAAGGGCTGCTGCCCCCTGGGCACAGTGGGGAGGGTGGGGAGCAACACTGGCAGCAGAAATTATCAACCCAGAGTGACTGCAAAGCTACAGCAGAAAATTCACTTGCTCTAAATGTACAAACCATGAGCAGAAGCTGTGTGTGCTGAAATCTGCTATTTAAAGGCTGGAGAGGTACAAGGGGGAAAGGAATGTTGTCAAAATGCTTTAAAGCAGCTCCCAAAAGGCCAGCTCCTACATGCAAGTTTATTCATGCCTCTACTACCCAATCTCTCCTTCACCTCTGCCAGAAGCAGCACCAGAAGTACCCAGCTCTTGGGCCCTAGAAATTGCTGCCTGGGATCTGCTATTTAAAATGGTCTTCTTTTCTCAACAAAGAGCAAATATGGAATAGCAATTTGCAGTATAAAATCCTATGCAAAGACAAGGTCCTGGTTGCAACCTACTGTAGGGCACATCAGCAAGATGAGCACCACCAGCTACTCCTCACTTTCCTCAGCCCAAGCTGAAGGAAATACCCTTCCTGTACTCTTTGCAACATCATGAAGGCCTGCATATAAAATAGCTCCTCTCAACGGCAAAGCCATGCTTGGGGCTGATTCTCACAGTTCCCTCCTACAAGCTAAGCTGTTGACAAATGTTTATTAGGATTAACCAATTGACCAGGGCAGATTCAGACCACTGTTAAAGGAGACACAAGCCCTCCTTTTGCCTCCCACTGCATGTCATCCACAACCTCTCAGCATCCCTCAAAAATACATACCAAATGACAACAGTAAAACACTCATTTTTAGCAAACTTGTCATTGATTATAACAAAACAATCTTCTAGTCCAAAGCCCTTGGTGGGATTATACACATAGATCCGCAGAAGAGGCATGAGAAAGGTGACAGAGCAATTGCCTTTATAATTGTCTCCCAGAAGGCTTAGATGCTGGATGGTTTAGCGATTCACTGCACAGAATTCCTTAAAATAAAGAGGAACTGGTGTCTCACACGGAGAAGCAGAGGAGGGCCTGGTGGCAGACACTGGAGTAGACCTGTGCTCTCAGTAGCACACTTGTGACCCAGCCTGGCAGGACACCACATGAAAGGAGCCATGTCTTTGTAGTCGGGCTCCTGGTAAGAAAAAGCTTCAGGGGCAAAGAGCAAGCTGAGTCCAGCTGAACCACAGAGCGCTGAGGCTGTTTACGGTTTGTTTAAACCACAGTTCCTTTTAATAAATCTCAGCTATGTCCTTGCTGGTGACAAATCTCCCGTGGTGGCAGCACACACACAGGTGCAGCACCCTTCAAACCCAGTGCTGTGGAGACTGCTGGGGACATGGCCCATCTTTGGCTGGGACAGCTGCTCTCACTGCTCATTTCCAGCCATCCTTCACAGCGTACACAGATTTCCTCTGTAGGGTAGGGAGCACTGCTGGGAAGACAGATCAATCATACCCCTGTCTGGCAAGTTGTTAAGGCAGGAAGGTTTTCATTAAGTCAACAAGGGTGTTAATTTATAGCATGTTTGCTACCTCTCTCCAAATACTCTACCAGATGAGAGCTTGCTCCCTCACGCTTGCTGCATGCCGAGGGCAAAGATTAACAAGCATTTTGTTTACCTGAGTGCTTGATGCAGTCCTTCACCCTTCTCACCCTCCACTGTGGGCTCCTGGCCTCTGCTTTGGGTTGAGCTGCTGCTCAAACTGCAGCAGAAGATTTGTCTGGTTGAAATAAAACACATACATGTGGGGATTTCACCTAAGAGTTGCTATTTATGGATGTAAGTGACTTCAAGCATTACAAATGAAAAACCAAAGTTTGCAAAAACTCCTGTTTGGACAGGGTGTAAATTATTGCATACCAAGAGCTAATCATTAGTGGGGTCTGAATCTACCAAAGCAGAACTACTTCTCCACTCACAAATACTGAATTTTGTCAGCTTTTTGATACAAAAATTTTTTTCTCAGAGTTGAACAACTAAAGGTTTATTATTGGATTAAGGACAAACTAGCCAATGCAATGAAAAATATATGTATAAAGTATCAACACTTGGTTTTTTGGAAACTGCAGCTATTTATATCACATATTCCATAGGAAATTTCAATTAATTGCATCTGATAGGGTAGGTCATTAATTTCTAACAAAGTACATTGTAGTACAAACTTAACACGTTACAAGCCATGCTGCATTTTCATATTTGCAGCAAGGACCATGAAAATTATCCAATAAAAGGAGTAGTTACAATGAAACTCCTTGGCCTGTACTAGTTCAAGTTGGTGTTTTTCTTTTGTAGTACCGTGTCTCTTCATTGTTACAAAACCTTAAAGAAAAGATGATACCACTCAGGTCTGAGATGTATCTGGAGGCTCTTGGAACACAAGAGTCAAAGAGCTGCAAGACAGTGGGGATGGCAGACATAAGCAGCTTCTGCAGAAAGAGTGCATTTCTATGGACAGCATCTCCCACTCTCTCCTGTTCCCATCAGCCTGGGCCTAGCAACAGGGGATGTACTGAAGAACCATTGGGAGAAGCTCATGAGTCTTTGGAGATTTAGCAAGGATGTGTGTGCTCACCTCCAGCTGCACAGAAGATCCTGTCTGACTCATGGAACACTGTCTCAGCCTGTGTTAACCCTGAGCTTACACATCTGACATATGCAGAAAGGTGCCCAGGTCTCACTGTTGGTTCTTACATGGAAAAGGGTCGAATGCACCACACTTTCAGAGCATCTCTCTGTAAGGGAGCCTGGGACACTCTCTTCCTGGACACATAATTGCTCTTTGAGATGCTGAAGGTGAAGAGAAACCTGAGAAGGAGTAATAACCAAAGTTACAGTCAAGAGGAAGCTCTCAGGTGCCTGTAGCAGCCCACCAAGCTGCCCGTGGGCATTTTACCCTTGTAAACTTGTAAACTGGTACATTTGTAATCCAAATGCTGACATGCACCAGAGCGAGGAAGCTGCTGTGCTGCCATGGAAGGTAGCGTGCTGTAACAACACTCACACAACTGGAGGATTTCTTTGGTTTTGCTCTTTACTCACACCTTAAACTGAAAATATGACCTCTTATAAAGTGGAGTGTGAGAAGCAGCATCCATAACAAGAAAAGCAGCACTGTCTCTTGGGAAAAAGCATTTATGTCCTCTGCAGTGAGAATGTGCAGCAGAAGGCTGCTGTTAGAAAGCCCTCTCTGCTCTTTCCTCTGAAGCAGAGCAGAGAGCATGTCTTCCTAAGCAGACAGCCTCAGAAAAAGCCTCATAAAAAACTGAACAAAAAATTATGGATTATGGAAGAGTTGCTGTGAGTCTTCCTGCTGTGCCATGAGTTGGGTTACATCGTGCAGAGATTGGGAATTGCAGTGGCAGTGCCTGGCTGGTCAGTAAGGCTGGTTTGGGTGTGGCTACGAGCAGTGATGTCGGGCAACGTACTCAAAATGTGAACAGGCTACAGGAGGTTTGCTCAGACCACGTCATCTCAGGTGTTCAGAGATGTGTTCCAGACTGTAGTATGGACCAGTCTGGATGGAGGGAGGAAAAATCAGACCATCCCCATGAGAAAAATCACTGGAAAAGACCAAGAGATGTTCTTACATGGAGAAGAAGCAAAGGTTTGGAGCCAGGAGCTGAAGTTAGTTGTTGCCACATTATTTTTTTAGAATTTCACAGACCTATTGAAAGTTTTTTATGTAGTGCAAAAAAGATGTAGCAAATTCTGAATGACATTAAAACAAGCTCAGATTTCCAAATTAACTCTTTGTCTCCCTAACCTTTTCATTAGAGACAGTCCACTTACAAACCCTTGAAAACAAGAAAAGATGCAATGTACTACTTTCAATTTTTCAACGGGGAAGCTTGGCCAGGAGGTTAATCTCTGAAAGTCTTGAGCCTGGCTAACATTGCATCCAGTGGTGGAATTCCATGCTATTATTACAGCAAGGCCTGACTTTGCTAGGACTTCCAGAGAGCTGAGATGTCTATAGTATGAAGACTGCATGCCTGCACTGTGCTTTTCTGATGAAAGAAAGTAGTGAAAGAAATGAGATTTTTCAGACAGATTATTTCTTCTTGAAAAATCAACACAACTGGAAGACCACTGGCTCCTTATGAAGTTTCTTCCATCATAAATCATGTTGAAGCTTGTTGGAAAAAGAAGATATTGCAGCCCTATTCATTCTCATTAGGCAACAGGGAACCACTAACTTCCTTTATGGAATAAACAATCTGGAACAATAGGATCCACCATCCAAAAGGAAGGCACATGACACAAGTCTTCTGAGGGAGCCGAGCTGCGCTGGCAAAGCGCTTTGCCGGCTGCTGCCGGGTAGCACAGACTGCAGGCAGCACTCACTGGAAAAGAGCTTGGAGCTGCAAGCAAAGTGTTTCCTCATGTTAAGCAAAGAAAGCAGTGCCTGTTCTTTGTAAATAAACAGCTAGGTTTTGAAACAATCCAAACTTTGGCTGACCACTAGGGTCAAAAAAGGCTAATAAATCCTCTCTTTCCTGTTAACAAAACCCACAACTTTATTTTCTATAGCTTTCAAAAAATAAAAATGACATCATGAGT
Organism: Ploceus nigricollis; assembly: GCA_013399945.1. NCBI lineage: Eukaryota > Metazoa > Chordata > Aves > Passeriformes > Ploceidae > Ploceus > Ploceus nigricollis. Next base: position 427,257 of record VXBC01000604.1, on the reverse strand, counting down.
AATTTTGGAAATTCTTAAATATTACTTCATTTGCCTGGCAGAAGCATCCTGTCCTCCCTCTCTCTCTCTCCCTTGCAGCAGAGACAATCTCCCTTCAGACACTGGAGGTTTGGTACAACCCTGTTTGACATGATTTTAACCACGTGGCAAAGTAGAAAGTACAAAAAAAGGAGTATGGCTTTTCTGGATTGTAGGCTGCAGACAACAAATGTGAAGGATGATGGGTCCAAGTGAAGAAATCCGAAGGACGTTGTGAGTCTTTGGAGGGGTGAAAGCAAGGAAAAAACAGAGATGTGAGCAGGAGCGGGAAGCCAGAGCAGAGAAATGCAATATGAGGTGAGCAGGGAGATCAAAAACTTACAAAGTACAAATACAAAGTTATTTGTAGGAAATACAAGGGCAGATGGTGAAGTCCTCAGGAAGATCTTAAGAGAGAGAATGACCAGCCCAAATAATGGCAAATAAAATTCAGTCTAGGCAGATGTAAAGCCATGAATGCATTTAAAGAGAAGCAGCTTCATCTTCACATATAAATAATGTTTTCCACGCTTACTGCTGCTACTCAGGAAGGAAGCTTTGGTTGAACTACTGTAGATACTTTCTTGAAAATACAAAATCACTGCTCTGCAACAGTCAAAGAACAAATAAATGTTTGGAATTACTACAAAAGGAAAAGCCAATAAAGTGGAAAGATCACTGTGCTGCTGTATAAATCCATCTTGTATCTGCACCTTGAATGCTCAGTGCAGTTCTGGGCCCTTGAAAAGGATAGAGAAGAGATGGAGAAGATTCCAGGAGAGTAACAGGGTGAGCAAAGGTGTGACACAACTTCTGTACAAGGAACAGTGCAGGAGAATAGGACTTCTAAAGCTGGAAAAGATATGAGATGTGAGACACAGTACAGGGAAAGCTATGATATCATCAATGACACAGAGAGAGTGGATAGGGATGGAGTGTTGGTTGTGTCTCCAGGACAATGAGGGACCAGCTCACGAAGCTGGTAGGAGCCAAGTTCCAGGCAAACCGAAGGAAGGAGTTTGTCATGCAGCAGGCAGTGGACCTGCTGAGGAGGTCCTTTCCAAAGCACCCTGAGGATGCAAGAAACTTACATGCTCTCTCAAGTGTTTGGAGGGGTCCATGCCACAGACAAGCCACAGCAGGTTCAGGAAATCCTCTGAGCTGAAAATAGTTGGAAGTAGCAATAACTGATTGATACAAATCTGCTTACAGCCCCTGTTGAAGGCAGAGTAGATGTATAGGTTAGATGATCCAAACCAGCACAGCTGTTCTTACCTGGAGTGAAAATAGATAAGATAGACTCAAAAAAATACAGGGCAGGAGGTAAAGTCAGGGTGAAACTAGCACAGTTAAACTGCAGTCCAAAGGTGTAGATGAGGAGGGAGAAGAAAAGCTGCAGTTTCAACTTCATCCATGCTTTGGCTGAGCCTAGACATGCCCCACTATAATCAGGAGCAAAGCTTCCACTGACTTCAGCAGATCAAGCCCCCAAGACATAAAGACAAGCAGTTAAGTGAGGAGTTTCAGGGTCAAAGAGTATCTCCAAGATAACAGGAGACAAGGCACAGGTGAGTCTGTACAGGCCGAATTTGCAATTTATCTGTGTTATTTATCTATCAGCCAGATCCAAATTATTTCAGTCCTGATTGGATCCAAGAAAATGTTGAATTCAGAGATATTCTTTGCAGAGTCTCCATGATATCCTAAATAATAACTACTATGTAGGTATTGCCCACAGCACAGTTACTTTTTTCAATCCTTTTAATAAGCACTTTGAAATACGCAGAGTTGCCTCCACTTCAAGTGTGATATAATCTAGTAGTGAGATGTCACAGAGTCATGGCCCCAAGGCAAGGTGCAAAGCCCTGCATAAGGCCAAGAGTTACAATTTTCCTTAAGGGTACATGGGTTTAAGAAATATCCAAGTGGAAGGAACCACTATTCATTAGTTACTCAAAGCACTATTCCATCAGCAATAATCAGCAAAATAAATATGTTTCTTCACAGAACTGAAGAATGTTTCACATTCTAGGGCATATTCCTAAATACCATGATTTTTTTCTCATACAGACAACACTGATTTGGATAATAACTTTGAAAGAAGCCTTTCTTGTTCTGAGGTTGTGTTTTCCTGAAGGACTGATCTTGATTTGTTTGGTTTACAACTCCTACATGAAGTTTCTCAATAAGTATACACAATATGGTCAGTATTTTGAGAGAAGAGTCTTTTATTCTTTCAGCTGAAGTAGACTGCTTTTCCTGGAGTGCTGAAAAAAAATTATTTTAAGAAGCTGATCTGATTAACTGGGTTAAACTAGAAATGTGCCAAATTGCTCTGCAGACATGGCATAGCTGCTGACCTGCACCAAGACTGAAATCATTCCAGGCTGTGACATGCCATGTCTGCTCACATCAGCTGTGCACTGGGAAATGCACAAGCAAGCAGCCTGCTGAAAACGTCCTTCAGCTTAAGCCTCAAAAAAGATTCCTGTAAAACATGTTGCTTATGAGGAAACCAGCCTCTCAGACCCAAGAAATGTAATTTCTCACACAATTTATTAGTATTTCTCAGTTTTCTTCCAGTGTATCCTGGACAGCATGCACAGATGGACACACAGCACAGATGGACACACAGCCCTTCATGAAGAACATCACAAATATCTCACCCCACCTGGATCTGTTCTTCAGCCTGATGCCGCTAGCCCTCAGCAACTTAAGCTGTTTCTTCTTTGCACTATTGAGATTTTAAAAAACCCCAAACTTGCAGTAGTTTGGTTCTGACACTGCAGTTTGACATCTGTGTGCGAACCTTTATCTTATGTTTGCTCCCCTGCATGCTGCTCAGACACCCAGTTTGCAAAGCTGGGACTCTCCACATAGACCAGTCCTTGGTCCCCAGTATTCAAGGATGCATTTTAGCAGCAGGACGTTACATCTGTGGATCTCAACCACCTTTTCAGAATCCATCCTCCTGTTTGTCTTATTTATCACATCTGCTCCTCTTGCTCATATTCAATGGGGAGGGGAAGCAGGCATGGGAAGACAGATGTTGGAAGAGCAGACCTTCCCCAGTGCAAAGCCTCAGGATTGCTGAAGACGTTGCCTAACAGAGCTTTTGTTAACTGTTGGGAAGGAGGAGCCTCAGAGGTCATTCAGGCTGCATCTGGTGAGCATTGCTGGAAGAGTCTCTCCTGTCTGTGCCTTCAGTCTATTTTTGTGCTGTCTTCATATCATACCATCACAACATGCCAACATCAACATGCAGCTACACCATGGACTGGCCCAGGGAACTGATCTGACTGAAAATCACCCGGCTGAAAGGAGGAAAAAAAGGGGAAAAAAAATCTTTTCCAGCCAGCTCAGATCTCTGATCTCATTTACCATACAGCAGCACTAACAGTTGTGCCACCACCAGAGAGGTAACCTCTTTCCACAGCTGTGGTGGCTGGTGCCAACTCTTCCTCAGGCAGCAACCCAAGCCTTTGCCCTATGGACCTGCTCCTTGAGAATTGAGTTTTCTCATTTTATTCCCACTACTAAGGCAATTTTAGCTTGTGTAGACAGGCAGTAACACATGGATGGCCAACATGGGATTTGAAGATGTCCGGTTAAAAAGCTCACATGGGAAAGGATCTGCAAGAGCTGTCTCCTTGTAAATACAAAGGCAGTAAGAGAAAAGTTTCTCTGAGTGCTTCTTGCTTCACTTTGTGCTCTCCTGTCCCCTTGGGGAATTTAGGTAAATAGTTTATATAGGCAAAATCTTTGGTAGCTTCCCCCCTCTCCTTCCTGTTCCTGTTAACCAGTGGATGGAAGCAGCATTCCCTGCCTTGAGACCTCTCTGGACCTCTCTGGAATTGTTTGACACTACAGTACTTCCCCTCCAGCATGAATTAGAGTGGAAACAAGAAGCTGGTAACACATAACCCATTTGCCACACACTTCAGCTCTGTCTGTTAGTAGATGTGACCTTTGTGACTAATACAGTGCTGGGAGGTACTGGGAGGGTGCATTAAATCCCTCCCTCCAGCACAGTTGTCATCCTCATCGTCTCATCACCCATTCAAGTGAGGAAGCTGCAGTTTCAAAGCCTGCCAATTCCTGCAAGACACACAAAATGCTGGACTGGGTCCAGAAATCAGCCACAGGATGGGGGATTAGTGTCAGGAGGTGACAGCAGAAGTCAGACCAGTGCTGCGCTGTCGTCATGCCTGGAACTAGGTCCCCACGGGGGTGACAGCCCCCGCACAGCCCTTACTGTGCATTCAGCCTCCACCTGTGTCAGGCACCCCACAGCTGCAGGACACAGGGCTGGCAGCTGCAATTGCACCATCCCAATGCTCTGCAGAGCCTCTTCCTGCCCTCTGCCCGCTGCCTGCAGATAACAAGCCCTGGGCTCCAGCACAGACAGGATGGCTTCCTATTTGCAGTGTGTGTGTGGATGCCGAGGGCCTTGCAACATTTGAAGTGGCAACTCCCAGTAACAAAACTTGTTGCAATCCATTGAAAGCACTCTGCTGCTGGACCAGAGGCCAGGAGGTTTTTTCCCTCAGATCTCTGGCCTGGGTGATTCTGTTACAGACCCTCCTGTTGAACACCACAGGCCCTTTACCCTTCTTGCCCCCCTCAAACCACCACCACCCCACCAAACATTCTCACCCATAACGCCCCACACCAACAATCCACGCTCCAGTTTCTCTCCCTGGGCCTCTTGCCCTTCCCCAAAGCCTGTTCTACCCCTGTCATGCACCGTGTCCAGCTCTGGAGACCCTCGTGATGATGTGCTGAGCTCAGCTGTCTGGTTGTGGCCACCCTTTAGAGCATTTCTGTTTGCTGTGGCTGTGGGCCAGCACAAGGCTGAGGATGCACCACAGACCCCACTTAAAGCAATGGCCCAGTGATCCCTAAAGATATAAGAAACATGTTCAATCATACAGGTATGGAAAAACCAGCAGACAAGGGAATTAGCAGGCTGTAAATACTGAATTTGGAGCGTGTTCTGGGAACTGCATGTGCAAATGGCAGAGGACACACAAGCCTGCAGAAGGAAATAGGGAGACAGGACTGTACCCTTAGCCCTGAACTTCCAGATAATGCTAACAAGACAAACTTGGAGACAGAAGGAAAAATCCCTACAGGAGCTGTGTGCAGGTGACTGCTTCGTGCTGCAGCACCTGGGCCTCTGGCCACACCCAGCACAGGGGCAACACAGGGCTTACAGCTATTGCCAACAGCAATAAAGTAGTGATGGGGATGGGCTCCTACCATCCTCACAGTCAAATCTGCCAGTCATCCTGTTTGCTTACCTGTCCTTCCTACATTTCGCTCACAGTGAATTCACTGCCCTTCATTGACTTGTGGCTGCTGTACTGTAGATTTCCTCATTCCTTACTCATCATTGCAGATATTGTCCTCTTGCAACAACTCTTATGTAATTAGAATGAAAAATCTATGGAAAACTGTAGGTGGAAGGCATACAAACCATTTAGCTGGCAGACTCAAAAGTTAAAAGATATTTATAAAAATTTGAGAAATAAAGATTTTGTCTGAGGATCAGCTTTGTGCTTCTTTCCTATGTGCATGAGAGGGGCATTAGTTTTCCAGAGTTACTGGTTTTGCTCTGCAAATGTAGCACCCCAAGGTTACCTCTGCGTGTGTCCTGTGGGCTCAGCTGGGCTGTCTCCATACTCAACCTGTGCCAGTGCTTCTGCTTCTTCCATGCACACGCTCTTGTCCTCCAACAAGTAATTATGAACCAACATGACCTACATAAATGTTCCTCCTTCATGTGCCTCACAGCACTGCATGGGATCCTGCTCCCTCCCCTGCCCCCCGACAGCCTGGGACAGAGGGGCTCCCCCACTTTGCCAGCCAGACATGGGGCTGATGGTTGAGATTCCCCTCTGCTCCCACACATGGGCTGAACAAAGTGGTGAGGAGAGCTGACTACCCCAGCTTTGCAGGTGGGAAGGGCAGAGGTGGTGTGAGTTGCTCTCTGCCCCTGTCCCTCTCCATCTGCCTCTGGGGTCCCACTTTGGGCAGCACCACTGCATTCATCCCCAAGGGATGGAGAACAGAGATGACAGGCAGGGGTAAGAGTTTTCTCTCAGGCAGGGCTGCCTTTGCAAGAGGTGTGGTGCTGCCTTGGGGATTAGCCAGAGGAACTTGTGCTTCACTAGAGACATGACTAAGAACTTCAGTCATCTCTGAGCTTTGTTCACCTCTGAACTTCATCCACCTCCATTCCTAAAGAAAATCTCAGGTCCTTGAACACCACAGGAATTGTGCTGCTGCCTTCAGTGAGGGCTCATTTCAGCCTTGCTTTGGTCTCTATACAAAACAAGCTCGTGCCACTACTTTGGGTGTATTAATACACACCACAGCTTTAGGTCATAAATCTACAAACTCCAGCTGGAAATGCAATTTTTTGTCTAAAATTAAGACTTCAGCTCCTTTTCTCCAAACAATTTTGTGTATAGCTTTTTGGTTTACAATGAAAAACTCCAGGGGATAGAAAGCCAGGTCCCAAAAGTTTTCCTGAACCACAAACTCACATTTGCCTCATGGAATAAATGTCGTATGCTCTGGCACTGCAAAGACCTCAGTTCCCTCCTCCTGCCATTGTGCTCTGTCTGAGCTGTGCAGTGCTGGGTGTGCCACAGTGCCCCCCTCATGGCAGGAGCTGGCGAAGGCTGCAGGCTCAGTCTGACAAATCAGAGGCTCCATGGGTTGGTTGCTACCTGGAAGGCTTAAGGGAAAGATTATACTGCTCAGCGTAGCACAGGAGTTGAACCAAAGGATGAGCAAAGAGTGCCACTGCTGTTAATGTTAGTGTTTCATTCGCTACATTGGACTGTAGTCCCAGGAATGGAGAAGAAACATCATGCAGTTCTCCTTAGACCAAAGTAAATGTAGCCATGGTTCAAAACAAACTTAGGGAAAAAAAAGTATGTATTGACTGCCAGGAATAAACTTGATAAATGAGCTATTAAAATATTTATTTTCTGCAAAGGTCTTTGCCATCCTTGAGCCTTCAGGATAATTTTGAGATTATTACTTTAAATGCTAGAGATGAACAAAAATTTCTGGTTGGAGTAGTCTCTTTTTATTATCTTCAGCAGGCTACATGGGAGCATGATAAAACTGGATGTTGTCCTTGATGCTGAGCTCCTCCTTTTAGTGCCATCAGTAGTTCTCATTAATTGAACACACTGGAATGGTTTTTTTTTGTGGCATATTCAAGGCCAAGGATTAGCTGGGGGAAATGATCTCAAAATGTTGAATTATTTTACTGTCAAAAATCTTAAGAGTGAGGTCGTAGAAAGAGATACTGCTGGCATTTTCACTTTTTTACTGCAAGTCCAAATAGCATTAATTGAGGAATTTATCTGTCAGAAATATCATTGTTATGAGGTGCAATTTGTTTCTGTAACTCCATTTTTAAACACATACTAATGTATTTCAGAGTCCATTTTTTGACAGTCTTCAAACAGATACATTGGAGGGTCCCACATTGCACATGTGACTAGTGTGCGCTACTTAAAAGCTCCTGAAACAACGTTCCTACATGATGGATGCTCAGACCCCAGATCTGAACAGGGCCATCCCAGGTTCAATGTTAGGATCAAACCATGCTGGCATCACTTCTCCATATTTCCCACAGCTGCTGCTGGACCAGCAGCCATATTTTCAGCAGCTTCTACTTCAGAGTATAAGGGAACTCTGGTGTGACAGGTGTGGCACACTTAGCAAGACAGGTGTCTGGCCAACGGCTCAGAGTATCTGGGCGTGGCTGTGGTGTCAGGGGTGTGACATTATGCAGATTGGATGAAATTGAGAGATAGGTATCTTCCAAGCACCCATCCTGAAAGAGAAAAACAGGGTCTCTGCTGAGGAGCACTGGGGCAGGACACCAGGAACAGCTGCACCCACCCTTCTCACAGTCTTCATGTCAGTCAAAAATCCAAGAGCTAGGACATTTTAGTTCTTGATACTAATAGTAGTTTAAAAATGTAAGGACATTATGTCAAAACTCTGATGACTGTGTAACTGGTCCTTCTGGAGGTGGGTGGCTGGGAGTTCTTTGGGCTTGCACAGGGCTGCCCCAGCTGTAACCCACATATGGAGGAGCTGGTACAATGCAGACTCCTTCCCACCTCCCAGCTTCTCTGCCAGAACTACAAGGGGTGATGCCCACAGCTTATTCAGCATGTTTTGGAGTTCTCAGGGGTAGGAAGTGCTGAGAGATAAGCCTGTGGGCACAGCTGGCATTTGAGGCAGCCAACCATCACTTTCAGCTTGCCATTCATGTTAAGGAACACCCCACAGGAGTGTACCGGGTGTCTCACACTTGGATCTACACTGTCTGTGCAAGCATGCTTTCACCAGCTCTCCAGACTTCATCACAGTTTCACAGTGTTTGCTCTTTCCCTTAAATCTAGTTCACAGAACCACCTGGTGAATATAAACTTCATAATAAACATTTCCTGTTTGAAGTAACAAAGGTATAACAACTCACAGCTCCAGCAGCTCTAAAAGGTTAACAATATCTTGGAAGATATTTTCAGTGCTCATCAGTTGTGACAGATAATTATGGATTTGAAGAGATTTGCAATCTGTTTATAAATACAACTTCAAAAACTTTCTACTGAGACATCTTCAGCAAACTGCTCAGATTCATTGTTAATTAAGAAATCGCATTTACACATGCATTTAAAAGTGTCAAGAAATTACAGGAGCACTTCCACTTTAAATGTTAAATTTGATAATCTTCTGGCTGGGGAAAAAAGAGGAACCTTGAGGGCTCAGCAAACAGAAAGAGCATATATATTTTCACACTGGCTGTGTTTTATCTCATTCTTTTGAAATTCCTGTCTCAAATTTGTTGTTAAATGTATTCTGACTGAGTGGGTCCAAGGACTGGTTTGCCAGTCCTGACTGTATGTTAGCTTTTTCCCTTAAAATATATGGCCCAATAGTAGTTGATTGAAGTTTTGGATATTGTACTCTGTTGCTGACCAGTACATTATCTGATTAGAGAACCTAATAGAGTGCATGTGGAGGACATGCAGTTTACACCGTCTTTTTCTTCTTTCTTTTTTAAGTACAACAGGCTTTTCAAGATATACATGTGGTGTTTCAGCATACACATGGTGAGAAACAGCTACAAACCCAGTCTGCCAGCTGCACATCCCTCTCTCAGCACCAACTCCCTCCCTGTGTGTTCAGGGCAGATATTTTATTTTGAGGGGGCCCCTTCCCAGGCAGGGAGCTGCTCAAGTGGGTCAGGATCCTGGGAAGCTGCAGCCTAAGTCCTTTCAGGTGTTTCCTATAAAGGGTGCCATTGCTTTGTCGTCATTAAACCAGACAGTCTGCTACATACCCTGTATCAGGAATACATCTCATGCTCAGTAGGCAATGGCCGCTGGTGCTTCCCTTATCAAAATCCACATTTTGCACTGGAGGGTGAATTCCTTCCCCCATTCCTTCCTTCCAGCTCTGATTTTCAAGGTTAGCCTTGTGCAGAAATGTGAGCTCCACCTTTCCATACGTGCAAAAATGCAGATCCCACAATCACTCATGTAACAGCTCCATTACAGATCTGTGCAGATGAGACTGCACCCAGCAACCTCACAGTAAACACAGCTTATTAGAGATCCCCCAGACAGCCAGTCCCCTTGTGTCAACTCTGGAAAAGGAGTCCAACTTTAAGGATGTTCAGCTGGAGTACTCTGCACAGAGAAACTATTCAAATCCATGAACACACTGTGCCTGCCTCTTTTGGAAAGCTGGGAACACCGTTTCTACATATGCTGGAGCTGGAAACAGGGATGAACCCAGAGCTGCACAACACAGTTTCCAACTCCACCAATTATTTTTTCTCTCTTGCATACACATTTTTTTGTGCAAGCCCATCTTTCTTCTTCCTTGATTCAAAGAACTTGTATATTCAGCCTTGTCCATGACCATGACTGAATATTCAGTCTTTGGACCTCTCTCTTGATTTGAGTTACTTTTAAGTTCAAGTATACATGAGATTGGAAATCTAGCTCAGATCCCTATCTGGTTAGAAACACCCCTGGCATGAACACATAGTAAAAATTATCTCAGTATATAATAATTATTCTGTGGGCAGATGGTCTTTTCCAGCTGTTATGCCCCAATCACATTGAAGAGTCCTCCAGAGACCACCTCAAATAACACACGGCTCCCTAACAGGAAAAAAACTCCAGCAAATGAGGTAGAGTGAGCAATCAACATTTCCACTTGGATCCCACCAACCTGCAGCACCCTTAGGGCAGTGCATGGCCACCCTGAGAGCAGCATGCACAGCCTTAGCTGTAACTACTCCTTAGCACAGTTCACATCCCACAGGAAAAGTTACATCCAGCTAGAACCAATGCAAGGGAGAAATCTGGATGTTCTGTAAGGGCAAATTTATGGCTTAACATATAGAACAGGGGACTAAAGAGGGCAGCTCAGCGACTGCTGGCTGCTGACCTTCTCCTTTGCTTCATGGTATTGCTCCACCTGGTTGATAAAAATCATATTACTCTCAACTAAGTAATTTTTTTTTTCCCAGTTCTAGGCCCAAAGTCCTGGACACCAGAAAAAGAAACTACTCAAGGTTTTAGGAAGAATTTGTGTCTGTAGCTAACAGAACAATTTAGCACTCAATGGCTACAAGGCCATCCAGCCCTGAAAGCTCTGTAAATTCAGCAGGTACTTCCCAGACAGTTTTCTTACCTGCCCACCCTGCTAAACTCAGCAGAGTGCCACAGCCCATAATTACAGGGGACAGGTGTTTGGAGGTCAAACAGTGGAGAAAGCCCAGCACAACTCTTTCCTCTCTTCTGTCCCTTCCACACCACCTGTTTCTTTTCCCAGTTTGCTCCTCATCTAGGCAATTCTGTATGCCTAAAATTGATCTCCAGGACAAACCTAGGGTTTTACCTGGACCAAATACTTTAAAATCTACATTCATCTGGCTGTTTTGACTAAGTCCTGTGTATTGGCATATGATAAACAGAGTCATACTTACCCAACTGTAGCTGAGTTATATTGGATTTGCTGCAGTTAAATCCATATTATCATTTGCTCCTTTACCCTTAGTTTTGCAATGTAATGCTATCTCAGGGAACAACTGAAGCCAGCTGTGGCATTGGAAAGCTGTTATCTCCCAGCCTTGAACTTGGACACTTTGTATTTGGCATCTATCCACACTCACAAGCTACATCCTAGTTCAATTTTCTCACTCTCCACACTAGTTCAGCTTCTAAAATGATTAGTAACACCCCAGTGTGAACAGTTATAAACCAAGTTCAAAGTGGCTGGTATTGAGTCTGCTTTATATGGGAAGGTATGAACCAAAGTCAGTGTGCTTCCTTATGAGAAAATTTTGTTGATTTATGCAATCAATTTATAAACTCAGCTTCTGTAACGGGTTGCATTTCTGTGGAGCTGTCCTCACACTGGAGAGGAAGAAATGTCAGGTTTCAGGGAAGGATCAGCTGCTGGTCAGACCCACCCTTGCAAATGGAAGCAATCCCCACCTGTGTCTCCATGCTCCAGCCTGGCTGACAGCTGCTGAGGGGCTTTACCCTCCACCTTCTTCATTGCAAGGTCACACATGTCTGTTGAGCCTTGACTCAGATGAAGCTGCATGAAACCCACATCAGGGAAGCAACGCATCCCTGGGTAAATTGGGCAGGTTCTTCTGATGTCTGCTTCAGTGGCTGCCAGGCCCTTTCATTGAGCTTACACCTTGCTGTTGTGGCCCATTGGTAAATGGGCAGAGTAAACCTCTGTGCTTGGAGAAGCCTGGTCCTCCATGGCAGGAAGGGACCATTTCAGAGCCCCGACTGCACTGCCTGCACCCAGGCTGGTGTCTTGCTCCTGTTAGTCCTGATGCTCCTCAGAGCTTAAAAGCAGGGTGCCATATGCTTGAAGAAAATCCATGGGCAGCCTGTAGAAGCACTTTCCTGCTTCCCATCAGAGCTGCTTCATAGATTCACCACCCATCTGCACGTAAAGGTTTTGGCTAGTTTTGCTTGTTCCTCCCTGTGAAATGTCATCACTTTGTTTAATTGCAGAAGTCAACCACTATATTCAAGAGATGAATTATCCTACTGCTGCAAGAAAGTTTGACATTTAGTAGCTTGGAAGATATTTATGACCAAAGTAGTTGTTATTCTGAAATATAACATTATTTGTAGAAATTCCCTGTTGGGGAAAGAATAATCAATGACACATAGAACGTGCTAAAGCCTCACCAAAATAACATCTTAACTGTTCCTTAAAATGGTGACTTGTACACAAATTATGAAAAACAATTCATAAACTTAACCAGTTTAGTCCTGGAGCAATGTAAGCCTTTAAAGATGGATTTACAGTGCACTGAAAATCTGATTATGTAAACTATCATAAATGGATTCAATGTGTTAGAGGCCAACACTAAATCTTCATCTGTTTGCTGGAAAAAAAGGCAGTAGGGAGCTATACATTAAAATGAAGATTGATTTCAGAAAGCGTAGCAGAAATGAAATATGCTGACATAATGACTAAGCAGAAAGAAAGAAAGAAAGCATAAAATTAACAATTGTCAGCTCTTGCTCCAGGATTAGAACTATAAACTAGACAATGACATTTATTGTAATGCTAGTCCTTGAGATGAACTGCAAAAGTTTTGATAGAGCTTCTTGAAACTTTCTGGGTACCTGGTTCAAAATCTTTGCTGCAATTATGCCTGGTCATTGAAACTAAAGGAGACATTCCTGCAAAATTCTATGCACAAGCTCCTGCCCTTCCTGTCAGGATGCAGCCCTGGGGGGTATAATTTCAGATGTCAGAAATAAAGATCTGGGGGCCTTCTGCTCCACTCTGCTCTTACCTGACACCTTGGTGTTTTTCACACACAGCCTCAGCCAGCCAGAGTACTTTGTCAGTCTCATCAAATTATTTTGATGCTATTGAACAGTGCATCATTAGCAGGCAGGGATGTAGCTTTTCCAAGGTGCAGTGGAGTCAGGAGCAGGGAGGGAAACCCTGTCCTTGGGCACCAGCTGGAGCTGGGAACTTCCACTATTATTGGGAGGCAAACTGCAGTTCATGCATATCCTACTGTCTGAGACTGTATTCAGAGTGAGGGACACAAGAAGAAAGGTTTTCTTCCAGAGTATGAAGGTGAATGACAATGTCAAGAAGGTTGGATTATGGAACACCTTGTTCTTAAAGACCTAGAAGCAATAAAGCCAAAATAAATATGCTTATGAAATGGCACTCAAAAAGATTCATCACAAGTATCTATGATGTAAAAGTAGGTTTTCATGCCCTCTTGCTCAAAGCCAGCATGGCCATAAGTTGGTGGTGTGGCATGCTTCAGAAGTGGAGGCCACTGAGTCTGAGTTTGGCTGTTCTCAGCACAGCAGCATCCACTGGGGTTCACCACGCTCAGGGTACTTTGTTTCAGAAATCACATCACATGGGGTTTTTTTGGGTATTGCTCAGTAAATACACCTCCTGTTTGGTTTGGTCCAAGGCTTCACAGCAAAGTTACTGTGAATGCTGTGGAACTTTAATCTCTCTGTTTTACCTACCTGTCTAGGCTGTACTTTTATAATGGTATTTAAATTGCCATAATCCTTCTTTAAACTTATTTTCACTGAAATTTATTTTAATCCTGAAAGGGTTTCTATGTGATTTGATAAATGTTTTTTGTTAAAATGTTATGGCTTTTTATTTGTTGCTAGGCTCTTTTTCTTTCCCTTCTTCCCAAAAGGATTATTCAGCAAAAGCACTTAATGATACAGTTATATTTAAAAAGTAGCCAGTGGCATTAGAGTTGGGATTAGATAGTATCCCTTTACTGGATGTATACATCAAAATAAATGATGAAAAAGAAAACCAGGGAAACCATCCAACTGAGCATTTCAGATGCTGAAAAGAACACATTATGCTGCCTCTTTTCAAACTAGGTCTCTAAAGCTACAGCTTGGCAAATTAGCAATTATTTTTTTGAAAGACCAAATCAGTGCCGGTGGGCACTTAGGTGCACTGCCTGCAGTGCTGGGCTGCTGCACCAAAGTGGAAATCACAGCAAATCAAAAGGTCAAATTAGTCTCCAGTCAGTTTACAGGACAGTTTCTGAAGGTTTTCTGACACCTGCTTGTGCTACCTCCTGCCACCACAGAGGAGAGCAGACCCTGCCGTCTGCAGAACGGATGTTCCATACCCCGGGGAGTGCCAGCCTTTTCTGTCCCTGGCTCTCCTGGGGTTTTCCCATTGCACACCGTAATGGGAACGGCCTCGGCACTGGAGGACCAGCACAGATGTATCAGGCCAGAGAACCTTTCCAAAGTGACTTGAGGCTGAAGAGTGTGCAGCTTATTCTGATACAAGTACAAATTTTTGATTGTATATTACTTTAGACCAGAAGCCTGTTGATTTGAGGGTGGGGCAGAGGGAAAGGCTGCCTAGGGCAGTTTATCTCAACATATGAGGTGTTCTTTTATGTGGGCATACAAGAACTTTATTTTATCCTGTATTTGTCATGCCAATTAAATCAGTGATCTGCCCAAATATTATCTATGCAACAAAAATATAATAAAAGAAAGAGCAATAAGTATGTAGAGAGGGGTGGGAGACTATGTCTGGATAGCAGAGCAGGTTATTTTATCACATCTCAAAATGCATATTTCTGACTCACCCGGAGCAGGATGCTCCACCCATCACCGCAGGTTTTCTGCAGCATAGCCATCGATGCTAGAGCATGCTTTGCAGGCAGTCTCAGGAGTCAGCAAGGGAACCCACACTTTTGCAAAAGGAGTCACCTCATGCTAATGCTGATATTAATCTAGTGAAGGTGAATCAGGCCTGATTTCCCTCCAGTGACTAAAGGGGAACCCAGAGCAGCCACCTCTGACACAGATGGGTGCACACTGGCATCTGCAGTGAGGTGAGATCCTTGGACTGAGCCACTTAATCTGCCTTAAAATGTAATCATGGGATTGATTGTCCCAGATTTTCCTGGACATACAGAGCAAAATTCAAAGAGGAAGGAAAAAGGAGGAACTAATGTGAAGAGTCTGGTGTGACCCGGTACCCCAGAGATGAGTCACTCCGATCTCTCTCCCATAGCCAGGAGACAGGCAGATGGATCACATCACTGTCAGCACACAGACACATCCATTACCTGCAGTGACAAAGTCATGAAACCTCCATTTCTGCTGTAGGTGTATAATTATAGTATGAAAAAAATCTGAGTCATGGGTGTAATTCAGCCTCCCTTCAGGTATGTGATGAATAAGGCGTTAATCAGTGGAAGGACTGGAAAATACTGATCACTGTTCAGTACTGGTGAATCAGAAAAGGAAGTTTCTTGGATGTGGCATATAGACAATATGTGGTTTGAAAATGTGAGGGGCAGAATATCAGTGCTGGGTCTTTCAGTGTTTTTTGCTGGAAAACAAGTGTGTCTCTTATTACATCCCTACACTTTTAACTGGATTCTTCCAGGCATTGTCTGGAGTTGTAGGTTTTCTTCTTTTAAATGTATATCAAACAGGGTATGGAAGAACCTGCACAACCTTTCCCAGTCATATAATTGCTTAGTGTACAAGTAGAGTGCAGTTGTAACAGAGGAATTCTAATGTGTACATAAATCCAGTTTAGAATTAATCTGATACTTAAAGGTACTTTAAGGAAGTTATTTAATTTTCTTTCTTACTCCATTGTAATTAGTGGAAAGGCACAGGGTTGTTAATGGAAGGAAGCAGGGTTGTTTAGATACTTTATTTAAATATTTCTGTCTCCTCATACTGTGTTGTGATTTGGCTAAAACCCTTTTGGTGCTTGTTGCAGTTGTGCAGCAGCTGATATTCTGCCAGCCAAGAACCAGGAGCAGTAAAATGACCCTTTATTTGGGAAAGGCTCATCAGAAAATGTTACTGCTGAAGCACAGATCAGCCAGGGCTGGGTAGAATTTGCACCATCAAGCCACCTCATTTCCTAGGACGATGGCTGCCATGAGGACCACCCAAGCACTGAAGCTGGTGACATCATCTCTGCATCTTTAGCAAATGCTGGAAAACACCCATAGCTGGGAGCAAGAAAAGCCACAGTCACAGGCAAGGCTGGCTAAAAACATAAAAAGAAATTAAATTATTTCAGTGTGACTTACTCTTGGCCAACCCCTGTATCTCAGTTTCTTCCCCCTATCAGAGTCCAGCAGGCAATTTTTTTATTCAGTCTTTTAATGACTTTGATCTGACACATACCCATAGTTTACCTCTTTTCCAATCCTCTGCAGCTTCACAAACCCTCCAAGATTTCATCAGCTCCCCACTGGAGCCTCAGGATGCTGAGACAGTCTGGGTGATGGATACAAGGAACCATGTAGGTCTGTGAGAACACAGAAGAGAGATGGTCCAAGGCTTTTTACCAACTTAGCTTGGATCCAGTTAGACTTAGTAGGAAGTCATGTTAGATGTGGCTTTTTAGATGGACCTAACAAGTTTGAAATTACCAAAACCACCTCCTTCAGGCTGTGCCTAAGCCTGTGATGAATTGTGATGATTCTCCAGGAGCTCCGCAGGAAATATGATATAGGTACAGGTGTACACAGCTCACATCCAGATGGGTTTTCAGAGAGAAAACTTTAGCTTTGCCCTTAATGGAAGTAGTTGGACTATTTCCAGACCCAACCTGACTCTGGAATATGTAATGCTTTATCCATGTGGTGCTGGTGCCAATGAGCCATGTCAGACACTAGCTGGCTCTATCTGTGGCATAGATAGTCTACAAACTGGGTAATTCAACCACAGATGCCTGAGAGCTGGTTTTTAGCTGCAAACACCTTCATGATTGCTTCAGCCATGTCCCTAAATACTGTAGAGTGATTTTCATTAGACCCAATCAAGTTGAAAAAATCTAATTGAAGGAGCATTCCCTAATCTCTTCCTTATCTTCTAGTTTCAGTTCTTCCCCTTTCAACAGTGCTGTTAATAGCATTAAACATCTGATAGCTGTTAATCTTTTTAGTGAAGGTGAATGCAGAAAAAAAAGTCTATTAAGTAACCTGAGTGATCATGGAAGTCCTGTTAGAATAGGGACTTGCTTTCAAAGGGGTGGTTGCATTGGCCAGATCCACCAGTCTTATACAGGCAAAAGAAACTGATGTTTGCCCTGAAAACCCCCTGCCTTCTGAATGATTCCTTCTTGGAAAGAGGAAACTTAAACTGCTTAAGCTTTGCCAAAGCATGGGACTTTCTGTGCAAACCATCACTGAAGTCTGAGAAGGAAGAAGGGTGCAAAGAAAACAAGAAATGGAACAGCTGTGAAAGCCTGAGCTCACTATCTCCTCAGATTATGCTTTCACTCACAGGTGGAGCAGAAAGTAAAAGCAGCAGACCTTAGAAAGAGAGAGCAACTATAGACTCAATGCAAGCTCAGTAGTTGGTACCTTCCCTGCCTCCCCTTCTCTGTCTCTTGTGTTCTGTCTGCTGGTCTTCAGCCCACTCAGCTGTGACAGTACAACAGTTTACAGGACTCTATTTTGAAATGGATTAGGGACCTGATAGAATTTTTAAAAATCCTGCCAAGAAATGTCAGTTGTTTGATGGAAATGAGTGATTGTGAGAATAACTGAAATGAGCATTGGCCCTGAACATGTGATGCTGAGAAACCACAGCTCAGCTCCATGACCAGCCGGCTCCACATTGTTCGGATTTACAAAAGGAGCTGCCATTAGAAGCAGGGAATAATCTTTCCTGGGATTTGTATTTTTTTTTTAATTTGTGTTGTTTTAAATAACTAAGCACTGATGTCTTCCATAACAACAAATATTGTGGCTATCTTATTCAGTGTTTATGCTTGCCATTTATTGTCATGAAAATGAAATTCAAAAATGGAAAAGGGCTGAGAGGTGAAAGTACATACATATCAGCAGTTACAGAGTGTAGAACAATAAGGAAGCAAATTGCAGCAAAACAAAGCTTTATAAACCAAACAAAGTCATAGGAAAAGCTATATTTAAAAAAAAATTAAAAAGCTGCTCCTTGGCAAAATACAAAGCTGTACTCCAGAGGAGGTGAGTGCCCACCCATGCACATGGGCTGTGACTCCTGCCAGCAAGGCTTTTGGGGCACAGTACACATCTTACGTGTCCTCATGCTCCCAGCCAGGAACCTAAAAGGGTGGCATTGCTTCTATTCTTTCTGAGATTTTTCTTTTTGTCCATAGCAGTGGTTGAAATTCTCAGGCTACCTCAATATCACCACCTTTAACAGTACCAGGAACATCCTTCAGCACTCCCTATCCTCCACACCACAAATTTTTTAGCACAGACCCTGACACATTTTGACCAGAGCCAGGTAGCTCTGTCCCAACCAGCCTGGGTAGAGTTCAGTATCACTATGGGCCAGGGACTGCTCCCAGAAACAGCTTCCATGTGGCCACCCTGTTTTGGAGGGTGAGACAGTTTAATGTTATGGATGCAGGCAGCTCCTTGCCAACTGGCTTCAGCATCAGCGAATGGCCCCAGGCACATTTAATTTGCTAGTATAGACACAGCTTCAGTTTCTTTGTGCTGTAGTTCCTCTCTCGCTTGTGTTTTAAAACCTTTTCGGTAACATTTTTCTTGTCAGCTGATAGGTATTTTGGACAGCAATTTAAGGACTTAGCAGAATTCCTTGTTTTATTTTCCTAGAATGAGTCCCCAGTAAATCTTCAGCTATCCTGAGGCTTTACAGCCACCTCCTGCGGAGCTGGAAGAGCTGCTAGCAATGGACACTGATGCTGAATATTTTGGTGATGGAAGAGACAAGTCCTCTTTATTTTTTCGGCTTGCAAGTGCTTGCAAATACTCTTTCCTTTCTTGTACAAGTCCAGAGATTTACCTGAGCTGGCACTTTGAGGAAGAAACCAAGCACTTTTTGGCAGCTCGTAATCTTAATCTTGGCAAACCATAATCTTAATTTGCTAATACTGTTCTGGTTTAGGGAGTTGTCCTTATGAAGCTGTCATCTGGAGAGGAGAAGCAGGAGTTAGTCCCTAGTGTCCTGCAATTTCTGTGCTTATGGGCTCTGCCTGCATTTTGTCCTCGATGTGTGTATAGCAGTCAGATCTGCTGTATGTTGGAGAGTCAGGCAAATACTAGTGCCCAATTTAACATGCAGCTCATGTGCCTTTAAATAGCAGCGAGAGCCGAGCCAAGCCATCCACTGCAGCAATTTCTGGACATATGTGCACAGCCCCCCTCCTCCCCTGAGCCCTCCCAGCCTGGAGCTGCGAGCGCACACGAGCTGCGCGGAGGGGCCGGGGATTGGTGCTGCTGCCTGTCACTTCACAGTCACCCCACTGACGTCTCCTCCGTGCTGTTGACTTGATCCTGTTTCTAGCCAATATAATTATAACATGGAGAAGCAACAACAGTTAACGATTTAGGTTAAATGTAATTTAATGCCCCGAGATTGCTGCACTTAGATGAGATTTTGCTTCACTTGAACCATGCAGAGAATGTGAAGTGCCTGCATACTTCTGCTAAAGTAATTCTGGACAAAGGAAAGATTGACACTGCCTTCTTCAGACTCTGTTAAATGCTTGAGCGACTTTGGCATGAGTTTCTAATCTGTCATTGATCTTGGAATTCCACATGTGAGAATGGGACCTGTCTGAGAGCAGAGGTTCCAAATCCATCCTTCTTTGGGGGAGGGTGTTCATATATATGGATATATTCCCCTTAAAGAAGTAGAGCTCAAAATCCCTGATCATGTCTAAGGGTTTTCTTAGTCCCTTGAAAATATTATGCCTAGTATTTCACCTGCAGTGCCATTGTATCCATAAACCGTGGAAGATAGCATGAAATGTTGCTGTTACAAGGTCTGAAAAATAGTCACACGAGCCTAGAAACTCAAAGAGCCCATCACAGAGTGCTCTTGTGCTACTGGGATGGCTGCCAAGCAAGGCATGCAGATTGCTGTTGCTGAGCTTTTGAAAGATGAGAAAATGACTGGGACTGCTCAGCAGAGCAGACGCTCCCCGGAGCACCCAGAGAGGCCAGTCAGCATGGCTGCTACCTTTGGGAGCCAGTTTCTAGGTGGATTGTGCTAGATCCTGGTCCCAGAAATCAGATCCCCAACACACACTTTAATAGGGGTTTCCAGCTCTGTATATCAATCCAAGAGAAGGCTTCCTGACCAGGGATTATAGCTTTAGAGCTCATTTGCCTTCTCTGCAGATGCAGAACGGCCATCATTCTTCCAGCCTTCCAAGCTTCTTCTGCCTGACTTGGAAGGCAAATATTTGTAAGTGAAATTGCCACCTATGCTCTAATTCCTAAGAAACTCAGCAAAAAAATAGCCTCAGCAACCTTTTGTGATTTGGTGACAATGAGCCTTTTGTTAATCTTTAGTACTGAAAGGAAAAGGTTATCATCTGACATGCTCATGTATTTTGATTAAGTTATCTGTGAGCTTGACTTTGTCAGGACCTATTAACTCATACCTCTGTGCTCCTGAGCAGCTGCTTTGATGACAGCATTTGGATTTACTGGCAGAAGCTTGTTGGCCTGCTCCTTCACAGCACATAACAAACGGAGAAGCTTCCACATTCTGTGTCTTAGTGTCAAAAAGTCAGTGCTTACTGTGGTCTCAGTGACTTCTGTAGCTATTCAAGGGCTCAGGAGTAGATGCATACTGTTTGTAAAGCACTTGGCTCTTGGCTGGCAGAGGACAACTGATTTCCAGGAGCCCGTTGCAAGGGCAGCAGCTCTCCACCATGTTCTCCGAGAGGCTTCGAGGCTCTTTTTTTTTGCACCAGCTGAGATCATTACAGTAATTTTCTTTATGATGTCCTAACAGGAATCTCAGTTCTTGCATGGAGCTTTTTAGCAAAGGACAGATGCCAACCTAAGAAATAGCAACTGCATCTGGCAATCACAAAAAAAGGGTTCTGGCTATAAGTAATAAGTCATGAACTAATCTCACAAAGAAGAAAGCCTGTGAAGAAGAAAGATCATTATCCTGTGACTTAAGGTAAAGATCAGTTTACATTGAGTGCTTTCTAGCCTACCCAAGCTTTTGTAATTATTTAGTATTTATAGTCTTCCAAAAGTGTCCACAGAAACTTCTCCAGCATTGTCAATAGTTTTCATAGCTCATATAGTTTAATACTTATTAACACTAATCAGTTGGGTTGTAGTGCTGTAATATTAGTAAAACCAGAAAGGAACATTCAACACTTGGTGATTTACAAATGTCTATCACATTAATACCACTTGTTTTATTCACAGATGTATAAAATTTCATAAACTATATTGCTTGAATGGAGTTCCTGATTTCATATTTTACATGTAAAACAGACGGGTACTTCTGACAGTAGTTCACAAGCAAGAAAGCAAGAAAAGAAATTACCTTTGAACAAGAGCCTTCTATGTGGCTCTCTGGAAGAATGAGAGTAAAAGCATTTTATACAATTGGAGCATTTTGTGTTTAGATCAATCTCTTTACTCTTAACTGCAGGATTTGTAGTGTAGTGACAGATTTAGTGATATGGTTACACAGATTTAGTGATATGGTTGCATAGGCTGTGGAAATGAGTGCTTTTCTGGTTGGAAGTGGTCACTCAGAGTTGATGGCTCAGTCATGCAATAGGAAGAAAGCATCACAGCACTGCTCCAAACTTCTTCTCTTCAGATGAGTTTTCTGTCTAGAAGGACTTGAAATCCCTTTTCAAGCACATGGGCTAGACCTAGAGACCCATGAGAAACACATTCACGGATGTAGCTGAGGATGTGACAGGACTTTCCGAAGAAAGGAAGCAGTAGTGGATCACTGCAAGCACAAAATCACATAGGGCATAAGGGTCATTCCAACATGGATCATGGACTACTTCTATTGTACACTAAATGGACCCCTGGCTGACAAAAGACTGAACCTGGCAATGTAAGGAAGAGAAAAGATCTGGATAATCACATAGGGTGAACTGGAACCTTCCAGCAGCCAGCTACAGTTATAAAAACTCTCAGCAAAGATAGGAAGTGTAGATCCACTCAAAGTGATATAAAGAATGAAACTACAGCAGGGAACAGGGTCTAAAATTCATCTCAAAGGAAAGAAGGAAATCCACCATGACAAAATTGCATAAGAAAACACCTGGAGATAAATAATGCTTCAGCCCATTATGGAGCTTTGTACAATTATTCTGAACACAAGCCACTAAGTAGAGCTGCCTGGTTTCCTTCCCAGTACTTTGTTCATTGACCATACCTTTATACTACATAATACTAATGTACAAAAAATTAGCAGCATGTAGTACTCTTACACTTCAGTGATTGTAGGAAAACATTTGACACCAATGGTGTTGTAGAAAGACATCAAAAATTTACAGATTTCTTTGCAAAATTGTTTGTATTTCCCAAAACCTTTCTCAGTGCACAGATAATCAAATCATTGCTTTGATGTCACTGCCAGCATAGGCAAAGGGACATCATCTCCCTGCAGTGTCTCGTAGTGCTGTGTAACAAATATCTGCACAGAAACTGGAGTCCCAGGGGTGTTTGGCAGTCTTGGTTTGCTGAGGATATCTATTCATCATCAGATGAGATACAACAAAAGACAAACAGCTTAGTCAGAACAGCAAAACAAAAAAGTCTTATAATCAACAGGTCAGAAAACAAAGGCTATGAAAATAAATATGACCTTACGTGGTAGTGCTGTTACAGAAGGAGTAACTGCAAGCATTGTTGTCACATTTATTTACCCAGGCAGTGTATCTCACAGCCCCTGTGGTGCAGGGCTCAGATGAGCAAGGGAAAGAATTATGGTGACAATACAGCGTCTCACATAAATAATGTTTTCACTAAACTGTATATGAGGGAGAAGCAAAAGGCTCTTCAAGCACAGTTTGAAAAACTTCCAGTTGGAGTTATGTGTCAGTTGTTCATAATAAAAGCATGGGATAAAGAACAATGACAATTTGAGGTGTTTACAATCACCAGTAGATGACCAAAAGTAGAGACAAAGAAGGTAGAATCTGTTGGCTGTATCCTGACCATATTGAACAATAGGCTTGTGATCTGAGGGCCAGGGGAGACGATGCTGACTTAAGGACAGCTTGCAGGGTGAGAAAGATTAGCAGATGGAAAAAATTAAAAGTATTGGTCTATAATAGGATTACTTAGGGGTAACTGACATCTGTGAGGGTTGGATGCTTTGGAGCATCCTTCAGTATGCTGAAGATTTCTTCATATAGAGACCAAGCATACAGTCTTCCCCCATTGCCAAGACAATGGTTATAGTCACAATGTCTACTGTAGGCAGCCTGGAGTTTGCTGTCATGACCAGTTTTTCCTACTTTACACACTACAAGCCTGTAAACCTGCCAATGGTTGCTTTGAATATCTCATTTCCAACCCAACCATGTGTGGTGGTGGGCTGACTCTGGCTGGATGCCAGGTGCCCACCAAGCCAATCAATTACTCTCCCTCTCAGTTAAGCAAGGGAGAAAAAATAAAATGAAAGGTTTGTGGGTCAAGATAAGGACAGGGAAAAATCAGTCACCAGTACTGTCACAGTCAAAACAGACTCAGTTTGGGAAATTATTACCAATCAAATTGGAGTAGCATGATGAGAAATAAAACCAGATCTTAAAACACCTTTCCCCTCCATCCCTTCTTTCTTCCTGGGCCTAATTTCTTTCTCAATTTCTCTACCTCCTCCTCCCCCCAGCAGTGCAGGGACAGGGGAAATGGGGGTTGTAGTCAGTACACCACATGTTCTCTCTGTTTTGCTCCTTGTGCTCTTCCCCTGCTCCAGTGTGGGGTCCATCACATGAGACAATGAGACGCAGTCCTGGTCTTTCCCATCAGCTGCAGCTCTTCACGTAGTGCTCCAGCCCTGCATCCCATATGGGCTCCTCGTATGGGATGCAGTCCTTCAGGAACAGACTGCTTTAGCAACATAAAAAATTTATTCCTCAAACATTTCAAGGAACTCAGGTCTCTTAGTACTAAAACCCAATGGAACCTATTTCCAACAAGCAAGAAAGCTTTTTCTTAACTCATCAAATGTTTACATTGAACTATGCTAAAAGAGTATTCATCATACAAGGATAAAGTCATAGGACAGTAATAGGGATACAGTCATAGGACAGTAATAATTATACCAAGAAGTTTTGCAAGTTCCAGCATGGTTGTTTACATAGCTATTTTAAAAACAAATACCTACTGAAGGTGTGTACATGGTGAAGTATTTATTCCTTCATCTCCTACGGAATATTAATGTAGGCTTTTCTATAGGTACATTGAAGACCATAGGCAATTTTTGGGGAACACATCACTCAAATCTCATCCACAACTCAAAAGGTACATACATAAAGATAAGTCAAAAGCAAGGAAGAAGGATTAGATGGATTCAGGGAGATAGAGGAGAGAAATTTTCTCTTGTTCTATCTTGAATCTAAAAGGGCATCCTTCACTGAAAGTTTTTAACAACAGTGAAGAAAAAGTGTATCTTGGGCGAAAAACAAATTAATTGCCTTAGTATCCAAGTTTGGGCCAGCCAATTTTTTAAATCCCTCCCATAAAACTTAGAACTATTTGGGATTCTTTTCTCTTTCTGACCACTTTTGATTCTGAGAAGTTAATGTCCCCAACAGGAGAGAGAGCGAGAGCAGGCTGCCACTACCTCATCCAGGGTTTTGTTGTCAGTGGCTCACCCCAAAGGCAGTGCTGAGGGGGCTTGGGGGCAATTCTTTTTAGAGGAAAACCAGCTTGTTTTAAGCCAGATGAGTTCCCAGAGCCAATTTATTGCCTGGCCACATAAAGTGTGTGTGTTGGCAAAAGGGAGGACAGGTGGCGTGTGTGCAGGAGTTGGGGAAGCAGGACTTATCTCCACCAGGATGTGAACCTTCTCATGGATGTGACCATGAAACAAGAGCCTAAGTTGTTGTTAAGGCAATGGAGTCATTGTAATTAAAGGTTTGTGTTTTCATTGCAGATCTGGTATGTCTCTGTACTTCAGCACAATTATTTAGATGTCCCATTCAACTCCATTTCAGAGGTGAATCATGGGTCTGGGCCAAAGGGCAATGTACCAAATTTTGTCAGCCTGAGTTCAGTGTGTATTTGCACTTCACCTTTCAGATATCTATTTCTTGCACTTCCCCAAGAGGAAACATTGTCATTTATATCCCCTCCTACAGCATTTTAGGTCTCTCCTGTTCACTTTGAGCCACGAAAGCAGCCAAATTTTATGATAGCAGAACTTGCCCAGAAGGGATACTCTGGTCATGAGGCTCTGATGGATGTGGCCCCTTAGGTTAATACCTTTCTTTTCCCTTCACCACGTGTCTGGAAACCTACTGGCATGGCCTGGCCTATAATAGATATTCTGTTTCTTCAACTCGTCTTCTTTTTGCAATCACATAGGGATTCAGCAACAGCTTTGTACACTTCCTTTTGGACTACAGCCCCATCCTCATTTACTTTTAGAGACTAACGCATTGCAATTTGCATATATAATGCACAGTTAATTACTGTTTAAATTAAGCACACAAAAATCAAGATGTGATGATCTGTATTATCAAATCAGGTATAAGATTAACAGCTATTATAAAATAAATAGAATATACAGATAACTCTTACCACTTCAGTGGCTCATTTATAGAACCATTAATTCTCTGGGATGCAGAGAACATACAAATGGAGAACAAGTTGCTCATACTAAAAATTCAGTCCCATCCCTTGTCTTCTTTTCCATCAGGCTGCTGCCTAAGCACACCAGAAATTTCCCATGGTTTATGACTATCTGGTATTTTACACCTTAAATTACGTCATTTCTTTTACTTACCTAAATGCAATTTTTAGTAATAATTTCTGGTAGGAAAAATAAAAGGACAGATCAATCAAAAATTTTAATTTTATTAACAATTTATGTATTGCTATGTATAAATTCTGTCTCTCTTTTCTATCCCTGAAGCAAAATAACAGTAAAATTAGTAAGGTTGTTGTCATATCCCATCCCCAGCAGGATGGCAGAAGTCTATGGTCAGCCCTTTTACATAAATACTTCTGAGGCTCTGCTCAGACCACTCTCTGGGGAAGCAGTGTTTAGGTCCCACATGAAGAAATGGGGATTGGATGTAAGATTTCTATGGCCTAGATAATACTGATCATAGAGTGTTGCATAAATTGTGGATATCTTCTCTTCAAAAAAGAGCCAAAACTACTGGGTGCACTTTTCTCATATATACAAATAGTTTGTGAATAACGAAAACAAGATTTAGGGGCAAATTCACTATTTGCAGTAAAAAAAGAAAAATTGCAATTTGCGAGCTGCAGCTGTGTCTTGTGTTTTGTATGCCATGCTTAGTGATGCATCTGAGAGAAAGTGAAGATGTTTTCTAAGAACAAAGTTAATTATTCAGTAGCAGTTCTTAAAGTGATCAAAAAGAAAGGTGTAAGAGACTTTGGGGTTTTTTAATACAAAAGAGCTGTTCTTTGAGGTACTGATCAAAGTAAAAAGAAAAACAAATTAATCAGGGATTGGTTTCAATACCATGCATAGGCTTTTGCTGAGACAGAATGGAATATTTTCCCAAGCAACAGCAGTGCCCACCAAGACAAGTTATTTTATTAGAAACAACCTCCATGTTGCTTGTTTTAGTATTCAGTATTTTTAACTCTGGGGAAATCCCTAAGTGAATTACCAATTGTTTATCTTTGGGAAGATAAAAACCAAGCAGTATCTGAGTGGTTCTTTTATTTAAATGAAATAAGTGTAGGTGTAAGAGTGAAGAAAAAAATAAAAAAAGAAATAAAGAAAAGAAAGACAAAAGCAGGAAGTAAGGAAAGGCTTTTAGTAGTATTAATATTATGTGTTTGCTTTGTGTCCATGTTGAAGAGCACAAGCCATGAAGCAATATCCTATTTTATGAGGCACTGTGCAATCACAAAAGAAAAGGACAGGGTGTGCTCCAAGTAGTTTGCTGTTTAAATATAGCACTGCAGACAACAGGCAAGTATTGAGTAATGGAGGAGGACAAGGACAAGCAGTCCTGCACACCTAATGCCTGATGTGGCTGTACCAAAGGATACTCCAGAGAGACTCGTACAAGGGTTTGGGGAGACTTGTACAAGCTCCCCTTGGCAGTGCTGGCCATGAGCCCACACTCAAAAGTTTTTGCTGGAATATGTGACAAAAGGATGGTGGATGGTGGATGGTGAACATCTTTCAGCCCAGAAGAGAGATGATAAGAAGCGCTGGTTTTGAGGAAGGGCTTGTGAGTGAAGATAAGGTTTATGAAACAGGAAAGAAGGGGGCAATGGAGAGGTCCTAGAAACACGGCTGTGAGAGCTGGAAACTATTTCTTTGCTCCTGGGCGATGGATGGAGGGCTCATCCAGTTCTGATATAACTTCCTCAGGTGAATGAATATCCATTTTCTCGGGGGGATCAAACAACAAGCTTGACATGAAGTTGAAAGCTTATTGCAAGGAAGCAAATGGCATGAGAACAGCTGTGGATTTTGCTTTCTTGCCAACATACTTGGTGTCTTTCATTCAGGGTAAAACCTGACATTTCCAGTTACCATTCCGTGTATGAACCCGTTACACACACAAAGATAAAAATAAAACCAAAATACGGGGCTAACATTGTGCAGCTCCATTTTTCATCCAAAGAGAAAGTATTTCCAGGATGAGCTGGCCTCTGGAGCAGTGATCCCATTTGGGATCACTGAGATCCCATTTCTGATCTCCCTCATACCCCACACTTTTCATAGGTCCAGGAACCAGCTCACATGCAAGGGCAGTAGGTTGTCCTTAGAGTGCTAAAATGAGCACCTCGAAGCTGAAGGCAGGACCTGGCCTGCGGGCTACCTGTTGGGCCTGATTCAGAAGTTCTATGTGTGGTGTCTTTCCTCCAGAGGGTATTTAGCAAAATTATCTTTACTCTTGTTACATTTATGGAAATGCAGAGGGTGAAAATTCAGGTAATGTGTCCATGTCCACATGGGAATTGCTGGAAAATCTGATAAATAGCTCAGTGCTCCCTTGTACCCAGTCCCACCTCTAGAAAATGTCCACAGCTGGTGATCACTTCCAAGAGCAGGAATTGGCTGAGCAGTTCTGCCCTGTCTTGCCTTGAAGTTAGATTTGGATCAACACAGTTATGCCTAAAGAAATTGGTGTCTTTGAAGGCATTCTTTGAAAGGAACATGAAGCAGATGCCTTCATAAAATAGGTCTAATTAATAAAATCATTCAAGTGTTTATGTCTGCTTATCCCTCTTCAGCTGTGATGGAAAGAAGACCTCAGCTGGTAACTTTTAAGAGTCCAAGAGAAGATCAAAGGAGTAGAGGAAAGGTATAACCCCAGGACGGGTCTTCCTACGACCTGTGCTGACATTACTCGTGGTTTTTGGCTCTGGCTGGTGCAGTACTGTCTCCTCTCCCTGTGAGATCTGAGGTGATCTGCTCCTTCGCAGTTCAGGTGGAGCAGCCATCCCATGTCCCACCTTGTCAGCTCCCTCTGCAACTGCTGAGGTTTGGAAAGGAAGCATCTGCAGGGCATTGGCATCTCCCTGCTCCAGCTCACAAGTCAACACAAGTGATCAATCCCCCCACTGCTTTAACAGAAAGGGGGTTGCTGCATCTTTCCAGTGCTGGTGTGCAGGAAGACACCAGTTCTCTGGTTAAATTGAGCCCAGGGAAGCAGGCAGGCAAGCAGGCAGGAAGGAAGGAAGGAAGGAAGGAAAGAACAGGATACAAGTGTGTTTGCAGCCACCAGGTGGGCTGACTTTAGCTTACATTCATTTTGAGGTATTTTTAGTTGCTTATGCATTCCTGGGACAGGGGTGTTCCTAAAACAACTTCATTAAGTATAAGAAGAAGCCCAAACAGTGAGACGCATCAAAGCCCAGAGTCTTCTGCTATGTTAGCTCCCTCTCAGCCTCTTCCTCTGTCCCCAACCCTCTAAACCCACAACAAAAGCCATTTTTGAGGCTCCTCTGCCAGTACTACAATTTTTCCATGGACAAGGTGGCCCTGGTTTATGGCTCTGTCTTCATGTTTCTTTACACACTGTTCACATAGCATTAACAACCTGGATTTATCATGCACTGATAAGCAAAGTTTGAGCCAAGAGCTTCCCTTGGCTCTAGCACCCCTCTGGGTTTGATGCCTGCAGTGAGGCTACATTCTGCATTGCTTTTAAGGTTATCAGAAAATCTCAGGGCTTTCTTCTGTTGTGATTCTTTTAAAGGTTGACAACATTTCCAAGTTTCAGTTGTACAAAGGCCACTCCCCAAGCCAAGGATGTTGTGAGGAGGCAACACAGCATGTGGAGCGGGTAAAGGAAAGTCTAAAGCAGCATATCCAAGAGATAATTAAAGGGGACATTGGCCATTAACAAGATTGTTGTCAAAACAGCAGTACATTTATTTGTACTTTTATGAAGAATCACCTGTTTAAATTGTCTCATTATAAATTATTATGTAGCCCTGTTTACATCATAACAATATTTTTTTTCTTAAGAAGACAATCTGCCTTTGAGCAAACAGATTAAACTGTTTTCTTTGAGTAATCATAAATCACCCTTCCACCATCCTTCTTTCTCCTATTACAGAGATCCTAACTCTGTCCTCTTTGTTATTAATAGATTTTTGCTGACTACTCCCAGTACCACAGAAATCATAGAGACATAAAATCAACTGTAAATTACAAAGTGTCTCCCTCGGCCATAAATGGACAATAATCTATTCATGGTAACATCTGTGTAAAGTGGCTTTCAGGAGATTTTTTTCAGATTCCTCATAATATTTACACATTGAGTGCAGACAAGTATTAAACAGACCTTGCTTCAGCAGTGAGAGCACGCCCTGCTCTAAGCCAGTGCCAGCTGAGTCCCACTGCGGGCAGGCTCGGCGTCAGCCAGGGCAGCAGGAGAGGTGACCCTGAGCTCAGGTGATCAGAGATGGTGCTGAGAGCCAGGGAGATCAAACCTTCATACCAACAAATGGAATGACTGGCCAAGAGCTTCTCCCTCTCCAGCCTCCCTGGGTGTGGAGTTTGCAGCTGGGATAAGAGGAGCCTGCAGTAGACTCAGCAAATGGTGGGAAAGCTTTGGCACTGGGCACAGGCACTTTACCCAGGCCAGAGAGGAACAGCAAAAACCAAGGCTTCACACATGGTGAGGTGCTTGGCAGGTCTACAGACTCCTGCCCAAAGCAACCCATGGAATGCACCATGCTTGAAGAGCGATAGCTGTGTTGGGGAACATGGCTGGCTCTTGGAAGGATGGTGCAAGATCCCTGGTGCTGGCCAGAGAGGCTCCTCAGCAAGAAGGGCTCCTGGTGTGCTCCATGGGGATTGGAGCCCAGCACGTCTGTGCTGCTGGGAGCCAACAGCCATGGAGAGGAATGAATCCTGTTTCCCTGCTGAGCAGACTGCACACTGCCTGTGCAAGAGCTTTCACAGTCTCAGTGCAGAGAGGAAGGCATGGCATAGAGCAAGATCTAGGATCTCCCTTAATTTCTTCTTTTCTGAGGACCACGTTTATACTCAAGCATGTATGTTTGCTGCCCCAAAAGCACCATGAGCTCAGTAAATCATAGACTAATAGAAGTGTTTGTGTTGGAAAAGATCTCTAAGATCATTGAGTCCAATTGTTGGCCCAGCACCACTAAGTCCACCACTAAACCATGTCCGTAAGTGCCATATCTACCTGTCTTTTAAATAGCTCCAGCAATGGTGAGTCAACCACTTCTCTGGGCAGCCAGAGCTTGACAACCCTTCTGGTGAAGAAATTTTTCCTGATATCCAATCTAAACCTCTCCTGGCACAACTTGAGGCAATATCCTCTCATCTTGTCACTTGTTACTTGGGAGAAGAGACCAACACCTACCTTGCTACAACCTCCTTTCTGGTAGTTGTAGAGAGTAATAAGGTCTGCCCTGAGCCTCCTCTTCTCCAGGCCGAACACCCCCAGCTCCCTGAGCCATTTCTCATCAGACTTGTGCTTTAGAACAAATGAACCAGTCCTTGCTGGTTAGAGTTTCTCAGAGGGAGACACCAATCCTCACCAACCAAGTGCTCCCTTAGGCAGTTTCATCTCCTTCAAACATTGCTAACTGCACACTCCAGTCGCCTTCCAGCAGCCACTGGACTCAGTGTGAAAGCTGTGAGGGAGTCCTGTGCCTTTCTCATGGTGGCTGCTTATGTTTGATCATCCGAAATAATTACGCTTCCTTAAAAGATCAACCCATCTAAAATAAATGTCACGTGTTTCCCTGGTCTTCAAAGTTTACTCCAGTGTCAGGCCACAAAGCCATTCACCTTCACTCTTTATGCTCCAGCAACTCTTCTGTGGACCACCTTTGGCTACCAGCAGGGAGGGCAGATAACCCCTCAACACCACCCTGCAGTGTCTGCTTGTGAAAGATGGAGGAATTTAATTAACAACCACCACCTGCACTGGGCAGCCAGTGGGTGTGAACCTGCCATGTCCCTCCAGAGAGCAGAACAGCCCAGGGAGGTGACCCACACCAGTCCCAGGCGGTGACACTTTTTGCCTTGTACAAAGAGTGACGGGCAAAGGACTCATCAGCCCAGCCCTTAGGGAGTCACCAGAGAGAGGTGGAGTCAAATTCCTGTTGGCAGGAGTGAAATACAGCTCCTTGGAGTGTGGTCTGTGCTCTCCCATGGGGGACAGTGAGGCTGCAGCTCCTGCAGTAGCAGCAGCAGAAAAAATTTGCCACTTTGTTCCTTGGGCATTCCTTTGAAGACCTGATATTAGATATTTTTCTTCACATCAGATGCAGAGAATTTTGTTTCTGCTCTTATTTGTTCACCACCAAAAGGAAAAAAACAATTTAAAAAAAAGGTAATGGGAAAAGATCAGCTTTGTTTGGGATCACATTGCTTAGGTTTTTTAGGTTTTTTTTAAATTTTCTCCACTGACCCATAAATCAATTTTTCCTATAGGCTCTGTATGCTCCTGAGGGCTATGCATCAGCACCCACCCACCACCTGGATAATGAGATCAACTGCTTAATTTAATCAAATTGACAGAAACATGTTCAGACATAATGGGAAGAGGCTTTGTATGAGGATACATTACCAAACCTCTTTCCTGCTTAATTCCCACTGCAATCCACAGCTCCAGTTGTAATTCTGTAGCTCATGTCCCCACACCCGCGTTGTGCTTCCTCTCAGCTTCTCAGTCACCATTTTTCCCTGGGTTTCTTTCCTTCTCCCTGGGAGCCTAGGAGGCTTGAGCAGCCTTCCCCAGCTCCACCTCCTTTTCTACTTGCTGCTTGCTCTCCCTCCTCCCCCTCATCTCCAGGCTTCTCAAAACTCAAGGCTTCTGCTTCCAGTATTTTGATTTCCTTTTCTTCTTACCAGCTTCTCTCTCCATTGGGCATTAAAGCAGCCCCTCCACCTCTTTCTTAAGAGCAAGGGTTGCTTTTTCATTTTTCTCTACTTCTCCCTCACCTTCAACAGCCAAGTGTATCCTTTGCTCAGTGATATTTTCTTCCTGTTTTTTTCCTTTGTCTTCTTCTTATCTTTGGTGGAGGTGCTACCCTGCTTCCCTTTTATATCTGCTTATTTACCTTCTTTTCTCCAGTTAAAATTATTACATTTGCATCAACAACTGTGAGTGAGCAGTCAGACCCACATATTTTCCTTGCTCTCTTCTCCTGCAAGGTCCATTGATACCTCAAAAATTAATTAATACTTTTCTCCTTCCCTTTTTCTTCATGTCTGTTAAAATTACTCTAAAATATTTGTCAATGCCACTTTTAACCAGGATTTTATCTCTGGCTCCTCCACCGCCTTCTCTGTGCTCAGACAAAGGCCATTCTATGATTGCAGTAATACTTCTGTAAATTCCTGGTAATTATCCTGTTTACTCATCCTTGCTGCTCAGGCAGTGTTTCCTTCTCATTCAGAATAATTGTACATCTTCCTCCCCAACTGCTCATCTCCCATCTTTGACCACAGCTCTCCTCAGTCAAAATCCTGCCCTGGATTTGCCTTTCATGTCATGATCATAGCTGCTGTCCTTGTCTGCAGAGCAGTTCCCATTGCTCTGTGTGCTGCAGCCGCCTGCCAAAGCACTCAGCCCTGGCACAGAGCTGTGCTCAGGGGTCCAAGGATCCCTTTTTGGTATTACAATGCATTTGTAGACAGTCTAGTATAAACACAGGGAAAACTGTGTTTATCTTTTCAGAGAGGGATGTATAGTTAAACCTCTCTTTTATCATACCACCTTCTCTTCCATATGTAAATTCAGATAAATGAAGTTTATGGGTTCTTAATTAACACTGAGGTTGAATTTTTGTAGTTTTCTCTTTAGGAATTCAGGTGGAAGATAAATCTTCAGATATCAGAGAGGGAGTGTTAGTTTATGTCTCACATCCTTTTATAAACATGGGTTTCACACTGCTTCCTCCAGCTCTCCCAAAGAAGGATTAGCCAATACACAGGCTCTGTAACACCAGCAGCCTTAAAGGCGAGCGTGGTTGTTTTTAACCGTGGATACCAGAGTCAGACATGCTGCACAGGAGGCAGGACACGGGCAGCAGTACCTCCACTGCTTCAGGGAGAGCTCCTTCCCAATCTGTGGAGGTGCTCTGGCCTTGTCCTGCATCCTTGGGGACCACAGGTTGAGGTGCAAAGGAAGAACTGGTCTTGTACAGCCACAAAATCTGGACCCTTCAGGGAGAGTGAGCTGGCACAATCCACAGCCCAGGCTCCCCAAGGGCTCTGGGGAAAGCTGGGGACAAAACTTCCTTAGCTGCCATTCAGTCTTGCGAAGAGAAGACAGGAGAAACTGGGAATTACATATATAAATTAATTTCTAACCTGGAAATACCAAAGCAGAGAGAATTTTTTTTTCTTCCACTAGTAGCAGATGCACCCAGATACGACAATGTTTCAAGAAGCTAGCTGCCACCTCTGAGAGCCTTGGAAATACTAGTAGTAATTAAAAATGTATTTTAACTATGTCTGCGATTTATAGCTGAATAGCTTCTGAAATGTGGAATGAACAACAATAAATGCAGGTTTCCCTGCAGGGAAAAGGTCTCTTCATCAGGGGATGATGAGCACATTTGATGTTTAAGGTTCCTTCTTTTAAAATGCCCAGTTGGGAAATTTGCCCAGACTGCTTTGTAAAACCAAAATAGTTCATCCACTTCAGGTGGAATTAATCTAAACACATACTTGAGTATGAGGATAAAATCTAATTTGGAACAAATATATCTCTCTAACCTTTACAGTAATAATAAAGAATGAAAATAGATGGTAATTAATCTTAATAGTTTAGCGTGCAAAACCAGAATCATTACATATCAGAATTTTAAAATATGCATTTTGAAACCTTATGGATATGCTTACAAAAGTACCCACTATTCTCGAGACACTGATTATCCCCTCCTGCCCTAGAGCTGCCTGAATACTCCGTGTGCCTTGCACCCACTTAACCAGGGTACCAGTGCTTTTATCTCAACTGGAACAATGTATCAGTGCTCCTCCAGGGACTTCTTACAAGACTGAGATCTTGATAACTCCCATAACTCTCCATTTCCCAGCCTCTCTTTATGCTATTTTACTACCACTTCAGCATAGAAAATGAAGCCTGCTGATATCCTGTGTGAAGGAAACACACTGCTGATCA
Source organism: Ploceus nigricollis (assembly GCA_013399945.1). NCBI lineage: Eukaryota > Metazoa > Chordata > Aves > Passeriformes > Ploceidae > Ploceus > Ploceus nigricollis. The sequence goes on along the minus strand of VXBC01000604.1, from coordinate 392,568 downwards.
ACACATCAGGAAAGACAAGAGCTACACGGGTGCTTAAGGCAGCCCCTTGGGGTTTAAGTTATGCTGTATTGCTGAAAAAAAAAAAAAAACCCACAAACTAAAATAATAAAAAAATCATGCAAATCTAATCTCATGTGAAATGCAAACCAGTCTTAGATTTTGTGCATTTAAATTAGGAGGAGACATCCCACTCCCCTACAATGGATCTTGCATTTGAAAGTACTGCTGGAACACCCGCCTTGTGGCACAGTAAGCACCAGAGCCCACAAACATTGCTGACACCCAACAGCAAACATACACACTGGAGCTGTAAAACCAAAAGCCACAGCCCTAATGAGCCAGAGGAAGTGAGCACAAAGAAGAAAGACATCACCAGCATCCCAGACCCCTGCAATGCCGAACAACGCTGTCTTTGTTATGAGTCGCTGTTTCATCCCTCCTTCCACTGAATTCAGAGGGATTTTCAGTAGGAGAAGAACAGAGTTCTGTGCAGAGCAGAACCAAAATTGTCCTCCTTCTTGTTCAGAGACCACTGCTGTGCTGTGGTTAAGATAACAATTAGAACCTGGAGACAATTAAATACTTGCAAGATGTGCTCAAATCTAGCTCTTGTCTCTACAAGCAGACAATTTGCTTATGCAGGAGAAGCACAACACACCAGGTGGAAAAAAGAGACAAAAAACAAAAAAAAACAGATCCTGAAAATCTTGTGCTTGATTTAAAACATATGAAAACTAGAATTGTCTTTTATTTTAAGAGGCTGGAATTCACATGCTCCATGGTTCTAAGGATTAGGCATGCACTTTACCCCCTCCCTCTCTTAATGAAAATTTAGTCTCATAGAATGATAGAGCTCTTGGCGCTACAATGTGAAAAAAATATTTTGCGGGGCAAGGTGGTATTATTGAAGGTAGCAACATGACAATCATCCACACAGACCTGCTCACTGAAGTTGCTATATGATTCACTGAAAATGCTGAACATCATGATTTCCTTGGATAACCAGAGTTCCTTGTGAGACTTCAAGGAAAGTCTTCTTCCCTCTCTCACCAGTCCCTTGCCACAATTCAGAGCTTGTCAGTATATCAAAATTTGAGTTTTGAGTTTCTGTGCTGAACTAATAATAAAAAAATAACCCTCTATTTTTACTAAAATGAGTAAGAATTTCTCCTGGAATGAAATGCAGGCCCTATTTCCAAGAAATGCACTCTCTCCACAAAGAGGAAAAGACTGATAGGAACTTGCTCCAAGAAGTCTTATCCTTTGCACATCCAATGAAAGGATAAAATACTGAAAATGCTTCATATTAGAGCCAAACTTGTTTGAAGTATTTGTTGCCAAGAATACTCAGACTGAGTGCATCCCTTTTATTGTTCTTGGCACAAAGGGTACTTCCATTCTATTGCTATTGTTATTTGAGCAGTCTGAAACAAGACATAAAGTAATACCAAGTCTATCTCTATGTTAATTCTCCTCAGCGAGGCTGTTGCCATAGCAAGGTTATACTTGGATTTCAGTGGGCACACAAATTGAAACCCATTGGCTTTTGAAGTCAGTTCAGCATGTTTACAAGTCCTGTGTCTGCCTTCTGGATTCCTTGCAAACTTCAGGAATTTCACAATCTCATTTTTCTGTATAATCAGTGTTTTTCTGATTGTATAAGAAAATAAGATATTAATTCACTACCTACTTTCTAATAGAAAAAAAAGAGTGAAAATTACGATGTCTAACATCTCATCAAATGTGTAAAAAAATCCAAAACCTGATTTTTTTCCCATTTGTAGCATTAATTTCTTAAAACAGTATGATATTTTCAGAGAATAGGTACACCATGACTTGTAATTAAGATATTTGATTAAAGAGGTGCTACAGTCACTGCAAATCAAATCTGTCTTTATACACACACACATATATCTCTACAGCTATTCATCACCAACTATTTGAGTCAAAACATTTCACACATTACAAGGAATCTACAATGCGTTTTGTTTGTGTGCTGGTATGTGAAGTATATACTTATGTTTTTTAGGCTTTCATTATGTGAAAAATTGCTACTTTTTCAACTTTAAAAATTTTTAGAGAGGGCTTTTATCCAAATTGTAATGTTTTATAATTAAAAGCTGAAAATATCAAAATAGCAAATGGAAGAATATACATGGTTAGATTTTAGATGATTGTATACTTAAAATTTTGACAAGCTCCTAAAATACTTTTAGGCAATGTGGACTATTAGTGTTTCAACTATAGCAGACTGTGAAAATCTTAATGAAAAAAAAATTTACTAAAAGGTGTTGGGGTTTGTACTCTCTAGTTTATAAATCAAGAAATTCATTCTTGTTCAACCGTGTGTCCAAGCCTCCCACTGCACAATGATTCATTTTCTCTGAAGTTAAGAAAACAGAAGAATTCTCTCATGAACAAAACCAAACATAAATTCTGAAGATAAATCCTATTCCTTTGGAACTTAAGTCTGCAGAGAAAGAACACTATCATTTAGAGGTGAGTGGGAGAGCAATGGCTAGTCCCTTCCTCTCCAAGATTTATGGAGGATATAAACATGGAAATGCCATAAATTAAACAAGGTGAGTTTTCACTCCCAGTTTCTTTTTTCTTTTAGATTGAAAACCCTTTTCTCATCTTGCTAAGGGATTCCTGAAATACAGATCACACCACTGTCTGAGTGCCAAATACAATACTGTCTCATAGGATTATCATCATTGGAGCCTGCCTTCCACCACCCTGAGCACTGGCACATACTGTACTTTTGTAGTTGTTTTCCCGTGGATTTTTTTCCCTTTTTCCAAGTTATTGCATCTAAAACCATAGTCTTGAAGGGCAGATCTGGCTTTGTCATATCTAGTAATGACTTCCCAGTAAGGCATTACACAGGCGAGAGCCAGCGACCAAGGACACCTTATCTCTGGTGCTGAGGAATTTGGCCTTGGACAGAGGGAGATGATGTGCAGCAGCGGCAGTGGGATGAGACTACAGAGATGGACAAGGACTGGGAATCAAAACAGAAAAGAATTGTGTTCTTTGACGCCACCATTGCATAAATCCATCAGGTCTCTATTTTGTTTAAACTGTCTGAGAAATGTAGTCAAGTGTTTGGGTGACAAATTATGGGGAAGTACTGCTGTAGCCATGAACCCTTCCTCACCCCCTCCTTGACACACCCCCAAACCTCAGAGCTTCTGCAGTGACCGCAGTGGCTTCCCCATGTTTAGCTCAGAGATACAATGAGCACTCAATCAGGTGAACATCTCAAGCCTCCTTCCTGAGCCAGTGCCACCCCTGGGTGTCACACTGTCATTTGTGTGCAGACAGAAGGCAATGCATCTCACTGAGAGCCCCTAAATTCATTGCAAGTGTGGAAAAGGAAAAGGCACATACAGCACAGTATAAGCATGTAAGAAACTGGGTAACTACAGACTGACAACCAAGGAGGACACAAGTGCAATGAATCATTCAGTGATACATCTTTTGAAGAATAGTCTTTAGGAGTGTGTCAACACCCGGAAAACCTCCTGAACAAATACCAGTTTTGCCTCAGCTGAAAGGAGTCTGGCAACTGAAAAACTCAAGAGACATAGGGGCACAAGTGTCAAATCTTGTGGAAACAGACCCACAGGCTACATTTGATTTTCTCTTTCAGAACCTTCAGAAAGACGGCTCACCAAAACTGCAGTTGCACAGAATGAAATTGAGCATACCAAGATTGTGTATGATACTGGACAGGATTTTAGGAAAAAAGGAAAAGAATGTGGGGATACTGTCTGTATGGCATTATGCATCCTTCCACCATTGTCCAGATGTTGGGCAGACTAGAGGAAAATATATATCCCAACAGCTGTCACTAAAATCCCAGACAATGTAACAGTCTGGAAAAAAGTCTGGGATAGGAGGAAAGCTGTTTTTCTGGGAATGCTTTGTCAACCCAGTATAAACATGTTGGTTTTGGGTAATATGCAAGGGAATAGATTTAAGGTGAACCCAAAGGGGACTGGAACTGGCAGTTTAAACCAGGAGAGGCTTTGGAGTGGCCACCATCACACCACCATCTGTGGAGCAGACAGCGATGCTGAGTGACAACCCAACAGTCCAACCTAAGTGCAAATTCTGAGGGCTTGCTCTACACAAGGAAAGCAGACCAATGACTGAACTGGAGCCTCCAGCTAAGAAGAAAGGATCCCAAGTGAGAGATATCAAGTCAATAAAATGTCCCTTGTTGTTAAGGGTTTGGGATTTAGAGTCATGTTTACTGAATAAGTTTGCTTCCAGTCTTGAAGCTAGATGCCATGACTTCAGCTGACACTAGAAGTGAGGTCAGCAAAGATTCAAAATATTTAAGCCTGCTCTGTTAAGAAGCCATTTATCCTGTAAAGCCGTGCATCCATGCCATGAGGTGCATCATGTTTGCTTGTCAAGACTAGGGTGGGAGCACATTTGGTTGAGTTCAGAGGGGAAAACCCTCCAAGCATTCTGCACCCAGCACACTTCTGGATATGGGCAGACAGCAGAGGTACATGGCAATGGAGAAAGAGCTGGGCAAACCTCTGAGCACCTCACCAGACTGCCTCTGAGTCCTCACAGGATTTTTGTAGCAATGTTTTGCACCTTCTGCACAAGACTGAGATGAGCAAAAGTTCATATCCGGCAATCAAAACTTTTATGTATGAGTGCAACATTTTGACAACTAAAGTGAATATATCCACAGCTCCCAGTAGCTAACTTTGTAGGTTGAAGTAGGAATTATGTCACTGCTATGTTTTAAGTCCTGCTTTAGTTAAGGTTCTCCAGCACTGCTCAGAAACTCAGTGTATTCCAACAGCTATCTCTAAAACTTTTGGTTTATTAGAAACTATACCTAAGCAACTGGGCTTCAGTTTTCTTGTAGGAGGTATTATGGGACGCAAGAACTAAAAAGTCTGTGGGAAGCCACACATAAGCATATAATCTCCTCATAACACAGCCTTCCAGCTGTTCTCACATCACATTAGATGGTGGGTTTTGGTCTTTCTGGTCTGTGAACTATAAATGGGTCAAAACTTTCTCACAACATGCCCTATACCCAGTGCTTTATGGATGCAAGCCCAGAGGGGTGTGAGTCCTGAGGAAATACTTGCCTATTCTGACAGAGGCAGGAAAACAACCAAAAAGAAGATGGTCTGGAAAAGCAAAAATTGTTGCTCTTTTTTTCTGATAGTTGTATCCACAGACTATCTAGGTATATTCAAAGGTATTTGGTTTATCATGGAATTGTACTTCTTCGGCTATTTGTTCTGCTGCTCAGTGCTTTTCTCTTGAGAACATCTCTCTAGGATCTGTCCCTAGAAAACAGCAAGCTATTTTTATCTCTGAGCTAGACAAAATAATTCTGCTGGGGGAAAAAGGGGATGGCTGAGAGGCTACTTAACAGAAGGCAGGAGAGACGGGGCTCACATTGCACATTTGGACAGGCTGTGAGCTCTGCTGTGCTTACAGGTACCAGCATGGGGAAATGTGGGTTATGGCAGGTGTCTTGAAAACCCTCTGCACCAGAGGCTGCTGAGGGGATAATTCACTGGCCGTTCTGTGGTCTGCAAAACCAGCAAAGGGGAGACTGACCTGTGCAGGAATGTAAAGGACACTGGGGCTTCCCAAGCAAACAAGAAATGCTATTTTATCCCTTCCCATTCTTTGAAAGAAAAAAAATTAGACTAGCAGAAAATGGTTGCCACTAGTAACAAGGTGTTTTAACATGCTGGTGGTTTCAATAGTAGTGAGAGCTGTTGAGCACAGTTTTATGGGGACATATATTCTGTCTGGAATACAGGCACAGCCCGAGCATCAGCTCTGTGGGATTTGTAAAGACAAAAGGAAAGCCCATGCCTTTAGTCACTTTGTGAGACAATTTACATTTATCACCTTCTCCCCATTGTGAGCTCCATCTCACCAGGAAGGGGAAGACNAGGGGTGCTGTGGTCGCTCACAGATGTAGAGCACCAGAGCTGGTCACCAGCACACACCTGGGGCTGGAAGCTGGTCCACTAATGTTGTTCCCCTGATTCCAGCTGGGTTGGGGAAGAGGACCAAAGACATGTCCCTTGCTATGTCCTTGCATGGCTCTTCAGTGAAGGTCAGGAGCCCCAAAGGAGTGCCAGAAGTGTGCCCCTCCATACTGTTCAGGTAGGGTGCTTTACTCCCACCAAAGATTGATTTGAGCTGTCTGCACTGGAGACACTTGAGCCATGCCAACCCCAGGAATTTGTCTGGATCTTCAAGAGCAAGGCCATAACCTTCCCAGTTTAATGAGGCACCACTCAGCAGCTGGCAGCCTCCTGGTACTGCCATGGGTTATGTTGCTTCTGGGTACACTGACAGCCCTCTCGAAGCACAGCTAATGGGTTGCATCAGTTTCTCAGTTGCAAACCCCCTGGTCTTCTGGGATGCTGATGTCCTCAGAAGAGAACAGTAGGAAAAGGAAAAAAATAGAGAAGAACAGCAAAGGCTGGGGAAAGCAGGAGAAGTCAGGGTTTCCAAGAAAGAAGATGACATAGGTGTCTGAGAAGGAACAAAATAGTCATAAAGAACTGAGGTCTGGCAGTTGCAAGGAAATCTGAAAATGCAGCAGGTCCCCTGTACAGCAGGAGACACATTTGGGATATTACAGTATTAGTAACCACATGCTGAAGTAGGTCACTACGTGAACAGCAGTCATTGCCTTTGGGCCCAGCTCTTGTGCTCAGGCCCAGCACCCTCTACCACCCGTGCTGGTTTGTGAATGCTGAACTCCAGACCTGCCTGGAGTGGTGAAACCTTAAATACTTGCATTATGCTATTTCATGCTTCCAAATTTTCCTTTACATAGTCTAGACAGACTGACATCAGCTGGATTGAATTAAAGTGGTCCACCATGAGACGTCCTGAAACTTGTGTCTTCGCAAGCACAGCCCAGACAATTTGTGTCTAAACTGCAGCTACCAAGATGAAAAGAAAATGGATGGTGAATATGGTTGAAACTCTGTAACATGTCCTCAAATTCATGTTCCAGCCAGCCTCAAAATAATAATTGGTGTATGTGATGGCATTTCTGTGCACAAGAAGCCTAGAGACAGAAACAGGATGTGCTCTGGGCTTTGCAAACCCATACAATTTAAAATGAATTTTCATAAGCATTCCCAGCTTTCATGGGAGTAGTAGAAGACTGCTTTGTTACCAAAGATCATCTGCACTTCCCCACAGGTTCTAACATCTGGGGAACCCTCATCTGACCTAATTTCAATTTTTCAAAACTGTGCATAGAGAAAGGGAAATTGTGTCTCCCTACATTGTGCCTGTGTCCTCTCCCTTTCCTATAGCCTTGCTCCTCATCAAAAAAAACCCCAACCAAACCACACACCCATTCTCAAACCCTATAACCATGTCAATGAATCCTCTAATATAGATGTTTTTATACATGCAGCAACTCCCTTCTCCTCATGTAATTCTACTCTGGGAAGCTGCCTAGCTTTCATCTTCATGGGCAGGGTTTGCTGGTTGCAGTTCTAACAGGAACCCCCTTTAAGTGGAAACAAGCTCCGATGTTCAGCTCCCATAGCAGCAAAAAGCTGCTTCTCTGCATGACTCTCTCATCTCCTGGGGTGCCTGCTGCCCAGACAGATTCCAGACAACTGTCTCCAGCCTGCTGCTCCTGTTCACAGGCAGGGTCTGGCTCCCTCCCAAGCCTTGTCTTGTCTGACCCACGACTGCCAACTCTGGGATTTTATTGCCAGGATCATGGTATTTGTTGTTTTTCTTACTCTCCACGTTCCTAGACTGAGAAAACTTATTTGTCATTTAAAATTAAAATGAGATTCTGTTCTTCCTGAAGGCAAAGAAAATCTTGAAAAGCATGATATTTTGTGACTTGTAAAAGTTGCAGGTACATATATATAATTTTTAAATATTTTGATTTTTTGCAAGCCTATCTTGTGATGGTGAAAAGTGAGCAAAATCATTTACACATTAATTAGCAACACTGCTGACGTGAAATATTATTTCCTTGTCTGGCACTCCAGACATACATACAGATATTCTGTAGCATTTTGGCAAGGCAGGAGCTGCAATTCTGATATGGTGGTATTTTACATTCTGTGCCCAAGAAAAAACCCCACACAATGTAGGAGGGCAAGCCTTGCAGACCCATGTTTCAGGCCACCTTCTTTCAGGGAAGGAGTGCCGTGGGAGAGGGGGAATGCTAAGCATCAGCAGGGAGGGCACAGCAATCCTAATATCCTACCATGTGTGCCAGAGTTGTGCCCAACACAAGGACCCTCCTGCCCAGCTGACCTGTTCACGTTTCACAATCCCTTTAGGTGGGTACTTACACAGCCCTGCACTAGACACTACTAGCAAGAAAACCATGGAGATAATAATTAAAAATAAATTATTTCCAGTGCTCATTGATATATTGTTCTGCATTTAAAAAAAAACAAGTTACTCAAATAACGAACAAAAAAGTCTAAGTGGCTTTCACCTCCATTATCTTTTCTGGAATGGAAGCTTTCAAACATTTCATTTAATGAAGAACTGTTTGCAAAAATAAAAGATGTTTTTATAAAAATGTCAACAAAATAAGTCATGCAAAAACAACAGGCTGCTTTGTGCTTTTCTTTTAATGGGACATTTTTCATTAAGACAAACTTATTTTTCAAGATCATTTCAGGCAGGTCTCCAAATTCCAGGAGGTTTTGTTTCATTCAAATTGTTTCAAGTAGTCCATGATCTCAGCAATTATGTTTTTTTTTTTTTTAATAGGAAAGGGATTTTTACATACAGTGAAAATATGGAAGAGGAAGCTGGTCATGAGTTAACAGACAATGATATAAGTGTCAAGCTAAATCAGAAGGGTACAAAAACACCAGGGAATTATTAAGACACCTGGTGTGATAGAAAGGTTTCCATTAGATACTGGACAATGAGTTGAAATTTATGTGCAGATAGAAGTAATTTATGCACATTTGTTACACAGAAGATCATTATTTATTGCTAATAAATGAGCACATTTGATGTATCTAGTCAGTATTAAAATACTTAATATGTTTTAAGAGCACCTAGGGTATATTCTCTATAGCACAACTCACGGCACTCAGGAATTCTGTCAAATTACATGGAGCTGCAGTGAAAGGCTGGATCATTAAACAAAGGTAGTAGTAAAGTAGGTGGAACAATTTAAAAAAAAAAAAAAAAAGGACAAAAATTTCCTCCACTTTCTCCTCTACCTCTTTCAACTTGTCCAGAAATAAGTATTGGGATGTTTCTGTTCAGCATCATTAATTTTATCATACAAGACAAGAGGACAAAAAGCTCCAAATGACATTATGGTCACAATGTACAGATGTTGCAATATCAAAGATTAGCACCATCTTTTTTTCATTGTGGATATCATAGAGTTATAGAATTGCTTGGGTTGGAATGGACCTTAAACATCATCTAGTTCCAATCCCCCTGCCATGGACAGGGACACCTTTCACTAGACCAGGTTGCTCAAAGCCCCATCCAACCTGTCATTGACCACAGCTCTCTGGCTTCATCCATCTGGTCAATTCCTTATTCACCAAACAGTCCACCCCTTCAAATTCACATCTCTCCAATTAAGAGACAAGGATGTTGTGTGGAATTGTGTTGAAAGCATTACAGAATTCTAGGTAGATGGTATTGGTTGGTCTTCCTTGACCATTGCAGTCACTCCATCATTGCAGTCACCAGACTGGTCAGGCACGATTTGCCCTTATTGATCTCTCAGATCACCTCTCTGTCGTGCATGCACCTTAACATTGCTTCCATGAGGATCTGCTCCATGTTCTTTCCAGGCACAGAGGAAAGGCTCACCAGTCTGCAGTTCCCTGGGTCTTCATTTCTCCCTTTTTTAAAAATAAGAGAGATGTTTCCTTTTTTCCAGTCTCCAAGAACTTGGCCTGACTGCCATGACTTTTCAAATATGACAGAGTGGCTTGGCAATGCCATCAGCCAGTTCCCTCAGGACCCTGGGATACATTTCAATACAGGAAAATTTGCCTCAGTATTGTTTCTAATTAATTCTCTCCCTACTCCTTCTCTTTTTATGAGTAGTTAGGATGCCTTTACAGGACCACTTTTGAAAACATCTTTTATCTGTGCTTGCTTGTGGAGGATGTTGTTTGACAAGGTTAACCTCTGTAAATCCCTTCCAACCTGAGTTATTTTTGTGTTCCACAGACACAACTTCCTGAGCAACTGATGTATCTTCGGGAAAAAAATAGGGTGGGCAGCTCTTAAAAGATTTAAACCTTGAGCTTCTTGAGAGATCTAGGAATGAAAAGAAAATCTGACTATTCCTTAGTATAGCCTAAGCTACAAAGTACTGAGAATTTCTATGAAAAACCACACCTGACATTTACAACCACATTAAAGCCCACTCAGAATCAGCACTGCACTGTTTCTGTCTGTTCACAGGATAAGGTGTTCTGTGTTTTTTCCTGGGAAAAGTACTTAACTGGAAGGCATTTTGCGACTGCACTGTGTGACCCTTCCTGCTGAAGGCCACTCAACAGCAGCAGGAACTGCACTTCAGTATTTCTCCTAAGAAAAAAGATTGAGTTTAAGATTTTCTGCCTCTTGTTGCTTCTGCTCTCAAACTGTCACTGTGAAAGTAAAAGAAAAATCAGATATCCATTCGTCTGGAAGAGCTGAATTCCCCTCACAACCTCCCAAGAGCACAAGTGCTAAGTGGAGATTATACCACAACTTTTTAGTATTAGTGGATTTACCATGAGGCAGAAGTCTACAGAAACCTTACCGGAAAGGGGTTTCTGGATGGGATAACCATTAGGAAGTACACAAGGTAAATTCCAGGAGGGATTTCTGTGGCCTTGGGAGTTTTGTTGACCCATGAAAATATGGGGCATTTTTAGAATATATGTGGGACATTTTTAGAATATATGTTCCAATGGCATTGGACAAATAAAACCTACAACAGAAGCCTCTTTAGGAGAACTGCTCTGGGGGCTGCGTGCATGTGTGCATGAGTACATACATACACTATTATTAATTACAAGCTTCCATAATTATATATACTCTCTGTAAAATTTGCCTTTGCTATACATAATTATATATGTATACTTAGGAAATCATTGCTGTTTGGAACCTTACACCACAGCTTGAGAAGAACGAAGGGTACGCACAGGATAGTATAGGGGACCATGTCCTAACCCACACTTTCTGCTCTATTTCAAGAAAACTTGCATCGCTGGTCCCAAACTGTGGCACTAATTCCCTTTAGCTGAGTAGACACATACCCTTAGAGGGGGAAAATGTATTGTGTCAGCTTCCTACATAATCTGACATGCACAGTTAATTCAGAAATATATGTTCTTTTTTCACCATTTACCTTACAGAGACATGGGATAAGTTCAGTTATAAACTTTAACAGTCCTGGGATATATAAAGTGGATGGCTGTAATTTCAACCACTCAACTGGAAAGGAAAAAAAATAATAATAACACAGTATCTTCATTTTAGAATTTTTAGGAATTCATGGGGAGATGGAAAGAAACTTCTTTTTCAAAAATACTTTGAAAAGGCATCTTGGATCACACAGACTCAAACCCAGAACAATGAGAGCAGTTCAAGAGACTGGGCTTTCCTTTGACACTATCATCTCATAACTTCAATACTATCAATGCTAATCTTCTATAATCTTAATTTCAAATAAGGAGGCTGAAAGAAAACCAAAATGGAAGCTTTCTTAAAGCCCAGCAGAAAGTACAGGGAACCACAGACTTTTCTGTTTGGCTGCACACCTGTTTGAGTAAAAATGCATGAATGAAGGCCCACTTCTTCCATCTCCTATAATGTTGAGTACTACTTAACAGTTTCATGAGGAGTTTCACAGTAGATAAATGGATAAGACTCTATTCTTGGAATCAACCCTGGAAAACATTTTAAAAAATAGTGGCAAGAATTTTTTTGCAATTTTATGAAGATATTTAAGTATTAACACTGATGAGATATATATATATAGATATATATGCTTTATTTTTACAGTATAGAAAAATGGCTTTACCTTGATTAGGGATAAGACATGTTCCAAAATGCTCCTACATAGTCCTACCACCACATATACTGGATGCCTCATTATAGTTCAGGAATAAACCATCAGGAGCACTCCAACATTTGGAGTCACCACCTGAGCAGATTCCCTACCATAGAATACTCTGGGATGGGTTTGCCTCAGTCTTTTCGGTTGAGGCAGTTATGCTCACCTAAAATAAATAGTGGATGAAGAAGCAAGGTGTTCCCTAAAAACTGTGATATTCAGTAAGCTTTTCTCACTTAGGGAGTATTTATTGTACAGAGTTAAATGGTTCAAACTCTTATAACATGGTTCTCCATAACACAGAACTTCAAAGCTCACACTTACAAGTGTGACAAAGGGGGCACTGAAATTTGTGTCTTTGAAGCCTAGGACTTTCAGGATCTACCTTCTTTCTTGATATGAATTGCCTCATTTCCATGAGGTATTTCTATTCACTCATGTCAATCTAGTCCTTTGCTTCCAGATTTCCTGTGTTTATAGACACAAGCAAAACCTGAGCATTTCAAATCAAACAAAACCTTCTGTTCAACCCCAAATCACTGGTTTTCATATATACAAATCAAAATTTTTGTGTTGGTCCATTGGGCCAAAAGGAAATAGAGATGCTTTCTGTATTACTGGCTTCATAGGCATGCAAACTTTGGGCTTGAAGTATAGCATTGAGCCAACACATACTACCGTAAGTCAACTATTTTAAACAGCATAAAGAGCCCAGGACTCCACCTTGCTGAAGAAGCTGTAAGTGAACAATTATTTGGGATCAATGCTGGAATCTTCAAACCAGATGCACTCTACCTTTTGCTTCTGATAAGCAAGAAAATACAGATAAACACAACATTCCCTACTCCTTCAATGCAAAATCCAAGTACTAGAATTGCCTTCTGCAAATGCAATGACACTCTGCACAGGGTTTGGGCATATTACGACTTTTTGTTGTTTAAAGACCAGCAACAGAGGGTTTCAGGGACCAGTTGTGCACTTTGATCCTTTTGATGCGAAAATTTTTATGTAACAATAGAGTTCGGGAGAACTCTTGCACTGCATTCTCCTTTTATTAGCTTAGTCTTGAACAATGTATTTGTGGAATGACTCAGAGGAAGGCACTGCCTCCTGAATGTAAAGACTACACCAGGCAACATGCTAGACCAATGGTCACCTCAACTGACATCCAGAGCCATCATCCAACTCTTTTTGGCACTGTGACATTTTGAAGTTTAGTAACCTTTGAGTGACTGGTTGAAAATCCAGATCTAGTGAAGAAAATAGCCCATATTATATTCTATAAAGGGAGCTCATAGGGAGGGAACCAGCAACAGAGGCTACCACAAAATTCCTGTTTAATATGAGACTATCCGTGCTGACTAAAGTAGAATGGGCATTGTACACTGGATTTATTCTGGGCCTGAATTTTGTCAGTCTCAGAATTAGCCCCATGTGACAGGATGTTGAAACCACTGAGTTAAATCAAGCATCTCACACTTCTCACACTGCTCAGTGTGGGTGCAGGAACAGCCACATGGAGTCAGACCAGAGGTTTGTCTAATCCATTACGCTAACTCAAACACCACACATATATGTAGAGTACAAAAATACTATCATCCCTTTTCATTAAAAAAACCCTACTGCTATCATGTTTAAAATTATCTAACTCAATATTGTGGCAATACTGCACACCCCTTCCGAACCTTCCTCAGATCTGGTCTACAGCTAGAAGGTTGAACAGAAGCCAAACCTAAAACTGAAGAGTTTTCTGCTTGCTTAGTTTCCTCAGATGAACACAGAGAGGTATGTGGGAATAGCACCTTTGAGAAGGAAAAAGATGGGGGGAAACTGGACCACAGACAATCCTGTCCTGGATTGCCACAAACTGCCAGGAATATGATCATGAAATAAGCTGGTCTAGTTTCCCTGTGACCTGTTGGCTTTCACACCCCGTCCTGTACTCAGAACCTTTGCTGAGCTATTTCAGCTCATTACATCGCCAGAAAACCTGACTAAGATTTCCCATTCTTAACTGACTTCACAAACTGAAATAGCTCAGTTAATAATCCGTAAATGCAGCTGTCACAGGAGTTCAGACATCAGTGAAACTTCAACCCAACACGCTAACAGGGTATCAGCAAAACACACTATACACCCAATAAAGCTCCCACTTCTAAACCAAGAAGTCAAAGCACAACCAAGAGAAAAATAAGCAAGTCTTACTCATAGAGCCCCTAGAGCAAGAGTCACTCAACAGAGTTATAAGTTACTTCACTAGATTTTGTTCTTACACAGAACATTTCAGGATATGCCTCCCAACAAGGCAGCACAAATTCAATACAGTGTCTCCCATATCATACCTCTGGCAGCCTTAACTCTCACCCTTGAAATCTGACCTAGCCTGTTCTGCGCCTGTTTAGGAGTTAAGAATCTGCACAAGCCAAATCCTTAATTCTATCATCTTTCTATAGAGTTGAAAATAATACTAAAAAACCCCTCAACCTAACAGTAGGAGCACTGAAATCACCTATACACTTTAAGAACTAGTAACAATACTCTTGTGTTTCTGCAGGAGAATTTCAAAATTGAAATATCTGGAACCTCAGCATCTGGTAACTCTGCAAGCTTGCCTTACTGGGTTTTAAATAAACCCAGTTTTGCTTTTACAGTTAAGCAGGTATTACATCCGAGGAACAGCACAACAATATGCACCCTTGAACTTTCATTTAATTCACTCTTGAAATGCAACGTGGCACTACTGCAGCCATCAGCAGGCGGTCTAACGTTATGTAAACAATTCCAAAAGCCAAATGGATGTAGAAGAGATTAAGCATTAGTTTGGAAGAATAAGGAGTCTGCAGCTTCACTAAGTAAGAAAAAAACCAACAAAATATACAGGTTTTTAGAAGAAGCTGGCTGCTTTATGTTTACACCAGCAAGCTTTTACAAGCAGCCCCTACACCATCAAGATGTCTTACTGCCTTTGTTGAAGGCAGGCAACAAGGAGTCAAGAGACATCAGAAATTTTAAATCACCAAATGATTCTATAAGCAAGTTGTGAGGTTGTTCATTCCACCATGAAAACTGGTTAGTCCCATCTGCCAGGATAGTTGGAACATAAGCTGTGTATTACCCAGCATTTCTTAACCCTCTTGCAAGCATAAAAAAAATTAATGTAAAAAGAGAATAATCAATCACTTTCTCCCTTGCACACACCTTTGCTCCTCACACACCAACTACAAAGCATAAGAACTAAAAAAACCTTTAATAAATCAGTTTAAAGAGACACTGCCTATCATATAGAATGACTACATGTTATTTTTCAGTCAAAATAATCAAGCTACATAATGAATTTTTCATCAGTCTACTGTGGAACCCATGAAAGGTTTATAAAAATAATTATGGCAAGTAATTATATTAAACACGATTATCCATCATTAACCATCTCACAACCACAGGATGACGAGCGTTAGTTTGTTATCGAGTGACCAGATGTCAAGTCTTACTCTTTCTGCAGAGAGAGGCACTTCAGCGTCATATTTGTGTCATGCAAACTACTGACTTATGGCTGTCACTACCAAAGCTGGATCATAGTTCACCTCCAGACACCTATATATTGCTTTGATAAGCAGTTACATTCTTCTCAAAGCCAGAGCTCACTGACACAGAGCACCTCAGTGGTGGTGTACTTCACCAGGAACCCATCCCTGTGCAGTTTCATTGAACTGAAACACGATTTGTTCTTTGACTTTTATTAAGTTCACTTAGGTTGACCAAATGAGCTTCCCTAAAGTAAACAGGGTTATAAAATATCAGGATGATTCTATCTTTAGGTGCTCCATAGAAACAAATACTTAGTTCAACTAGAAAACTTTAAAAATGACTTTAGATACAAAAGTGTAACAATTATACTGCGCGATACATCTTTATATATCACTAAACTCATGAAATTAAAATTTAAAAAGTTTTTGCACCATCAAGAACAGCCACAAGTCCTGAACCTCCATTCTTTACGCATCCTTTATCAGAGTAAACTGAAACTTGGGAATGCTTGGGATTCAAAATACCCTGAGCACATACTAGTGCAACACCACAAAGCATACATAATCCATCGGAAAAGGGGAAGGGGGGAAAGGAAAAAAAAAAAATAGCAAGAATCAGATGGTGCTTTATTATACAAGCATGAAAGTAAGTTCCTTTGGAAAATAACTTCTTGGGTGGACTTCTGGACCAGTGAGGTAGCCCAATGGGAGAGAAAAAAAAGTGGAAGTGGAACTTGGTCCCCACGCGTGATACCTGTCAGGCGGTCCCACCCCGGGGCGAGGCCGGGGCCCGGCAGGCCGACCCCCGTGCGGCGGGGGGCCCGGCGCCGCCCGAGCGGGCCATAAAGTGCAGCAGCAGAACACGATCCAGACAAAAGCAATGTAAACAGGTGACTGATACCGGTCTCTTTGTCCGCACCGCGGCCAAGGTGAGGCGCGGGGAGCGGAGCCCCCGCGGGCTCAGGACGGTGCCACGGGGAAGCGGCGCACCCGCACCACGGGGGACAGGTCCACGCCGAGGATCCGCTGTGCCCGCCGCCGTGCCGCCGCCAGGCTCCGCCGGCTCCACATGCTGCCCCGCACACGGATGGTGGGGAACGTGGTGAGGCGAGGGGTGGCCGCCTTCCAGATCTCCTCCAGCGACTTGCCGCCGAACGGCTCCCAGGCGGCCGCCGCCGCCNCGGGGAGAACTCGTGCTTGAGGCTGCAGAGGAAGTTCCACAGCTCCGAGTCGGAGCTCATGAACTCCGTGGACTTGGGCATGAAGAGCCTGAGGGCGTCGCCCAGCGCCTTGGTGCCGGCGAAGGAGACCTGCGAGCGCGAGTACACAACTTTCTCCGCCTCCCCCTCCAGCCCCCAGGCGGCGGC